>OX579636.1:22350706-22575210 GCA_951230915.1 Antitrichia curtipendula | reverse complement strand
TGTATTTCTTAAATAGAGAATGGTTTATAGAATTTAAGGTTTAGAATTTAGGATCTAAGATTTGCCGTCCATAAAACCACTTCTATCTAGAAAGAAAATAACAAATGATTTAGGAGTGCCTCCTTCTTAATTAACGGGCTAAGTTATAATGAAACTACAAAATGCCTTGTTTTTGTAATTAAATTAAAAGAATTAAAATAAACATGAGCTGCCATCTAATTAATACAACCAATTTGGAAGGGAGGAGGGAGTATCCTATGGCAATTTGAATTTGCATTCCTCCTAATTTTGAAAAGCGGCTAGTTGGCTGGGGCGTCCGGATGTAGAGGTAGGGCGTGGACCTAAGGTACGGGCGCGGACTCTAGGGTGTGGACCTAAGGTATGGGCGCGGACTCTAGGGCGTGGACCTAAGGTATGGGCGCGGACTCTAAGGCGTAGGGCGTGGACTTAAGGTACGAGCGCGGACTCTAGGGCGTGGACCTAAGGTATGGGCGTGGATTCTAAGGTGTAGGGCGTGGACCCAAAAAAATGATAGTTGGATGTCCATGGGATGACTCTAAGGCATGGATAAAATGTATGGGCGTGGACTCTAAAGCGTGGACGTAAGGTTCGGGCGTGGACTCTAAGGCGGAGACGCATGGGCTAGAAGGCCATCTTAGAAGAGTGAAAGTTTGAGGAGTTTGGAAAAACGCCCAATCGGGCGAATTAGACAACATATCGGGCGAATCGGACATCGTTTGACTTTGTCAGACATTAATTACTCCTCCCGATGTTCTTGGAGATTGGGCGCTCACTTCAATGCGTAGACTTTGGAGTATGCAACCGTGGGCTTTTGGATGTTTAGGGTCAAGCGTGGACTGTTAGGCGTGGACATAAACTTCGCTCGTAGATCTGAAGGTGTAGACTTTTGTTGAGCGCGGACTCAGGGCGTGGACCTAAGGTATGGGCATGGACTCTAGGGCGTGGACTTAAGGTCTGGGCGTGGACTCTAAGGCGTAGGGCGTGGACCTAAAGTACGGGCGTGGACTCTAGGGCGTGGACCTAAGGTATGGGCGCGGACTCTAAGGCGTAGGGCGTGGACCTAAGGTACAGACGCGGACTCTAGGGCGTGGACCTAAGGTATGGGCGCGGACTCTAAGGCGTAGGGCGTGGACCTAAGATACGGGCGCGGACTCTAGGGCGTGGACCTAAGGTACGGGCGCGGACTCTAGGGCGTGGACCTAAGGTACGAGCGCGGACTTTAGGGCGTGGACCTAAGGTATGGGCGCGGACTCTAAGGCGTAGGGCGTGGACTTAAGGTACGGGCGCGGACTCTCAGGTGTAGGGCGTGGACCCAAAAAAATGATAGTTGGATGTCCATGGGATGACTCTAAGGCATGGATAAAATGTATGGGCGTGGACTCTAAGGCGGAGACGCATGGGCTAGAAGGCCATTTTAGGAGAGAGAAAGTTTGAGGAGTTTGGAAAAACGCCCAATCGAACGAATCAGACAACATATCGGGCGAATCGGACAATGTTTGACTTTGTCAGACATTAATTACCCCTCCCGATGCTCTCGGAGATTGGGTGCTCATTTCAACGCGTAGACTTTGGAGTATGCAACCGTGGGCTTCTGGACGTTTAGGGTCAAGTGTGGACTGATAAGCGTAGACGTAAACTCCGCTCGCAGATCTGAAGGCATGGACTTTTGTCAAGCGCAGACTCAAGGCGTGGACCTAAAGTATGGGCGTGGACCTAAGATATGGGCGCGGACTCTAGGGCGTGGACTTAAGGTCCGGGCGCGGACTCTAAGGCGTAGGGCGTGGATCCCAAAAAATGACAATTGATTGTCCATGGGATGACTCTAAGGCATGGACAAAATGTATGGGCGTGGATTCTAAAGTGTGGGCGTTCATTCTAGTCCACGCCCCAACCTGCTTGAGTCCACGCTCAACCTACTTGAGTCCATGCCCAACCTGCTTGAGTCCCCGCCTGACCTGCTTGAGTCCCCGCCCGACCTACTTGAGTCCGCACCCGACCTGCTTGAGTCCCCGCCCGACCTGCTTGAATCCCCGCCCGACATGCTTGAATCCCCGCTCGACCTCCTTGAGTCCTCGTCCAACCTCCTTGAGTCCGCGCTCGACCTACTTGAGTCCCCGCCCGACCTGCTTGAGTCCGCGCTCGACCTGCTTGAGTCCCCGCCCGACCTGCTTGAGTCCACGCCCGACTTGCTTGAGTCCTCGTCCGACCTGCTTGAGTCCTCGCCCGACCTACTTGAGTCTGCACTCGACTTGCTTGAGTCCACGCTCGTCCTGTTTCAGTCCGCGCCCTAACTTAAGTCCGCGCTCTGCCCGACTTAAGTCTGCACCCATCCATAAGTCCACGCCTTGTCATGTTTAAGTCCGCGCCCGGAGTCTGAGTTGGCAGCCAAGTAATTCCACGTCAACCTTTTTTTTAATTCACATAAAGTCAACATGTTGTTGACTACATCAGACGGGTGAAGCCTTAATCGGACGGGCGAACCGGATGGGGGGGCGGGCGGGCGACTTGCCCGGTGTGACAACCTTGGTTCAATGTAAAAATCGACCTCGTACTTGTCCTAATTCATTTGTCCATTTTTGAGAGTTAGTGAGCCTCCCGTAATCTGTGTTGGCATTTCTCCAAAAGTTGAGATAGTCACTCCGTTTGGTTCTAAAGACACCATCAATTCTTCCACAATTGAGGTTGCTTGCTATATTGTTGTCCATTCTTTGTAGGATACTTTTGTCCATTTTGTTGAATCTGTGTCTGCTACGATGGTTCTTGACACTGAGGATCCTCAGGTTTCATCACCTACTGTTTCTGCACCAAAGGTGGCAGTACCTAAGGTTTCACGTTTTGTTGTCTCTCATCCCGAGGTTGATGAATCCGTGTCTGCTCCGGCTGTTCTTAACACCAAGGGTTTGTGCTTTGAGGTTTTACGACCTAATGTTAATGGACTGGAGGTTTTAGGACCTAAGGTTTCACGATCTAATGTCTCTCCTCCTGATGTTTTACAATCTGAGGTTCTTCTATTTGACGCTATCAGACTAGTAGCCGATGAAAATAATGGACACTACAAGAGAATGGGATCTTTTAAGTAGTGTCCTAGACATCATGTCTTTTAAGTAATGTCTTTTAATGCGTCTTTTCAGTAAAATTTTTAGTAAGACGCATTAAATGACATTACTTAAAAGACATGATGTCTAGGACACTACTTAAAAGACCCCATTCTCTCTTGTAGTGGGAGGTCGCAATATTGTGGTCACCAATTTGGATCCTTTTCCTTGTATTCTTAATTGTGAAGTATCCTCAGCTAATCATTGTTGTATGGCTGTATGTTGCCCAAGTCCAAATTATATAGAAGCTTATTCTATTGATGACAATGTTGTACTGGCGGCTTTTGATGAAATTGCTTACGTTGGTCCTCCTAATATTGATGTTGGCTTTCTTTCGCCCGATTTTGCATCTTCTGACAATGAACAAGTTACTGATGGTATTGGCGATGCCGCTCTCTTGCCATTGCCTAATCGGTTTTGGAACATCGATGAGACAGAATTGCAAAACATGATGAATGGAGGCCGCCGCTGCAGTTCCTAGTCTGAAAATTAGGCGCACAATGCATTTGATGAATTTTGTCATTTCAAGGGCTATTCTATTGAGTGCATTGTTGAAGACTTGTTAGAAGCACAAGACATTGTCCCTGGTTGACATGCTCTAGCTCTTTATGCTTTAAGTAGCCAAGAGGAACGGTGAGTTGTAATTTCCTGGAATGTAAATTTGTCAACTCACAGTTTATTTTATTTTGTATTTTAGATGTTTTTTCTTGTGTAGCTTTTGATTTTTGTGTCCTTATGCAAGTGATTTGGTGGCTTTGTTAATTAGTGAGCTTGGTATTTTTGTGTTTAGTTGTGTGTCCAATTAGTTCTTAACAAGGAAATAGATCAGTTTGAGGGTTGATCCAGTGATTCATAATTGCTTAGCATGTGTTTTTAATGTACAATGTTGTTGTGAGCTGGGATTGTAGGATTGCAAACATGCTTCGGTCTATTGGTCGCATCATACGAGGTCGTCAAGAGCAGCGGTACATAGAGACGTCAATGAAGTCGGCATTGCCATTTAATATACTTACCGATCCCAGATTCCACCATGTGAAATTGGTTGCAAACAAGCAGTTATCCGTGTTGTTCAAGCAGGCTTGGGTAAAGAGACGCTAAAGAACGATGTACTCTCTAGAAGTGAGGAGAAAGAGATGTTCAATTCTAATGAGGCTTTTTTAAAGCATCCATCTGGTTTGAATCGACAATTTGCATATTTCTACACACCCAGTTTTTTTATTAGAGGCGGAAGGGAGCTACATGAATGTGAGACCAATTTGTTTGAGATCTGCAAAGATCAATACGGTGATGAGTGTTTCAAGTATATCTTTTTTATTATTGTTATCTTGTGAATTAATGCATTACTTTAAATCGATTCTAGATCATTGTAGAGTTATAGCTGCTAAAATTGCAGATGATTGGTAAGGCCTTTGTTTAGTCTAGCAATGATCAAGTGGAGTACGCTGATTAGTTAGCAGTGATCAGGTACCAAGAGACTACTTCTAGACTATCTAAGTGATATGTCTTTGTGTCCTCGTTTGTGTCTCCAGATTTTCGCCTAGATTGTCCAAGAAATGGAAGGTTGATGTGGGTCATTGCAATTCCGATAGCCTAAGGAAACTTGTCACTTGTTATGACACTAATGTGATCGGTACCTACAAGTGCCTCCTTGCACATTGGCCCTTGTTTAGTCTAGCAGACCTTGTACATCCTTTTTTTTAACACCAAAATCACAAGTGGGACCCTTGGATCCAATTTGGTTTACTTGTGGTTCTGTCGGTAGGAACACGATGAGTGACATCACGTGCACATTGGCCAAGGTTGTCCCTGCCTTAAAATTTAAAAGAATAACAAATAAAAATGGTAGAACCACTAGTATCACGAGAATGGAGGAGGCCTTGTCCCAAGGAAAAAAGGTATGACTACTACGGATCATCAAGACCCTAATTCTTACGGGAAGTACAATAGGCAAGCAATCAATTTGTCCAGTAAAGTTTTGCAACATTTAATTTATGGAGAGGCTACTTTTTTTAAGGATGTTTATGCAAATGAGCTCCTATGGAGGTTTGACACATAGATTTGTTAATCTCAACTTGCTGCATCAAATCTCTAAGTTCGCTTGTCTTCATTCTTTCCTACTTTAACTCCCTGTATGTTGTCTTGTAGGTATATGACGCTTTGAAGACTAGCAATGATATTCATGTTTTGCTTGTGCAGGTTGGAGCAGGCATCTCCAGTCCTTCGGATTTGCTACCATGTGACAAGAAACGTAGTCTAGGTAGCAATGAGAAGAAGCAAATTGTGATTCTTGATGAGGGTAAGCTAAGACATACTTTCAAAGAGAATTACCATTACTAGATTATTAATTTGGTTATTAATGGTGTAGACTCAAAGAACACAGTAGATGAGATCTTGAAGAATTTAGGGCCTATCCCATTTCTTTTAGTGTAGAGGAAGTAGTTAATTGGCTTTAGATTTTTTTTCTGCATGTTAGTCAAACTTTTCTCAGCTAGGTTTTGTCCCACATGGTTTTCTTGGTTGAGTTTTTAATGCTAGCTACAATTTCCAACTTTGGGTGTTATACCACATGCAAATATAAATGTGTTCCAAAATTTTCACTATGTTCTATAGTTCTATGGCCTATTTCATTTAAAGCTTTATTCAATGGCATGCTTGGTTTTAAGTTTTTGAGGTGTGGCCTTGATTAGAAAAGTGCATTCAATTTTTTCAATTCTAAGCAATTTATCTTTGTACAATTTTAATCCCTTTGTGAATTTTGAATGATTCAATTTTGTATAATTTTGTTGCATATGTTTGTTTTTATTGCATTCCAATACTTATACATCTCAATAACAATGCACTCAAAAGAGACTGTCAAGTAGTTTTTTGCTCATGTTCCTCCATTTCCCCCGATGATTTTTGAGAGCCGTTGATTTTTTTAAATCCTTCCCCTCTAATGCCATTGATCTAGATACGGATCTGGATATGGTACAGATATTATATAGAGACAAATACAGTACAACACACATATATACGATACAAATATGATATTGGTACGAGATACGGGTGGAATATATCCCATATCAAATGCCCCCCCCACCTGAAAATTACAAAGGGGTGGAATTAGGGGGGAGGGACAAAAAAGGTTAATTTAATTAAAATTTAATTTCAAATAAATTTCAATTTAATTTCTTAAAAATTGAGCTTACTGGGGGATGGAAAAAAAAATTGAGTGCATTGTGACATGTTTGTCACAATGCATTCAAAAGAGGCAGTAATTGCCTAATTTCATTATTGAGGTGTAATTGCCTACATCTCAATAACATAACCAAGCATATGTCAAATCCTACTTTGATACAATTTTGTTGCATTCAAGAACTATACAAAATCTTTTTGTTAAAAAAAATTTCAACTACCCTATAAAAAGTAGACTACCCGAATTTCAACCGTTATAGTGTCAAGCACTAGTATTAGTGCTTGGCAATATAATGGATACATTATGTGCTACTGAGGGCAATTTGCTTAAAGGCCTTGCCAAGATAGTGCTTAACATTTGCATTTAGTACATAGGCGTTTGAAGCTCAATGGCTTGGTGATGTTGCATGTAATTTAAAGTTTAGCTACATGATCGTCAACTTCTTTTCACATGGCCTTAGACGACCTTCAAATTGATTTTGCGAAGTTGGCTTTATCAACTTGCTTGGGATAATTGTCTTGTAGTATCCACTCATAGGTTGTTGCTACGAAGAGCATATTCATTGCATGCTTACTAAGACCTTAAGTTGATTTTGACTTGATTGTTTTGCATTTATGGTACTAATTTTGGGGCAAACTTTTGGAGGAAATATTAAGAGGTCATTTTGAAGATTTAAGTTCATTTCTATCATGAACATCCTAATTTTTTTAAACCTTTATTTTTTTCTAGCATTCTACAACAGGTTAAGTAGATTATCCTCCAAAGTCCCAAAAGTCCCCTCAAGGAACTTTTGAAGGTTTGGGCAAATACCTATGAGCTCAACTTTTGGCAAGATTTTTCAAAACCTTTTTTTATATAGAAAAATAAATTAGATTTCTAGAAATATATATTTTATTTTAATTCATGCCCAAGAGCAAAAGTTATACTAAAATGAAGTCCAAAATAGACAAGGATGGATAGCAAAGAAAAAAAATTGAAACACTTTTTTTAATTATTTTTTCTTGTATTTATATTTTTTGGGTGTGAAAAGATTTGATCCATTCCATTTGGAGGAGTAATTGGTGAAAGCTATGAAGCTTTTTTTTGCATGCAATCTTAACAAATTTTTGATAAAATAATGTATTGGATTTGTTTACAACTCAATCTTTTTTTAAATTCAAAATGTAAAGTTGCACGTAATTTTGTTTTCTTTTTAGAACAATCTCACCACTGGGATTAGTGTGTTTCAATTCCATCTTAGAGCTATCAATAATTTTGTTTTCCCTTTTATCTTGTGTTTGCTTCAACTTAACAATTTATTAAAGAATACAAATTGTTATTGTTGTTGTTGTTGTTGTTGTTGTTGTTGTTTATTTTTTTTCCAAACCCTCAGTTCATTTCTTTAACATAAATATTTGGAATTCATAGTTTATTGTAACAAAATTTTAGGTTAAGAGGTTTCAAAGCCTTATAATCTAATTAGGCTAGGAGCAAGGATAATTTTTTTCTTTACTTTAAACACTTATATCTTGTGATTGATATGGTCAAAGTTTCTAAAATTTATTCTAGGCATTTTCATACTAGTTAAGTGCAAGATTCCTACATTTGAATATGCAAAAAAAAATGTTTAAATTTTTTGTTGTTTGCATCAAAATGGTAGTTTTGAGTGATTTTTGACCCCCCAAAATGACCTTGAGACTTTAGGGGCTAAAAATAATTGATTCAAAGGTGAAAAAGTGTTAAATATCTATCCATACACTAGTACAAACCGACCATGGGTGGAAATGAAGGTTGCTATAAACCTAGAAACTTTGACCTTCTATAAAAAACAAGTAGATTCTTGGCCTAAATTTTTTAATCAAAGAAAAACATCAAGTATGATCAACAAATTACTAGGGCTTAGAACTAATTCTTTTATGAGGGTGAATGTATAATCTCTATTTTTTTTTCATAATGTACCGAATGGTTTTTTATAATACTAGATGAAAAATCTTTTCAAAGTAGAGTTGAAATACCTATATTTAAATGACTTAAAAATAATAATTTCAAAGTGCTTCCAGAAGCTTGAGATGTTCCAAACTATTCAAGCACTAGCTTTAGCTTACTTGCACCCATAGCAAAACAATTTACCAAAGTATGATTATTCAAAGCAAGCTCTAATGACGCTTTTTGTAAGTTTGCTTCAATTAATAAATGTTCTATTACAACTATGGCTAATCTTCCATATCATAATGTCTTTGAATTGATTTTATGAGGAACTCAACGAATTCACATTACAACATTTCAAATTAGTTGTCAAACCTTTCTAATGTAACAAAACTACCTTAGGATTCAAACATTGAACAAGATTTGCTTTAGTTGAATGGTCGCTTGGGTAGTATTGTGACATTGGGACTGTCAACTTGTTGAGAATGTATATTGTCAACAATCAATCATATTGGGTCATCTTGCATTTCCAAAACCAATGCAAGGTTTGCCTAGTGCTTATATAACCCCTAAAGGACCAAGCTGTATTTTTTAGCAGCATAGCAATTTTGGGCAGCTCACCACGGATGGAGAATTTATTATTTTTCTTTGAAATTTTCACAAAACATGTGCTCGAGGAGTAGCTTTTCAGTCCAACTATTTTCATAACTTTTGACTAGACGGTTAAAAAGTTATTGCATAAAATGTAGTTTTCTTTTAACTCTGAGCAACTCGGGCAATAACAAAAACTTCTTTAAAAATCACTTTTTTTTAGAATTGAAATTTGAAATTGGTTCTTTAAATTTATATGTACGTGGAGAGCTTCGAATCATTCCATTTTGATTTGTAGATGGAAGTTATGAGGTTTTTAAGTTTGCTCATAGCTCATTGTGTAAAGTGGAAGCACCCAGAACCGTGAAATAAGGAATTCAGCATACTTGGAGGCACCATTTCAAAAAATTAATATTTTGTGGTGTTAGCGAGAGAAAATCATGAATTTAAAAAAAACAAAAGATTTTTCGGACTTGGCATGTATTTTTTTATGAATTTTCAAAGTTGCAGTCTCCTAAACTACTGGAACTATCCTGTAGATGGACCTAAATCTGAATTCTGACAAACTCAACATTTATCCAATCACAGTGAAGGGAGGAGGAAACTTTATGACACGTGTCAAAGACCATTCAATGGAAGTCTAGGGATGGTTTAATGTACATCTAGGAACAAAGATTAGGTACATGCATGCTATTGGGTGTTTCCACTTTATCCCATGAATAATTAATTGTCATGAAACATGACCTGTCTTAGGTAAAAGTGAAGGCTGTCAATCCTACCATGAAACAAAATACATGAAATCCATAAATTCATACATGTCACTTTTGATTTTTTTAATTGACAATTCTCCAACCAAATGTCTAAGTTCTTTCAAACAATAACGATGTGACCCTGAGGCTCTATCCCCACTCCAAGCAAACCCTAACTACGTTGTACAGTGTGAATAAATGCGGGTGTAGATAGGATTTGAAAACCTCATCAGATTCAGAAAACCAGAGAGTGGATGCCATAGTCTCATTAACCTCTAAAGTCCCAAGGCCATTTTTCCATCAAAAACCACTCAAAACTGTCATTTCTAGAGCAAAGATCAAAAAAACAAATTTAATTTTTTTTTTGCATATTTAATCGTAGGATCTTGTACTAGACTAGTGTAAGAATGTGTGGAAGAAATTTCAGAAATTTTGACCGTGTAGATTGTATGATATTTGCATTTAAAGTGAAGGAATCTAGTTTTTTTGCACCTTGTTCAACTACATTTTGGGGCTTTGAACCTTTTTAACTTAAAATTTTTGCTCTAATGATTTTGAATTTCTAATTTTTTATAATGAAGAATTGAGTTAAAAATCTAGAATTTTTTTTTAAGAAGAAACACTTAGCTTTCACTCATTAAAAAATTGTTAAGTAGAAGTAGATTCAAGATTGAAGGAAAAATTAAATCATTAATAGCTCTAAGATAGAATTGAAATATACTAATCTCGACAGAGATTGTTCTAGCAAGAAATCTTGACCTTGTGAACCTTTTTTGTTTTTTTTTAAATTGATAAAATTGAGTTCAGAAATAAGTCCTACAATTTATTTTTTCAAAAAGATTCTCTAACTGCCCGAAAAATAAGATTGACCATAACTTTTGCATAACAAATCCAAATGGAATGAATCAAAGCTTCCCATGTAAATAAAAATAAAATCTATATGAAACAAATTTTTAAAATTTTTAATTTAAAGTTTTTTTGAGGATTTTTTTCTGCCCGCCGAACTAAAATTTGGGGGTTTTGTGCCATAACTTTTGCTTCCGAGCACCGATTGAAATAAAAATTACATTTTCGGAAAGATAATGTGATTCTCTATCTTCACAAAATAAATTCAGAAAATCACAAAAAATATTGAGACCGTAAGAGCCTGCTCGAAATCCATTTTGTCCCCCGAGGGAACAAGGGGACTTTAGGGGTTAAAAAAACACATTTCTACCCAACTTGTACTGTGCGGATGACACCAACAACCTCCGATTGCAACCGACGCAAAGGCTCATCCGTTCCTTTCTCCTTTCCTTGTGAATCTTCAGAATGATTTGGGGCCAAGCCAGGGATTCCATCAATGGGCAGAAAAAGTCCTTTCATGATTCTTCAGTAACATGATGAATAACTAAAGGATCTCCTAGAGACAAGGAAGATTCAGAAAGGGATGGGATCTCACGGAGCTCGAGATTCAACAGGCTGTTCACCTTATTTAAACTTAACTTATAAAAGATGCAATGACAGCCTTGAATCTCAGTCTTCTAAGTGATTGGGCCACCCTGAATGACCCTGTTCAGGCCTTCCAGCAGAACTTAACCCTTAAACGCTCAGAGCAGTCCAAAATGGCCTACAATTTTTGATACCATACAGTATCATACTCCCTCCGTCCCAAAATGTTCTTCCTGTTGGCCTTCATTTTCTGTCCCAAAATGATCTTCCTGTTGTACTTTGTGAGCTACAAATTTGTTAAATTTAACTTTTGGTTGTTCTCTAGGACTAACAAAACAATTGCAAGCGATAGTTCCCCCTCTATCTATGCAATCACTAATCAAAAAACAAATAAAATGGTTGAAGGGGTCAATTGACACTTTTTGTTTTTATTTTTTGCATCTCTTTGAATACTATCTAATTGAAGGAGATGAAGGTTTTGGGAGGCAAATATAGGTCCACATATGGTCTTTGACCTATACTAACTACCCACAAAATGACAACCTCACACTCAGTAATTAAATAACCACTGGTGCTCCTTGAAAATACCCAAAAAAATTCACTTTTCAATAATCCAAAACTACACTTTAAAAAGGGCTTCAAAACTCAAAGTTCCAAGGGCAATAGGAGTGCACCAAACTCCATATGTAGTGCAAAACAGGCTTTTAAAATGTTATTTTTAGTCTTAATCCGGAACATTTTGTCTAACAGGAAGATCATTTTGGGACGGAGGGAGTACAATATTTGGTCTTAATGAAATTCACTCTTCAACTTTTGGTTGTTCATTAACCCCTAAAGGTTTTTGACTATGTTTTCACAAAAATGCTCCCAAACTGCCATTTCTAGTACAAGTACCAAATTTTGAAAAAAAAACATTTTTGGACACATGTAACCATAGGATCTTGTAGTAAACTAGTTTGAGAAGATGTGGAAAAAATTTCAGAAATTTCAACCGTGTAGATTGCAAGATATTAGCATTTGAAAGTGACAAAAACCCTTTTTTTGTCCCTGCGAAAAACCGGGCAGCTGCACTTCACATGGTCACATTTGTATGAAAAAATGTCCAAAATGGTGGTAACTCTTTGGATTCATTCTTCAAAGAAAGTTAGCTACATGCTTGAAAAAGTTTCATATCATTTGGAATTGTACAACATATAGGAAAAAAATAGTAAGTAGAAAGAAGTAGAAAATGATTCAAAACACTAAATTGTTAAGGATTTAATTATGGAATTGAAAAATGCCAATCTAGACGATTGTAATGTTGTTATAAACAATCTACACCTTGTGTTTATATTTTTTTCCAAAAATATTGAAAATTGAGTTAAATAAAGGACTTCAAAGTTTATTTTAGAGTAGAGATTCCATAACTACCCGCAAACTACTGACAACTAAAATTCCTCATAACTTTCATCTCATAAATCAAAGTGGAATGATTCAAAGCTTTCCTTGTGCACATAAATCTAGAGAACCAATTTCAAATTTTTATTTCTCTAGAAAATGATTTTTAAAGAAGTTTTTTATGCTGCCCGGGCTGCCCGCTGAACAATGAAAACTACATATCATACCATAACTTTTTAACCATGTGGTCAAAAGTTATGAAAATTGTTGGGCCCTAAAGCTACTCCTCGGGCACATCTTGTGTGAAAATTTCAAAGAAAAAAAATAAAAATTCCATTCGTGGTGAGCTGCCCCAAAACGCTATGTTGTCAAAAAACGGTGTTTGGTCCTTTAGGGGTTAATTGTGTAGTAAGATTAATGTAGTTTCTATACTATGGTTTGAGTTGGCCAATTTGAATGGATGGCTGATTCCTTCACATACTCATTTGAACCTTCATTAAATCTGATCAGTCTTGGGATGTGGGATAAAAGCACAAAATTACATAATCAATCAATAGTCAATGCGTGAAAATTTGTGCATTGTTAGGCTTTCAATTCATTCTCTTTATTGCTAGGCATATGGTATTGTACTCCGTAATTCGAAAACCGTATGCCAAGTGCTGAGCATTTAAGGGTTAGGTAGAACAACCCTTCACTACCTGAATTTGAGAGTTAGATACATTGCAAGTGTGATATGAGGTTGAACATGTAACCAAATCATAGTAAAACATGGTTGGATTAATGTCCAATTGAAAACATAATTTTAGAATGCATACTCTAATTGTTAAAAAAATTTCAAAGTTGGTTCTGGAGAAATAGAAAACCGTGAGTAGGTGGGGGCTAACACTACTCCCAAAAAACCCCACTGCCATATTTAAACATACCCCAAAGCATTGTACTAGTGACTGACCAACAAGTTTTAATGACCTTAAACTGCTACAAAAGCTGCTAGAATTACGTCAGAGGGACCATTCATGAAGCACGCTTGTCAGAAAGTTGAAGCGCCTGTTCATAAGCTCAAAACCGTGGTTAAAAAAATTCCGAAAAAATCTAATGGGCACAGAAACCAATGCATACCTGACATGCTCACAAGGCCAACGGATTCCTTTCCTACCTAGCGGACACTGTTACAATTGTGTTACTCAACAGTGTTGGCACTCCATTGCTTTGGATGCCCATCTCTCCTACATGACGATCAATTTGAAATCAAGCAGCAATTTGCACACTTCTCCTTCCAACGTGCCCTCTCCTGCTCGCCTTGCTCCTCTTCAACCACTATGAGCAGACTTAGTGAAAGTTGCCACTTTTGAATTGTGTTAGGATTAGGATTGCAATGCTATTGAGTATGAGCTCTAGGTCTGGTGAATAGAACGTGAGTTTCTTTGCAATGATGACTACAGTTGCTTAGCACCTTAAAGGTAATTTTAGTTTGGAAATTTATTTGGTTTGTTGATGTCGATGTTGTAGGTGGTTTAGGGTTTGAAAGTTGAACAAGTAAGTCATGTAGTTGTGTGCGTTGTCGATGGTCTTCCAAGCTTGTGCTCGGCATGCTGCTTGCTAGCTTCATGAGCACCATCTTCCAAGACTAGCTTCGTGAGCAACATCTTCATGGAAGCATCCAACGAAGTTGGGGTATGTGTAGAGATTTTAATGTGAAGGTATCATTGCATCGTGTTGCTGAAAATCTATGTGCTTGTTTGGTGTGTCTCTTTCAGCTTACGGGCTTTGTGACATTGACCAGGTATGTTTGCTAGGCCGAAGCTTGCAGGTTGAAGCTAGCTCGACAAAGGCAAGTGCAGGCTCTATGTTAGGTGAGGAGAATACACAAGCTGGTACAGACAAAATGGGGTCTGTCTCCATTATGGGATGGATGCCCATTCTCATAGAGTCCGTTTTCTGGTTCGACAAGTCAGAGGCGACTCTATAGAAACCCCCGCCATGTCTAAGCTCTGCTAATCCAAAGCTTTGAGATGAGTGGATGGATACTTGCATCTCTTATATGAAGGCGCTTATGTTCGTTCTGGAGATCAAGCTTGATGGTGAACAACAGACTGTCATCTTCAAGGTATTAGCAAGGCTTTTTTCCAGGTTTTGTTTCATGGTAACTTGCATTTTACGTTGCATTGGCGTTGGAAATGTCAAATATGTTTTTGACGTGGTTAGTGTATGTTATGGCCTCTTGTTGTTCGTGGTTATGAAAGGTTTCTTATGAGGATCCACTTCATCATGGAATTGCACGAATTTTAACGAAATTGGCGTCGACTTCACTGTTTGCAGGTTCTTCCGGCAGTAGTTGGTGTTGTTTGCAATGCACCAGATGGCGCTGGGTTTGTTTCATCTGATCGGCTTGGTGACGCGCATGATGATCATTGCGCAAACAGGAGGCTCCTTCACCATCATCATGTTGTTCATGTTGGGAGGCTTCATCATTTCCCGGGAGAATATTCACCCCTGGTTGGTTTGGGGGTACAAGATATCTCCCCTGTCGCATGGAGAATATTCACCCCATTGCTGTCAACAAGTTTATGGCAGACAAATGGAACATGGTAAACTTAATCCGAAGCCTCATGTGAAGTTTCATAACAGTAATAAGCAAATCTAGGGTTTAGGGTTTAAGGGTTTAGGGCTGCAGCATACGCAAGGCTACGTCGTGGCTTAATGACACACAACTATTGGCAATTGAAGGGGAATCAAGTAATTTCTTTGTGGCTGGCGTTGGACCATGTCCCCAAATCCTCCTGCGTCAAGTATGTTAAAGATCGCACAAGTGGCAACTTCTTCACAAATAGGCTCCTGAACACATATTCAATGGACATCCTCAGTCTGGGATATTTTCTAGATTCCTTGCCATATTTAAGCTTTATGTGTTTCAGGTTTTCACAATACCACATGGATTGATCTGTAAGCATATAATATAGCAAAGGCAACGTTTACATCTTAATACTTATAATTACTTACAGTTTCCATTATTTTGGGTAAGTAAGTTGCTAAATTTTTCGTAGGCATTATTCCTATTTTAGCTTTCGTGAGAAATAGCAGGTGATTCTTCTATATATGCATTACTACCGCTTGTTGGATTGCATTCCTAATTAGGATTTCTTCATTCTCAGGTGATGAGGAGCGCTACAAGCAGTCTGCCTCATTACCCGATGTTCCAGATATCAAAAATAAACGCGACGAGGTATGCGTTGAACTTGCTTGGTTCAGTAACATATCCATGGCATTTTTTTCCAACAATGCATTTTTTAGTCGCTTCTACAATCTTAGTTCAGTTCTCCTACGATTAAGAAATTGATATAATCATCACCCTTTAACAACTTCGATGCCAATTTAGATTTATGTTTTTTTCTTGATTGTTAAAACAAGACTTTTTTCATACGCTTGAATCAAATATAGAAATAGTTCATGCGGGAGGTTTATGGGTTGATATGAACTTGAGAAATATGATGGGCAACCAAATGAAACTTAAAAATTGTGTGGGATGCAAATATGAATTCTTGACATGAGATATGGAGCTTGGTGATTGCTTGATACACTATAGTTTTGCCGTCCATGGTACTCTTGGTATTTCTACGTAAGGTGAACGCCGTAGGGCGTATGCAACTCGTTGGTTTGGAGAAGATGTTCACTTTGATCCTTGTCCATGTAGTTATAATGTCCATTGACTTGCTTATTTTTCAGATTTGTGTTGCCTTTGGGGTTTGTTTTGATAATGGCATAATTTATTCCTGAAGTTGTACTGTTGCACTTGACGTTGTGGATTACTGTACAACAATATACATGTCAATACAAAAATGCTGATAGTATTGTTATCTTCAATTTGGAAAGTTGGAACTTATTAAGAACTCTTAGTTTTATTGATTTTCATAATATGGGATTTTTTCCGTCGGTTCAGGTATGAACCAGATTGACTTGAAAAACTGAGCAGTTCTGACCGTGCTGACATATGTTTTACGATTGTACCTCAACATTGCGATATTTGCAAGGATGATGCATTATATGTAGGTGAAAGCTGGCTTGGACTCGCAAATGAAAGCTGACGACCCATTGAAATCAAGTCTTTTCCCGAAAATTACACCTCCTTCAGAAGCGAAAATGTACAAATTGCCTTGAAATTGCTGAATGGCACAAAGAAAGAACAAATTAGAGGTTATATTTCTTTTTGCCTTCACTTGTATCTACGGTATTAATGCAAAAGCAAATCCAAGCCACAATCAGGACAGAAGAATCGAGAAAGTGGTCTGCAATTGACTTCCAGCATCTTGGTGTAAGTAGTCCTGCTTATATCTGAAAATGCTGGATGAAGATGTAAGGCCACTTTTCAACCCAAGGAATATGTAGTAGACAAATTAGTTATGTATACTAGGATAGCAGAAGCCGGCATGCAAGTTCAAGCCTGCGGATTGGCAGAGGCTGCTCTGATGAAAACTGTCCGTTTAACGTCAAATAAAGATGCTTCGTTCGTCTAGCAAACTTGTGTATATGCTCGAAGTGTTGCACTGACTAGGTGCGCCATATTAGGGGTAGTTACAACCCCTCAGAGGTTGAGATTTTCTCTGAGAAATTTCTTCAGGCGCATGAAATGGAGAGCCAATGGAGAGCCCTGTTTTGTGGAGGGACTGTGACATCCCTTTTGCAGTAAAAATGAAATCTCCGAGAAGGTTCACTTGCACAGCACCATGGCAACCACGGCTAACCAATCACAGAGTAGAAGGTGAATTTTGTTGGAGAAAATGCTATTTGCGGCTCCTTTCTTCACCTATAGAGGAGAAGAAGACTTATTTTTGGAGTATTTCAAGCGGGATTGTTAACATTGTGTTGTGTGTTGTCTTGTAGCCACCTATATCGGGGCCATCTGATTATGCAACAAATCTTGGGCAACAAGTGTTGTTGAGTAGGGGCCTTTTTCATAGAGGCTATTGGTATTGGCTTAGAGTAGAGGTCCTCCTCGGATACTCCATTTTATTCAACCTTCTCTATTGTTTCTTCCTCAAAGTTCTCAATTGTAAGTTGATCCCATAATTCTAGGATTGTAATTTCTATTGCTTTGGGTACTTTCTATTGCTAGATCAATAGATTGTGAAGGAGAGGATTTCCTTTAAGCACTGTATTATGAAATTTACTGTAGTCACATAGCATGTTTGCTCAATTTTGAAATCAAGTGGCATGCGTCAAGAACCTTTGAGTTAAGCTTTATGAGATTGCAATGAATAGAACTTAAATAAACTTATCATAATTTTTCAAAGCATGTAACTTACCCTTTTGTTGGCTGTTCCAAATATTCAAAAGTGTTCTTAAGCATTGGCTACTCCAGTGTAATGAGAAGCCATCATGTCTAATGTACCTCCAAAAAGACTGCAAAAAATTTCTTCAACAATAATGCTAGTAATGCCTGTATTTTGATTTAGGAAACCTGAACAATACATGTGATACTAGAGTGGAAACAAGGTTCACACTGCAGTTGGTGTCATTACAAGAGAACTTTGACACCAATATTAGAATATAGAAAAGTAGAAATGCAAATGAAGAAGATGTCTTTGTCTATCCAAAGTTTAGCTTTTGTGTACCTAACTATATTGTATACTATAATTGCCTCACATTTACTGTTACACCTTTTTAAAATTATGTACCTATACAATTTGATTTGCTCTTGGGATCTTGTTTGCTCCAAAAAGTGTTGGAATGACGTTCATGTGTTATCCTTGCTGTTATGCACTGAAGTAGACTCATCTCCATAGCTAGGCACCCTCTTGCTTCTCCTTTGTTGGGCTCTTCTGTACCACTGCAGGTGACCTCAATTGGCTATGTTGGGTGGATGGGACTGATTCTACATGCCATGTACTATTTGAGGAGGTCCATATGAAGTTGCAATGCCCATTCTCCATGCAAGAGACTAAGGTATTTCCTTCAAATGTGGAAAAGTAGGTAAGGGTCCTCTTGTCAATTGCCTTGCCCTCTTTGCTTTTAGTTTCTCTCTTGCAATACTTTGGTTAACTCTAAATTGTAGAGGTACAAAACCACAATAAGATGCCTTCCAACCTACATGTGGGTCAAACCACATTCAAAGGTACCATTGGGATTACTTTTGTAGAACAAGACTTGAGTCCTTTTCTAAACTTTTGAAGCTCTCAATTACTTTGATGTTGTCATTTTTAAAAAAAAATTATGGATGAATTATATAGTAATGCATCTCTTTAAAGGGATGGAGAGAAAATTTCAAAAAGAAAATCTTTCAAAAGACATAAATCATCAATTTTAAGGCTAAATTTAGTGTCTTTATTACGATATAGCATTTTAAATAGATTTTTTTATCTAAATTTTCTTAACTTTCAAAACATACAACTATCAAAAAGAATTTTTAGCGATTAAATTTTGAACTAAAAATAGTATAATTTTTTAATCAATTTATTTATTTTTAACAAATTCTTGATTTAATCTTTTAAAAAAATTAAACATTCAATTCCAAAAATAGATTTCATGGGACCCTCAATGTGAATAATATAAACACTTTCTGTTCTATCACAACCATCATTCAGGTTCATTTTTATATTAAAAAAGACGTTCATATGTTTTTACTTCTGAATATTATAGAAAATGAAAAAATATTCAACTTATAGCAAAAGAATCCTTTTCTATTCTCTTATGAATATTTATACACATCATTTCTTTGAATTTAATCACAATATTATTCATTAGAAATTAGACCCCTTTTCTACCATTGAAAAAACTGACAGGCTGACATCAGGGCTTTTTTTTTTGGCTTTCTGGTGCCAGATTGCACTAGAAAAAAAAATCTGGCTAAAAAAGGTTATAAAAAATGCCAAAAAAATTAGATGAAATCGCCAGACAACTTTGAAATTAAAAAAAATATTAGATGAAATCGCCTAATTGTGGATGAAAACTATACTATACATCCAATAAGTGGATGAATGTTGCAATTTGGAGCACCACTGTAACATTTTATATCGCCACTATGGCACTTCTTCAAAAATGAAAAAAAAAGCCCTGGCTGACATCTAAACTTCAATTGAAACGTTAGTAAATAAGTTTAGATTTATCTATGAATAAAAAAATATTAGTCTTAATATGATTTGAACTACTAGTAGAAAAGGACTAAAATGACTAAATTTAATAGATTAGCCTTAAAAAATAATAGCTTCAAAGAAGATACATTGCAGATTTCAATGCGTCTGACCCTTTTGTGGTACCTTTGAGTGTGATTTGACACATGTGGCTCTTTGGATTTCACAGCTTTTTGTAGTTTCTCTCCTGCTTCTTTAATAGCCTTAGAAGTCCATGATGCCTTGAACCTTTTGAGAGCAACCATGTCTTCTTGCCTTGCTGTCTTTGTAGCTTGTTCTGTAGCTTTTTCCATTGTTCTTTTCTTCTTGTTCACTGCTGCTATCTCCTTTCTCTTTTCTTTTTCTTGTAGTACTTCAACCCTTTTGGGGGCAATTTGTTCCATACTGTCAATGTAATTTTCACTTGCCAAAAGGACTGATTTTGAATAATCCACATAAGGTTCAGCTCTGGCTTTATCCTTACTAATTTTCACTTGAGGCAGATGAAGGAAGTCACTAAATGACTTAGTGGTTGCAGCTATAGCTTCTTCTTCAACTTTTGTACATGATGCGTCCTTTAGGTTTGGTTCTCCTTCCACATCTACAAAGTAGTGGGTTGTTGTTGCTTCAGCTGAAGGTATGTCTTCCTCTAAAATTTCTTGAACTTCAACCTCCACAGTCTTGACTGTAAAAGTTTCACTTGGTCCCATTTTACCCTATAGTTTATCAGGATTATATGGCCAGATTCCAGTAGCTCGAAAACCTGACTGAATATTACTGAGAGTGCATGCTCTTTTTAAGGATAATGATGCCCACTATGATAGATCCTCTTTTTTCACTTTCTGTCCTCTATGATTCATACTCCAAATGTCTCTGTAAGCTCTAAATGTTGTTTTGAAAGGTTTAAAAACAACATTTAGAGGTTGTAGAAAATGTGAGGTGTGAGAAGGTAGTGACAAGAGATCTAAACCTGTTGCCTTTGCTTTTTTGCAGACCTCTAATGTCACGTGGAAGTTGTGACCATCAACAATCAGCAAATGTCGATTTGTGGGTGTCAAAGCTTCCTTGTTGCCAATTGTGAACATGAAGTGGTCTATCAATTTGAAGAAGAGGTATGTTGTCATCCATCCACTAGGCTGCATTGCCATTGTACAACTTTTTTCACACATAGAAACAAAGTCTCTTCTTTCTTGAACCCCTTTGAAGATGTAGATGTTGGGAATAGTCTCTCCTGCTGCATTTATAGCAGTAAGCACTGTCATAGATTCTCTTTCATTAGAAATCAATGAATGGATACTTCTTAATCCTCTTTTTGCTATAACTTGTACCCGACTCCTTCCAACTTGAACACCACTCTCATCAGCATTTCAAATGTGATTAGGCTCATAGTTGTAAACTGGAGACATTTTTAGGACATAAAGCTTTGGCCCGGTTCATCTGTAGCCCCTGAGACATCTTCAATTTATATTGAGGATGTCTCAACTTGAACCATTTGAGCCAACTCTCTCCAGGTAAGCCGTCTTTGAATGGAGTAAGACGTGTTTGTATAATTTCTCTGACTTTCACCTTCAATTGTAATGGTGACAATGGCAAACCTCTCTTGAGCATGGCATCTAGGTAACTACAAAGTTCTTCTTCTTCTTTTGGGGTAAGTACTCCTTTTGCACCTCTTTTCCTTGATGTACTCTTTCCAGACAAATGATCTCTTAGAGAAAAGGCTAGTATGTTATAGAAATTGCTGACCTTCGTCAATGGATGTCCATCATCTATTGCTGCCATTGCCAAATGCAAAGTCTCTGTTGTCCATTGCCTATTTTACTTCTTGATTTCCTTCTGCCTTTGCCCTTGTTTGTGTCTTGTAGAGGTTGCTGAGGCTTTTCAAGAGGAAGCAAACCTTTTCTTAGGTTTGGGCGTAGTCTTCCCTTTGCTGATGATATGCACCTTTCAAATTCTTCATGTGAAGAACTGGACTCTGAAATCATATTTTCAGGGCTTTGTGGCAACTCACCTTGCTGATTGCACTTGTTTTTTTGGCTACCTTTCTTTTTTCTGATGCTAAGTTGTTCTCCCTCCTTCTCCTCAGCTTCTTCATTGCTCACCCTTACATCTCCACCATAATGTTCTTTGGCATGCCCTAGGAAGCTGTCCTCATGCTGCAGTTGTTGTCCTTGTTGTTGTAGGGGGTGTTGTAGTTGATGTTTGTATTGTTGTTGTCTATAGTGCTGCTCTCCTTCATGACTTGGAAAATCTTCAAGTCTCTCATACGTCAGTGTAGGTGCTCCAATGGCAATTGATGATGCCTTCATCCTTGTAGCAAAAATTTCTTTGGCAGACCTTCTAATGACTTCAAGTGGAATTTGTTTTCCACGTCCTCTCCCCAATACTCTTCTCTCTTCACGAAGTTCTGGTCCACCATCTATAGAAGTGTTGGATTCACTATAATCCTCCTCTCCCCTTTCATAATTAGAGCCACATGGCGATTTCAGGTTGGACTCTGAGTCTTCCTCAATCCTCACTTTGGTTAGGGCCCCAAAATTCACCGTTTCCATCTTCCTCTGTACTAGAGTTTTGGTCATCATCATACTGGTTGCATTCTACTTTCACATCCATGTCTTCAGCATAAAGAGGTGCTTTTCCCTTCCTACTCATACTGAATATCTATCTACAATGACAAAAAAAAGACAACTTACACCGTATTCTATCTACAAGTCAGAATATGGTGTCATTCACAACTCCCAATTTCAACAAACTGCACTCTCACAACTTTGCCTAGCACAATTGAAGTTAACGTGTACAATCTAACCTAATTACGCTTTGTTTTGTATCTAAAGCCGCCTTTTTCCATTCATAACTTCCATAAATGAATGAGCCAAAATCATCATGTCAGTTGAATACATATTTATGAAATCCCCTTGGTATCTACCCAAATGCGTCACTTCAAATACGTACTACTGCCAACCTCTGAACACTACTCTGCATTTATTGCATTGCATTTAGTTTTTCCGGCACAATAGCAATGAAAGCTATAAAATTGACGGTAATGGGGTGAAGCTGTAGACCACACATTTGAATAAATGACAGAATTAGGTAGTTCTATCTTAATTGTAAGTATTTGTTACAACTTGCATTCATTTTGAGAATTGTTTTTGAGTCTCTTTCTGGATTTGGGTGGAGATTTTCTAAGCTCATATTTGTACATTCATATGAAAAATCTTTTATACTTTGTGTTTTACAACTTGGGTTGATTAAGAATGTATTATTGGAGTTATTGTAGTTATACATGCTATTGACTTGGAATAATTGGACACACCTTGAGTTGTTATACGACTTTCTTTTGCAATTCCTAGCTCTTACATCTTGGCATAAGAGCATATAGATTTGGAAATCTAGAACCAATACCACAATAGTTTTCATTTTCTAAAATGACCTCTATAGATATAAAAACAATAGAGGCCTTCAAAGCAAGACTAAAACAAGATTTTCATCAATCCATGAAATCTACAATAGGTAGCAAATAGACCAAGTTTTTCTTCCCGAATAGCACAACAACATAATAAACATGACGTTCAAGACATCTAATAGATCCCTTGTCCATCTAGTAGAGGCAACTGTCAAATTTGCTTTCAAATAAATTACCTCCCATTTACAATTTTGACATATTAAAGTCACATTTGTTTGAAGTATTGATAGGCGATTAACACCTAATATATTTTTTATTTAATTATTTAATTATTAAATCAAGATTCCAAATGCTCAAATTAACTGTTAAAGCTAAAAATGTCATGTACGACATGCGACATCAAATGTCCATTAGACGGTGAAACCCAAAATTACGTCTGACAAGACAACTCTGAAAGACACCCATATATCTTGATTTTTACTTTTTAAAGTCTATCGATTTGTTTGCTCTTAGAGAAGATCAAATGAACATAACTGCGAACATGATTGAAACAAAGGTTCCTTGTGGCTTTCAATTTCAAGTATCACATATATATCAAAATCAACTATATACGCTAATTTTGCATACAATTGGAAACAAATGATTTCAAGTTCTTCTTGGGAATACATGGATCAATACGAATGGTAGTAATCTATTGTGAGACGAGAGATAACCAACAAAAATTGAAGTTGGATTGTCAAGATCTTTATTTGGCATTCAATAGGAGATTAAACTTCTATTTATATAGGTTGTTAATTCTAATTTTGTCTTCTGGATTGTTCAAGAGAATATAACATAGAAAGAAAACCCAAGAAATGAAAAGAATTATAATATTGTAGAGATGCTCCCACCCAAGAAACTTTGTTATATTACTTCACTTTAGAGAAGAAATTTGATAGTTTCTACTTCACCAGACAAGTGAATGTCTCTTCATTTCTGAAACAATAAATAGATGTTATATGGCTAAAAACTCATATGCAATGCAATATAGTTTAGGAGTGTTCTTACACACATCTTATTTGATAACTACAAAATTTAGAATAATCAACTTTGTTCATCAATTATAGAGATAAAACCTTATGCATAAATTGTAGAGATAAGGTCTTGTGCATCAATTAATATTGAATTAGGAATCCATCTACCACCTATACAGGTGCATTTAGCCCTCTGTAAAGCACTATAAGTGGTTACTCAAGAATTCAAATATGTTTAATGCCTAGCTACTAGACCATTACAAAAAATATGAGGCCTCCGGAAGGCCGTTAAGCCTGGACCCCGTAGTGATACTACGGAGTTTTTTTCCAAAAAAAAAAATTCAGAAACTGAAATTCTGACGTGGTCGAAGTTCCACGCCAGCGCTGACGTCAGCGCCACATCAGCGTGACGTCACTTTTCAACTTATTTTTTCGGGAAAAAAAAAAAAAAGAAAAAAGTTTTTTTTTTTCAAAAAAAAAAAGATTTTTTTATTTTTTATTTTTCCGTAATATCACCCGCGGGTCCCGAAAATCAGCACTCACGGCCTTGTTGAGGCCTCATATTTTTTGTAATGCCTTTGTCTACACCCATTGCATAAAATTTATTTGAATTAATAGCAATTTTATTGTTCCAAAATTGATGTACAATGATATAGTATCAATATTGAAAAGTTTGAACAATAGGCCTTTTTTTATTTTTGCCACTGCTATATTGTATGTGATGCTCATATGTTTTTTGTTTACAATGTGATGGTTAGCCTCAATACCTTGGCAACTCCAAACTACGAAACTTCCATAACACTCTAAAAAACATTTTGCATGTACTACTATCTCCTGAAAAGAGAGGAACCACCCTGCCAATAAAAAATGCCCCTACCTCCCGCTCCCATCCTCTTTAAAAAACAATAGCCGCTCGATTTATTCACGATCTCGGAAAATAAGATATATGGATACTAGCACTGTAAGATACATTTACATGTATAGATATAGACATGTATAGACATGTACAGATATATGTAGAGATACATATATAGACATATCTATATATGTATATAGATAAGTATAGAGATAAGGGATACAAATACAGCATATGTGTATAGATGTTGGATACGGTACATAAATGGGATACGAATATGGGATTATATATCCCATACTGCTTGCCACTCCTTCCCACCTCCTAGAATTACCAATAGGAGGGGGGATGTAAAAAGAAATTAAACACAAAAATTTAAGTTATAAAGGGGAATTAATAAACATAAAAAAATTTAGGAGGAAGAGTGAATGGGGAGGGGGGTGTCCCTCACTATCCACTCAAAAGACGTGCACATGCACTACTATATACTTCACAAGTAAATGGTGTTAGATGAGATTTGAGGCTAAGAGAGGGCAGTTTCAAGCCTATTCTCCAAGCTATGAATCAATCCAAATATTAAATAATTAAATATTTAATAAATTATATTTAAAAATAAAAATTCAATTTTTTTAAATATTAAATAATTAATTACCTCATATCATACAATTGTGGCCATTTCAGATAGTTGATTTGGCAAAGTTTCCATTGTTTCCTGTTGTTTGGGAACTCTTCGTAGATCGTGGTCTTGTTTTGGCCCTAAAAACCATCCAATGATTACTATTATTGTACAAGAAAGGTACAATTAAAAAATGATATAATAAATTAATAATAGAAAAAGGTTGATAGATACTAGCATGCTTACAATATATTGTGTGATACGCAACTCTTTGAAACAATTTATATATAAATGACCAAATCTATCAATTTTCTTTCTGAAATCTGCAATAGATTATTCATGAGTCAGATAAAGATCACAAAGGTACCAATGTAAAAAGTCACAACATCAATATTGCTACAAATCAATCTTGTCTTGACTGGACTACTTGAGCACTAATAACATCCATGGACGTGTATAGTTTCTTTGGTATTTAGGATGAAATGTTGCTGAATAACTTAATGGCATGAACTCCACTAAATGAAGGTTTTGGTGGTACATCATTACTCTTTTCCTGATAGTTGCTCCAATATACAATATAATCTCAACTAATGTATCATACATGATGTTGTAACTTACTATACAATTCTATCATATTTTGTTGGACTTTGTTTTACGTTCACAAATAGTGAATTGTTTTCATTCAATAGTATTAGAACTATGTCTCTGTTTTTTTCTATTAAATTGCTTCCAAGTTCTAATTTGTATATAAGTGGATAATAGCTGCCAACGTATTCTTTGAGCTTCAAATTGAGTAACAACCTTGCAATATAGACACAATATAGATTTGGGCAAACATCGTACTTAGAGACCCTACCCACTGAGTTTTTCAACTCCTTTAAAATACTCATAAACGGTTGCATAACCTTGGTGTGTTTATCCATTCTAGGCTATGGTTTCTAAAATGAAGTAGTTTCAAAATTGTTTCATTGAATTTCTGATACTATCATGGCATTGATGATTGTATGTGTTAATCACATTGTAAGTTTTTATGGTGTGAAGTGTTTTCAACTCCAGCCCTAGAGTCAAAAATGTATACACATGTACTAGCGGCTTTATTAATCAAATTTCCTTAGGGGTGTCTAATTCTAGTTCAATTCACACCTTTCAAGAAACGGACACTCTATCTATGATATTTTTATACCTAAATTGAAATTAAATGACTAAAAACACCTAAAAGTTAGAATTTCAAGGACTTCATATGGCCTAACCAAGCACTGGACTTTGAACCCGAAATCTAACTCAAGTAAAAATCTACCCTAATCTAACCTATAGAGCATAATTTTTCCTTTCCAAAATGATAAAATACTTTAAATTCCAACCTTCCTAGCCAAAGATATTTGAGGATGAAGTTTTACCTATTAACTAGCCTATCAAACTTCATCCATCAAATTTTTATAGCAAACTAGTTCAAAATCACTTCAAATTTTAATTTGAGTTTTTTAACTTATTTTCCTTCTAAATTTTGAGAGTCGTCCTACTGAAATTCAAAGACAAGAGACTTCATCCAATTACAATTTCAAACTTCATCCATTTGTAATTCTCCAGAAAATGAATTAGTTTTAAAGTATAAATTGGTTCTGGAATCCTCAAAATATTTCCTAAATTAAAATAAATTTAGAATATTCTTTTGGATGAACTTACTAAATTTCATCCAATTCTACCATCAAAAGTTCATCCGCTTGTAACTTTCTTATTTTTTAATTATTTTTTAAGTGTAATACATTTTTGGAAACCTTTAAGAATAAAATATGATTTTTCAAATTCTAATCTTATTAATAAGACTCTGATCTAAATGTTAAATTTTTAATCTATTCTAGATCAATTAATAAAACCAAAAGAAAGGGCAAAACTAACATATCTCCCCGTTGATGGTGATGTCTTCACATACCACAACCATAATTGTCTCATAATAATTCCCATTCTCCATTATGCCTAAGCAATTAAAAGAGTTTAAATTTTAAACATCCTTTTTGATGATTTTTCCCTACAATTCAAATTCCACACTAATTTCTATAGAATTTGATAGTTTTTAAATATTTTTTATCATTCCAAATATTTTTATAACTATTTTTAATACTCAAAATATCCTAATAGGTTTAAAATCAAATCAAGTCTTTAAAATACTATTCCCTTGTTGTTTATCAATTTCTCCCTATTATTTTAAGGTTTTAATTTATTTTTTTGCCCTATTCTATTTGACTTATTAGGCTTAATAAAACGACGCTAACCAAAATCCTAGCCTACTAACTCCTAATGGAATCCAAATAAATGACTAATCAACAATTTTGATTAATAGTGAATAGGAATTTGATTTTAAACAAATCTTTTTGTCAACCTTAGCAGATTCTTATAGGCTTTTACCTTTTAATTTGCTCCCTTCTTCTCCAACACTCCAGTTTGTCTTCTTCAACTTCCCTCCCTCATTTGGTTGTTGAAACTTGGTGTATTTGATGTGTTAGACTTGATTGCTACTTAATTTCAATGTCAATGTCAATGTCCAGATTTATAGCACTCATGAATTGTATGTTAATTAGTTTGAGTTTCAAACTTTGAGTTAGTTTTTTTTGTTAAAAATCTAATTTTCAAACTTGAGTTGAGTTCCGATCTCCTCCCGACTAATGGCCCTGTCCTTCTCTGGACTGCTAATGCTCGTTTTGTTTTGTTTCTTCACTGCTAGTTCTGGTTCCTCTCTAAGATAGTATGCTCTAAAAGCGCCCATCTTCTTCTCCTATAATAAGCTCTAAATGGACATGAGGTGATCCTTAAATGGACCTCTGTAGCCATTGATTGGATCGAGGACAAAGAGTTATTTATTGCAAGAGCCAATCAATCTCCTTGGTTTCCCCACATCTCTTTATAAGTTGCAAGGGAACAAATTTTGAGAGACCTATGGTCACAAATAGGTGTCTACAATAGTAATGTTTGAAAATTCCTAACTTATTCTACAAATGTCCGAAAAATATGAAACGACTTGGGTTAGATGCCAACTCCACCATTCTTCCTATGAAAATTTACTGAAAATTGGTTAGAGGAGTTTAGCTTCCCCGAAATAGGGGATCAGCTCTTAAAATGGTCGCTTTCAGAGCAGACTCCTTAACTGCTAGTTCCAGACGTTGTTGGTTCACCCTTGCGGTGCCACGTTTCCTTTAGCGATTGGACAGGACCCGTTAGGTTGTTCCCGCTCCCCATGTGTTCCTGATCCGTTCCCTTTCTTGACCGGTACCCTTGCTGCCTGTTCTTCTACTCCGGCCTCTGGCTCTACTCCGGCCTCTGGCTTCTACTCTGGTTCTCAGGATTGGAATTCTGGTCTTCGAAATACTGTAACTGCCTCTATAAATAACTAACTCTGGTCATTAAAAAAAATAGATGAAACTACGACTAATCTTAAACTTAGTACTAAGGTCATACGAAATAATTTTTATGGTAAACAAAGCTTCACTTATACACTCCTAATCTCTAATATTTTTTATTTTAAAGTTGTTTTCTTCTAAAGCAAATTCTACCTAAAGTAGATTCTATCTAATCATATAAAATGTCACAAATAAAAATGGACAAGACGTCACTATCAAGGAGAAAAATTGGCAAAGAGGAAGTCCAAAAGTTTGTGGATCATTAAATACCCAAGCATGTCAAGTCCTCATCAACCAAATTACAACTTCATAAATAATGATTGGATGGAATTCAAGACTTTGAACTTTTCCCTCAAGTAATGGCCTTGACCCCATAACAAGGGGGAATTCCACAATACTTCAATTTACCTTTCTTTAAAAAAACTTTTGTTAAAGATTTGACCTTTTAAATGACAAAGGAAATTCAAGAAAATGGCTTTTTCTATATGAAAATAGTTTCAAGGAAGAATTCTTAGAATATAGGAATTGACTACTAAAGGCCTTTAGTTCCAACTTCTAGAATTCAAAACTCCGTCATAGGTTAGTATTTTAACTTTAACTCCTAAAGCACCAAACATTGTTTTTTTGGCAACATAGCAATTTTGTGTTGCTCACTACAAATGGAGTTTTTATTTTTTTCCTTTGAAAATTTCACATCACATGTGCCCAAGGAGTTGCTTTAAGGGCCCAAAAAATTTCATAACTTTTGACTACATGGTTAAAAAGTTATTGCATTATATGTAGTTTTCGTGACTTGGCGGGTAGCCTGGGCAACTCAAAAAAAAAATTTAAAAATTTATTATTATTTTAAATAAAATTTTGACATTGGTTCTAAAGATTTATTTACACATGAAAAACTTTAATCATTCCATTTTGATTAATGAGATGAAAGTTATGGGGATTCCAATTTGTAGGTAGGGATGGAATCCAAACTTCAAAGACTCCATACCTACCCGCAAACTGGAATTTTCCATAACTTTCATCACATTAATCAAAATGGAATGATTAAAGTTTTTCATGTGTAAATAAATCTTTAGATCCAATTTCAAATTTTTATTTATTTTTAAATGTAATTTTCAAAGAAGTTTTTTGAGCTGCCCAGGTTGCCCACCAAGTAACAAAAATTACATATCATGCAATAACTTTTTAACCATGTAGTCAAAAATTATAAAAATTGTTGGGCCTTAAAGCAACTCCTTGGGCACATGTGGTGTAATATTTTCAAAAAAAAAAAAAAAAACTCCGTTCAAAGTGAGCTATCCAAATTTGCTATGTTGCCAAAAAAAACGGTATTTGGTCCTTTAGGGATTAAAACCTGATCCAAATTTTTTAAACAAAAACAAATATGTGTCTATAGCTCAAAGGTTCTAGGGAAATGCCACCAAATCAGGTATTCTTGCACACGGAGCTAGTAAATGGTCATGCAATTCTTAAAACAACAATTTTGGAGGATCAAACCTCCCAAATCTCAACTTTAACAAACTTAAAATCAAATGCTAATGCTCCCAACTAATGGCATTGTCATTATTCAGCTAGGAGGTCCTTATGTGTTAGTATTATCACAAAAATACCCAAGATAGCAATTGTAGGGGACTAAACCACCCAAAATGGCCAAGATATAGAAAACTAACAGCTTGAAGGGAACCCCTATGTCTTTCAAAAAATGTTTCGCACTTGGAATTTGAAAGAAAGCTTGAAAATAGAAGAAAATACAACAAACATGGGCGAAATTGGCCTAAAAACACCAAACCAATATAATTGTCAATGGTTTAAAAAAATATGTGACTACAAAATGGCCTAACACAAAAAAATGGGGATATTGGAAACAACGGAAGAGAGGCCTTTTATACTCGCCCAAGGCCTCCCTTCCTGAGTCCCGTCCCCTTGTTTATCGGTACATATTTTGTCAAATTACCTAGATATTTTGAAAACTAATCTTGATGAACCTAAAGGTAATTCCAAAAAGAATCTTTGTTTAATCTTGAGATTTTATAGAAACAATCTTTATTTAGACCTTGAGATCTTGTCCAAATCAAATCCTTGATATTTCTTTAGATATTTTCAAAACTACCTCTAAATTACCGCTAAATACACTAAAAAGTCAAATCTAACGCTAGACCTTCTCTATCTTTTAGGAAAAAATACTAAAAATAAAATAAAATAAAATAGCGCTATTGTGTTCTAAAGGCCCAAATTAGTCTAGGGTACATCTGATCCCCTTCTCTTTGATCATTTGGACTTATAAAAACCACAAACAATAATTCCAAGGAAGTATCAAAAATTCTAATAATTGAAATTTTCATTTTTCAAAGAAACTAACTACCTAGAAGAGTTTGGAAGGTTTTTAGGAGTAAAAAAAGCCCCTCATTTGCATCATTTGGACATTGCATGCTCCGATATGCCGGTCAACTCGTCGCCAAATTGTAATTTCCCTCGATATTTGATGCACTCGACGGTTCTGTTACTTGCCAATTTTGAAAAGCCTCCAAACTTGACGAGGCGCTTTATTAGCACAAATAAACTTATTCCAATTTTTGGTGGGATTTTTCCACTACTTGGATAATTTCTATGCATTTCTCAATGTTGATAAACGCGGTTGACTTCCCATATAGTCATCTTTTGCAATTCAGAAAAATCTGAAAGTTTTTGAATAACTTCTAAAAGTTTCCAAAACTACAGTGCAAACTTATTTTTAATTTAATTGGTAATATTCATAAAGAAACTCAAATTAGTTATTCTTTTTTAATTTTCATCCAAAGGGGAATCATTCTAGTATTAGGGAATCTGGACAAGTCGGTTTTGCTATTGGATTTTTGGCATGATTTTAAGCTAAAAACACCTCTCTATATGCTTTGATTGCTTCTTCCTTCATGTCGTTTATAACATATTTGCTTGATATAACCAAAAGTTATATGCGGAATAAAAGTAGGTATTCCCAACCCTTATAAATTGAATGATAACCTCTATAAAGACTCTCTAGATCTAAATGGACTTCTTGCTATCACTCTCATTTAGCTAGGTTGTTGCATGCATATGTAGTTGGCATGAAACAAGACATGAAGAGTGGCAAATTCTCTGACCCTAATTTCTCTCGAAATTGACCAAATAATCTCTTAGACCTCAACTAGGCACAAGAAGTAAGGAAATTGAGTCTTTTAAGCACTTTGTACTTCTAAGATGACCCCTTACTGTATTGGTAGGGACTTCTATCAAATATCACTCAAATCCTCTTTTTATGTTTTTTGTATGAAAATACTAATAAAAATATATAAAAATTTAAAAATCAAGAGACCAGATTGCCAACTTGAGGGCTCACATATGGCCATCTTTTGGTGCCAATGTAGCTGAGTCCTTTGGTGGACAAACTATGCTTCTATAACCAAAAGGCATCTTTACTAGACTCTTCAATCTTTTTTCTATTCTTCTAAATTTGAACTCAATATTTTTCATTTTCTCCTCATGAGTTTGTTCAAAAGTTTCTATTTATATCCATACTCTATTTCCATTTGAAAACATTCCTTTGCACCACTACTATTCAAGTTGACTGTACGATGATCTTAAATTCAAAATTTCACTTTGTAGCAATTTTCTTTCAAACAATGACGTGTGATTTTGTTAAACTATTTTCACATGCCTTGCAATCTTTCATTTTGCTTCACATAATTGAAATTTCTTTAAGCAATCAGATGTGCAAACTAAGGCTCTGGCTACATAACCAAGCAAACCTGACTTTCCATCTTCAACAAAATCCAGCAACTTGCTAACTGAGCAAAAACATAGCTGTTTTTTTTAAGAAACTACATGTGATGGATATATGGATCCAATGATTCAAACATCAAGGTTCATTACAAGAAATTTCAGCCCTCAAAGAGGTCGCGAGTTTCACGATGTGGCACTACCAATGCCACGTTAGCACCACATCAGCTTGGAAAAATTTTAATATTTAAAAAAAATTAAAAATATCCCCCTCCCTTTTCTTTTTTTCTATAATTGCATCCCGGGGATGCTGAAAATCAGAAACTTGTGGTCTCTTTGAGGGCTGAAATTTTTTCTAATGATAATCACCATTTTCCCACAATAGAAAAAATTCACTTTTCTAAAATTGCTCTTGAAGCATGTGTGAGTCCTCAAGTTAGCACTTGAAACTTTGCGATTATTTTTCGCAATTTTTTGTTAGTTTTAAGGTAATTTTATACAAAAGGCATAAAATAAGTAGTTGAAGAAGATTTGATAGAAGTCCTTACCAAATCAGTGAAGTTTCTTCCTATAAACTTGGAATGCATAAAATACTATGTTTTTCCATTTTGGGGTCTTAGTTAAGAGTTTGAAAGGTTAGTTTAGCATTCCCGAGTGAAGTGAGGATGTAAGAATTAGCCAATCCTAGTGCCTTGTCTATGTAAAAGTAATCTTGCAAAGTGCATGCGACAACCCAGCTAAGTGTTAAAGTCTATTTTTAGATTAAAAGAGTCTAGATCCAATTCATAGAAAATTCGGATTATTGAATGTTAGTCTTGTACATAATCTTTGATATCAAACTAAAATACAAAGTAGATGGAGGGAGAAGTGATTGGATCATGCAGTGATGCAGAGAGGTGCTTTTAGAATAAAAGCATGCCAGAAGGTCGACACAAGAGCCGGTCATCTAAGATTCTCCTCGATACTAGAATGATTTTCCCCTCGGGTGGAAATTATAAGGGAATTACTAATTTTAGCCTCTTTATGAATAGTGCAAGTTGAAATTTGACTTTGCACTCAAATTTTGGGACCTTCCTAGAAGTTACCCAAATTTTTTTGGAATTTTACGAAATTCCACGATGACTCCATAGAAAGTCAACAACCTTTAACACAATGATAAATTCTTAGAAATTATCTAGAGTGTGGTTAATCCCACTAAAAATTAGGATAGTGCTTTGTGTGCTAATAAAGCGCCCTACTAAATTTGAAGACATTCTAACAACTACAAGGTACCAAAATCAGCACCAACATCGAGTTTCAAGATAATTTATAACTTGGCAATGGATTGATCAGTGTACTAGGAGCTTACGGTGTCCACATGTTTCAAATAAGGGGTCTTTTCTTACTACCACAAACCTTCTAGACAACCCTAGCTAGTTAGTTTCTTTGGAAAATGCAAACTCCAATACTTGGGATTTTTTACTTTTTTTTAAAATTATCGTTAGTGGTTTTTATGCTTCTGAATGGCTTAGGAGAAGGGCGGTAGGGGAGTCTGAGAATTAATTTGGGTCTTCTAAACACGGTGGCACAATCAATTTTTTTATTTTGAGTTGTTTCCTAAAAGATAGAGAGGGTTTAGCAGTAGAATTAACTTTTTAGGAGTAATTAGTGGTAAATTGAAGTTAATTTTCAAAATATCTTTGGAAAAATTGAGGATTGGATTTGGTTAAGATTTCAAAATTTTCCTTAAAAAATCCATCTTTGATTTGATTTTAAGATTATTTGGAAAAATCTTGGGATTATTTATAAAATATCTCAGAGTTAATTAGGTTAATTTTTAAAATATCTTTAGAAAAATCCTAAATTTGATTTTGTCAAGATTTCATTGTTAAATGAAGCTTGTTTCAAAAAAAAATTAATTAAGAAAAGATAATTTTGGAAATATCATAGGATTAGTTAGGGTTAATCTTAGAAATATCTTTGAGTAAGAAGACAAATATCTTGCAGTAAATGAGGTGGTGGGGCCTTCTAATGAGTATATAAGGCCCCATTTTTATAGTACCAACAATTTGTTGGAGTGTACAAGAACCACACTCTTATTGTTGGTCACCGATACGTTGTCGGTATTATCTATTGAAGCTAGATTAGGTCAAACTTCTACTCAATCTTATAATCCTAGCGGAGGATTTGACTTAACCCCCTAAAGGACCAAACACCGTTTTTTGACAATATAGCAATTATTTTGGGCACCTCTCTATGAACGTAATTTTTATTTTTTTTCTTTGAAATTTTTACACAAGATGTGCCCAATGAGTAGCTTTAAGGCCCAACAATTTTCATAACTTTTGACTATGTGGTTAAAAAGTTATTGCATGATATGTCATTTTCATTGTTTGGCGGTAAGCCTAGGTAGCTGAAAAAACTTCTTTAAAAACCATATTTAAGAAAAATAAAAATTTGAAATTGGTTCCTTACATTTATATATATGTGGAAAGCTTCAAATTATTCTATTTTGATTACTAAGATGAAAGTTATGAGGAGTTTTAGTTTGAGGGTAGTTATAGAATCTCTACCCTAAAATAAACTTTAAAGTCCTTTATCTTACTCAATTTTCAATATTTTTGAAAAAAATAAAAACATTGAGTGTAGATTTTTTTATTAAAACATTACAACCACTGGTATTAGAATTTTTCAATTCCATATTTCAACTTCTTAACAATTTAATGTTTTGAATCATTCTCTATTTCTTTCTACTTACTAATTTTTTCCTATATGTTTTACAATTCCAAATGATCTGGAATTTTTAAGCATGTAGCCAACTTGCCTTGAAGAATGAATCCGAAGAGTAACCACCATTTTGGACATTTTTTCATACCAATATGACTTTGTGAAGTGCAGCTGCCCGGATTTTCGCAGGGACAAGAAAAGGATTTTTGTCAATTCAAACACTATTATCTTGCAATTCACACGGTGGAAATTTCTGAAATTTTCTCCACAACTTCTCAAATTAGTGTACTACAAGATCCTACGGTTACATTTTGCCAAAAATGTTTTTTTCTTAAAATTTGGTACTTGTATTAGAAATGACAGTTTTAGAGCGGTTTTGGTGGAAACATAGTCTTTGACCTTCAGGGGTTAAGGAAAGCGGGGGTCTCTTTAAGATCAACATCCCCTCGAAATTCCTATTAGGAGGTTCAGTACCCTAAATTTGACATTTTTTTAGAATACTAAAATTTATTGATACTTGCCACAAAATTTGGTTTAGAAAGCTTAAGGCAACAAAGCTTGACTTTGTCAAAAGGTTATAAACTAAAATCTTTGCCAAAATTTATTGTATAACGAAGGTTGGTTTTAATTCCTAATTTTTGGTTAAACACCATCATGTATACCTCATTTAGGAGTTAAATTTGGATACCTTCAAGAATTAGGTTCATTAACCCCTAAAGGACCAGCATGCAGTTTTTGGTAGTATAGAAATTTTGGGCAAGTACCTATGGCTGGAGATTTTCATATTTTAGGCTGAAATTTAAATAGAACTTGTGCGTGAGGAATATCTCTTATATACAATAAATTTCATGACATTTGGAAATACAAGTAAAAAGTTTTGGCCTAATATGTTATTTTTTCCCTTGGCCAGGCTGTTCGGGCAGATAAAAAAAAATCACTTTTTTCAGAAACAAAAATTTGAAATTGATTTTCTAGGGTTATATATATGTGGAAAAATTTTAATCATTCTGTTTTGACCAATGGGTCAAAAGTTATGACAAATTATAGTTTGAGGATAGTTATGGATTCTCTATTCTAAAATAAACTTTGAAGTCCTTTATCCTTACTCAATTTTCAATTTTCTTTTAATAAAATAAAATCATAGGATATAAATTGTTTATTACAACATTTCAACCATTGGAATTGGCATTTTTCAATATTATAACCAAATTCTTAACAATTTTGTATTTTGAATCATTCTCTAGTTCTTTTTACTTACTATTTTTATCCTATATGTTGTACAAATCCAAATGATGTGAAAATTTTCAAGCATGTAGAGCATTTCTCTAGAAAAATGAATCCAAAGAAGCACCACCATTTGGGACATTTTTTCATAGAAAAGTGAGCTTGTGAAGTGCAGCTGCCCATTTTTTTGCAAGGTCAAAAAAATGATTTTAAGGAACTTGAATGCTTGTATCTTGCAATCCACGCATTGGAAATTTCTGAAATTTTTACATGTTCTCAAGTCAGCATACTACAAGATCCTTTGGTTACATGTGTCAAAAAGAAATTAAAAAATGTGGTACTTGTACTAAAACTGATAATTCTTGAGCATTTTTGGTGAAAACTTAGTCAGGGGTTAATCTCCAAATTTTGGTTAAAACATTGTCATGTGTACCTCATTTGGAAGTTAAAACCTTGGATACCTCAATTTTCATCAAATTAGCCTAGAATTGTCCCCACATGGTGAAGCTTTGAACTTATAAAGTTCAAAATCAAGGATTTCTCTTCATTCTGGATACTAATTTTGCCTTAGGATTGTCCCCTATGGTGAAGTTTTGAGTCTAAAATTCACCTTACCTTTTCTTGAAAAATTTCATTATCAATGATAAAAATACCATTTGTCCAACTTTGGCTTGATCAAGGCTATTTAAGCCCCAAAAATACCAAGTTGACTTCTTTTCTTTAGCTTGAATTGCTTGATTTCATCTTTGATTTATCTAGTTGCCTTGAATAGCAAAACCTTATTTTTAGACTTTTGCCTGTCAGTTTGCTCTAGGAAAAACTTCCCAAAAAATCCAAAAATTAGAGTTAGTAAGAAGTTATTTTGGTTAGAAGGGAATTCCCAAAAAAATCCCAAAAAACTTCCTTTGATTAGGATTAGAATCATATTAGGAGGTTGCTAAGAGAACTTAAAGAAAAATCCCATAAAAATTAGATAAGTTAGAATAGTTATTAATTAAGTTTTTTGTTTTTGTTTTTTAGTAGTTTAGTTTAGTTTTTAGGAACCGAATCGAAGAGATTAGAATGAGGAGACTAGTCCGGCCAGGGTGGTGGACCACTCACAGCGTGCCATGTGGTGGTGACATCGAGGATAGGAGCAAGCCCAGGGTTCGTGAGAACTCAGAAACTAAGCTGTCACAAATCAGAACTCCAGCATAGAACATGTAAGGTTTCTTACTTTCAAATTGATTCGATTTTTGATCAAAAAATTTCAATTGCAAGTTTAAAAGTTAGCTTTCAAAACTCAGACAAGTATTTGTGTAGGGCAATGCCCGAGGAGGAGGGAATTTCGCCAAAAAAAGGGCAAACGAGGAGGGCGGAGCCCAACGAGGAGGCCCTTCTTTTTGGCAAAATTCCCGACGACAAGGGGCATTGCCCGGCGTAAACGACCAGTGGCAACAAATTTTTGTTGGATGAGATAATGATTTGGATGAAAAATTTGTAATCCTCAATTACGCGGTTTTGCCCACGTAATCAAGCATTACGGCTCAAAATTCGCCCGCCTTTTGAACGGGACGAATCCCAGTGGTGGTTTACAGAAACAATTATCCATAACTACAAGCAACCTCCTTACAATCATACTCAACAAACTTGAAGGAGAGAAAAGTGGAAGCATGCAAACTTGAAGAAGAACTCAACAACTAAAGGCCACTTCATACTACGGCACAAGGTCGAGAGTCCGTCGATTTCCACCAATCAAATTGCAGGAATCCATGAATTCCTGAAATTTCAGACTCTCGACCCTTCACACTATACGGCACAATCGAGAGCCTGTCACCCTCTAAACTAACATTTTTGGCAGAAAATTAATTACATGTTGACGGACTCTCGACCATAGTTTGTTTCGAGCAAAAATAGAGACCCAAACTATGATCGAGAGTCCGTCAAATTTTTTTCCTAGAAAATCAGATTTGTTATTTGTTATTTGTTAAAACCAAATTTGTTATTTGTTATTTGTTGTTTGTTGTTTGTTATTTGTTATTTGTTTTTTGCCAGAACATTGCATCTAACTTATAACAAAGCAAATATTCCTGAAATGCTAGTAAACTTCTATATAAATCTAAATAGAAGCTTCTTATTTTTATGTTTTTTTAAAAAACAAGCAAAATAGGACTGAATTTGTGACTATGAATGTCAATTAAATCACAGTAGGAAATGATTAAACTTCTACAAATCCCACCCATGATTGCAGTAAAAAGATTTATGAAAATCTTAGGTGTTTATGAGATCAATAGTACTTAAAAAACTAATGAGCCACCAAATTCTTTACTACGGCCTAGCTCCTTTATGTAGCACATATGACTGCAAATATGACGAAGCAAAGTACTTAATAGACACCCAGACACAATTTGAATTGTGGTTGGTTAGTAAATGCGGCATTTACATGATAGTGCTAATTGGCACTTTAGATGTCAGTGACTCAACAACAATATCCAAGTACTGCTAAAAACTTCTATGCATCAAGCAGGTCTTGTGGCAATTAAATCTACTCTCCAGCAGAAGCCTTTTATCCCTGCAATGCTGGATACACTCTACAGCACTGACAATTTCGACTTGAGCAAGCAGATGGTAGAAAAACAGCCTGTGTAGCAATTAGCTTTATCACCGATAGTTCTCCTACACAAGAAGTCACTCTATGCAAAATATCCACGTTGCATACTAGTCTGCTCAAGATAATTTCGAGTTGCTGCTGAGATTTTGGGATTACTGTGAGGATGGCTTTTTCAAGTTCACAACGTCCGGCTTACAATCAGGTTGACAAAGTTGAAAGTTGTTGGGCATAGTTTGCGTTTTACATTGGTTGGAATTTTTTCTCTCCTAGTGAAGGCGATAATAAGCGTAATGGACTGTAGACACATGTTGTTCCTCACTAACACTCCAACTCGTTGCTTTGTTGTGGGATGGGCACAGGTGAGGTCCATTACCTCTAGGAGCAATTTCTCGACAATGCGTCAAAAATTTCTACACCCATACTCTCATGCTTATTGATTTTTTGCTACTTTCTTAAGTTTTGAAACTATCACAGCCTATATAGAGAAGTAATAGAGAAGCTTAGGGGTGAATGCAAGAAAGACTAGTACTATTTTTTGTCACACTTGACGTGTTGGACTTGTTATCGGCTATAACTTTTGAAGAATGAATCCAATTAACTTAAAATTTTTTTTGGAGATGGATAAACTGATCTTGTTTAGATCCCTTATTTTTCAAAAATATTTAAAATCATTTTATATTTAAATTTAAATTTAGCTAATTTGTCACACTTTGCAGTTTAGGGGTTTTTAGTACTGGGGAGAATCCAAAATTAATGATCTAGATCTGAAATTTCTATGGTCTATTCCCATAGTAGGAAGTCATGTATCTACCAAAGGAAATTTAAAAATATTTTATTTTATGCCCTCCACATACGTGTAAACAGGGCTCCCTTGCGCGCGCAGTTCTGAACATTCAAAATTGTTTCAAGATCATTTTTTTGGTGAAATGTCTTTCCTATAAAGTCCTCCCAAATGGCCAATTTTTAGTTTCTTTAAAAATTGTTTTTCCTATTTTTTACAAATTAAAATGTGAAAGTACCTATTTTCATGAGATTTTGCACTTTTTCAGTTCTCCTACTTAGAGAATTTTTCTATGCTTTTCCTTCCTAGGGTAACTTCTTCTTAAAGGTGTATACATTGAACATATTTTTCAGATTTTTTTAAAATTGATTTTCTAATTATACAGTACTCCCAAAGAAAACATGAGTACTGTGGAAAACGCTACGCAAAGTGGACGGTCTTTCTTGCATTCACCCTTAGGGACATAACTCCACAGCTCATGACCTTGAGCAGGAGTCTTACAAATGTGATTTGAGTATGCACTAAATATATATTGCAAGTTTGAGCATGGAATGTCTTGAGTAAAAATGTATATGAGCCTTTTCCAATAAGTGTTACGATAAAACAATATCTAGTAGGGATCAGATCGATGCCCAATACGGGATGTTCCAGAAAAGTTTGTTATTTGTTATTTGTTATTTGATATTTGGTAAGAGCATGTGCTGTGATTTTTTTTCCAAGACCATTTTGGACTCCTTTCTCATGTTTTTTTATCTTTTGCTTGAAAAAATTGACACATAGGTGAGGTTTGGACTTTGGGCTTGGCCTTTGGAGGCTTCACACTATGGCCGTCCAAGTTGAGAGGCCGTGCCCAAACTATGGTCGAGAGTCCAACGAAACGGGCTCTTTAACCCCAAAGTGACATTCAATTTCTGGGGTTCAAAAACATCATTGCTTTTGAAGCTTTATGGATCTAAATGTCTTCAAGTTATACAAATCTCAACCGTACAATCTTGTAGTGTACATGTTGTAGATGACATGTACAAAATTTGAAGTCAATTGGCCACATAGATTGCAAGATCATAATGTTTTAGTGTTGAAAATGGATGCTGAAATTTTCCCAAAAACACATTTGGAGGTGAAATTTGATTTCTAAACCTACTCAAATGAAAAAACTTTACACTACAAAATTATTCAAAACTAGTATACAAACACATTGGTGGGAAAAAAAATTCATTCAATTGACTCATTGTGTCTACAAAACGGCTTTGAAATGTCAAAAATTAGCAAGAAAAATTGCAAAAAACAGATCTAAAGCTGAACCTCCTCCTCCTAGAATGCTTCTCTGTCACTCATTAATTCTTGGATTAACATGAAATTTTAGCCACACAAACTAGACTAGTATGCGCAATTTTTCCAAAAAGAATTATTGAAAAGGGACTCTGTATGAAGAAGAAACAAGCCGCCAAAGTTTACTATACTCCAAAAATGGCAGGATTTGGAACTTCGAATTGCTCCCAAACATTCAAAACAGCTTGGATTGACATGAAAACTTTACCACAATCACTATACTTCAAGGGGAAAAAAACCCAATTTTTTTTTATTGAAAATGAGCAATGGATGAAGGAGATACAAGGCCCCGAAGTTGCAGCCCTAAAATACAATTTGGTGAACTCAAATTGAAGTTGTGAACTTCGATTGGCTTCCAAAAAATCAATAAACCTTGGATTAATCTGAAAATTTTACCATACAAACTAGAGGGGAGAACGCAACTTTTTCAACAAATTTGATTGAATTTGGACCTTGGATGCAAAAGTTACAGCACTTTGAACTGGACTTGAAATTGTGTGAGGACACTTTCTGTCCTCTTTGTCACTTTGGGGTTAATGAGCATTTCTTTGGACTCTCACCCAAAGTTTGGGAACGGCCTCTCGACTTGGTCGGCCATAGTGTGAAGCGGCCCTAAAAGAATGAAAATGAACCAAGAGTGAAGGAAGAAGAAGAATGTGGATACCCCAAGAAGGAATGGGGCAATAAAAAATTATTAGGTAAGAATCTTACTATTCAATTTAGAATTGTTTTATGACTTTTTATTCTTTTTCCTATTCATCTATTATTCATGAGAGAATCGTTTTGGATTTTTATTCCTTTTATTATTCATCAATTTGGTTGTTGTCATTAATTGCAATTCCAATTGAAATTAGTTGGTCGAATGTTTGTTTAGGTTTTGTTTTATTAAGCCTAATAAGCCAAATAGGAAAAAATAAAACCAAGTAAATATCTTTAGAATAATAGAACCAAACTAATAAACTATTGAATAAAGAATCAATTAGCTATTCATTATGAACAATTTAACTATTCCTTAGAATTAGGCAATTTAATAAAATTCTAGTAGTTCAATTAATTGAAGAAATTATCAAGGCAATTGGGGATAAAATTTAATAGTTCACTTGAGTTCTTAAGATCCAAGGGAATTGATTTTAAAAATTGTAAGAATTAATTTAGGAAAAATTAAGGAAAGAAAGACTTTCAAAAGATTTTAAAAGTTCAATTCTTCATCAATTAGGACAAGCAAAACATATACATGGTGGAGGGTGACCAATACAAGGCGATCATGGTGGTTTATTACGAAGACGGCATCGTTGTTGGAGAGATATGTTGGTTTTATCTTCTCTTATTCATCAAATGGTTTTTTACTATGTTTTCACAAAAAACGCTCCCAAACTGCCATTTTTAGTACAAGTACCAAATTTTGAAAAAAAAAATAGTTTTGGACACATGTAACCGTAGGATCTTGTAGTAAACTAGTTTGAGAAGATGTGGAAAAAATTTCAGAAATTTCCACCGTGTAGATTGCAAGATATTAGCATTTGAAGTGATAAAAACCCTTTTTTTGTCCTTGCGAAAAACCGGGCAGCTGCACTTCACATGGTCACATTTGTATGAAAAAATGTCCAAAATGGTGGTAACTCTTTGGATTCATTCTTCAAAGAAAGTTAGCTACATGCTTGAAAAAGTTTCATATCATTTGGAATTGTACAACATATAGGAAAAAAATAGTAAGTAGAAAGAAGTAGAAAATGATTCAAAACACTAAATTGTTAAGGATTTAATTATGGAATTGAAAAATGCCAATCTAGACGATTGTAATGTTGTTATAAACAATCTACACCTTGTGTTTATATTTTTTTCCAAAAATATTGAAAATTGAGTTAAATAAAGGACTTCAAAGTTTATTTTAGAGTAGAGATTCTATAACTACCCGCAAACTACCGACAACTAAAATTCCTCATAACTTTCATCTCATAAATCAAAGTGGAATGATTCAAAGCTTTCCTTGTGCACATAAATCTAGAGAACCAATTTCAAAATTTTTATTTCTCTAGAAAATGATTTTTAAAGAAGTTTTTTTTGCTGCCCGGTCTGCCCGCCGAACAATGAAAACTACATATTATACCATAACTTTTTAACCATGTGGTCAAAAGTTATGAAAATTGTTGGGCCTTAAAGCTACTCCTTGGGCACATCTTGTGTGAAAATTTCAAAGAAAAAAAATAAAAATTCCATTCGTGGTGAGCTGCCCCAAAATGCTATGTTGTCAAAAAACGGTGTTTGGTCCTTTAGGGGTTAAAGAGTTGTATAAAGAAGTGTATGGGTTGTGAATTTTGATTGGAAGAGTTTTTAAGCAGACTCATCTTGTTTTATTATTCTCCTAGGGCCTCTCAGTTGATGTCCCTCACCTTGTCGATATTTTTCCATTTGATTGACAATTTTTCATTATTTTACATGGTCATGCATGTAATAATGGGTACTAGGGGCTAAGCTAAAGAGAACAAATTATATATTTTTGCTTATCTCACAACTATTACAACAAAACAAAAACACAATCTAGTTGGGAGAAAGTAAGTGAGTTTTTTAATCACTACAAAGGAGGTGAGGATATACATTCACTCCTATAGTTGTTTTGATGTTGCTATACTTTAATTCATGGTTGGTGAAAACTTGGAATCATCAATTTTGTTAAGCTGACAAAATACTCCATGACTTTGACATTTTTTAGGGTGCATTGTTTGAAACAAAAATTGCATGATTCCAATTGTACTTTCAGTCAAATCTTTTTGTAGATGAATGTCTCAATTTCTGAAGCCTAAAATCATGCTAATTTAATAAAATTGGCAATTTTTTGTTTGGGCTTGTTCGTATCCTCTTAAATTACTACCTCATACTAAAGACTATGAATACAAATATAGAATACATATATATTTACAAGCTCATAAGGCCTGAAAACAGGGTGTTCATACTTTGAATTGAAGCTTGTTAATCTTGACAAACTATGGTTGTGGTTATATTTGTTGAAGGCAAAGTGGTCAGTTCGCTAGTTGCATTGGATTGGATCTTATGCTTCCTTTACCCTTCTAAACTTAGAAATATCTGAGCATTGAGTTTAACTAAGCTGTAAGTAGAACAATTTTTCTAATCCATTATTATATAAAATAGCTTTGTGCACCTAACACACTCCAAAGATTGGAATTTGTGGATGTGAGTCCCTAATTCGTCACTTAGAACTCGTAGTTATTGTTTTTTCATTTTTTACAAGTTTAACTCAAGTTTTATATACAAAAAATTCAAAAAAGAGTGTGAAATCAAAATAGGTATGTTACATGCTAATATAGTATTTGATTCTAAATAGAGCGTTTTTCCAAAAGTAGGTCCAAATCCCGCATGTAAATAGGGTAGAAACCTGAAAATTATACAAATTGTAGATATTTAGTAGAAATTGTCTAAACTACCTAAACTTGTTGTGCACGAGACTAATCATGGCTAAATTGTTCCAAAAGAACCTATATGGAAACCCCAAGTTGATTTTTGGAGAGAAATTTCAGTTTTCCATTTGATTTTGTGAAATAGTAGAAATCTCAATTGTTAGCCTCTAGGTGACATGAATTCAAGACTGACTAGTGAAGGGCATCTACTGCCAAAGTATAGCGTTCTAAAGTTGAAATCATGCAAAGAGTCCAACGGAAAAATTGGTTTGCCAAGATTCTCTTCTGTATGAGATTTCCTATTCACCAATAATTAAAGCATATAACAAGATTTTATTCTCCTTCTTCAAATGTAAAGGGTAAAAATTTGAGCTTGCACATCTTTTATAGGATTCTATGAGAGATTCCATAAAAATTTCCGGATTTTTTTAATTTTTAGAAGATCTTCTTTCAGATGGTCAATCACTTCAATCAAAATTGGAAATTTTATAGAAATTACCAAGGTTGCGATAAGTCTCCTTAAAAATTATTATAGCTTCTTTTATGTTAATAACACGCCCCAAGAAGTTTCAAGGCATTCCAACATCAAGAAGTATCCAAACTGGAAATATTTTTCAAAACTGGAAAAACTAAAGATTGTTCGTAGAATTGACCAATGTTTTGGGAGCATACAAAATTGGAATGAGTTCAAAGCAGGGTATTTTTTTACTCCTTTGTACCTTCCAAAAAGCCCAAGCTTGTCAATTTCTTCAAAAAAGGTAAACTTCCAAAGTTGGATTTTTATCCCATTTCTGTTTAAACTTGGTACTAAGTTGTCTTGGCTTTTTTGCAATGGAAAAAGGAGAGGGGGCACATGCAAACTAAAAATGGCTTTTAAAAACCAATGGCGCAATTGTTTATGATTTGGAGTCTTTTTCCAAAAGTTAGAAGTTTAAACCAATATAGAATTAGAAAATCATAAATTACAAATTTTAATTAATAAAATAACCACTTGGTAAGTGAAGGGGGGGTGAGATTTTTGGGAGTTAGTATACAAGGGGGCTTTTTTTTCTCACAACTCACCTCTTTTTTAATGTGAAATTTGCTTTTTCATTCAAACTTTGAATTTAGCCAATTTTTGGCAATTTTTATGTCTATATGGTATTTTTAGAGCCCCTTTTGACTCTATGGTAAGTTTTGTTGCATCCTTGAAGGACTTGGAAATCCTTTCAAGTTTTGGAACCTTAATTTCAATTTTGAAGCATATGGGAGTTGCTTAAGTGTTGATTTTGGTGAAATTTTTGAATCACGTACTAATCCTAGGTAGGAAGCTTTGACCAAAGACTAGCGATGCCGCTAGTTGGGATTTTTAGAATCTTTATTGTATGTAATTGTCTTGTTGCACGAGCTCCTTAGTGTAGAATTTTTTATTTTTGGTGAAATCCCCCAAAAGCCTTGACTCCAAGGTCATTGTCTACTTATACGTGTTTCTTTGTGTCTTTGGTTGTTTGGTAAAAATATGACAAAACTTTGCTTGGCATAAGGTAGAATTGCCTAATACCACCCTCTACCAAATCATTAGAGAAAATTTCAGCCCAAAACAGGGCCGCCAGTTTTGCACCCGCGGTGCTATTACAGAAAAAATGGGAAAAAAAAATTATTTTTTTATTTCCTTAAACTCGAAATCTGATGTGGCACTACTAGTGCCACGTCAGCGCCACGTCAGAATGGCAAAAATTTTAATATTTTTTTATTTTTTAAATATTTTTTTTGAAAAAAAAAATAGTAATTTTTTTTTTTTTGAAAAAATAATTTTTTAATGGTTCCGTTATTGCACTGCGGGGCTGCCGAAAATCAGAGCTTAGCAGCCTTGTTTTGGCCTCAGAATTTTCTAATGTCTGCCACTTTCAAGATCCTCTTAATTGCATCAGTGGCCCATCTATTACCACTATTTTTGCAACCCTTTATCATGATGGCAATACACTTGGGGAGCAGACACATCAACCCACGCTTTAACAAGGGTTAGTTCATGCTTCAATAAGGGTCTATTCACAGTTTAACTTTTTAGCTTTGAAACATCACAAAAAATTCACTTTTTGTTAGAATGTCTTCATTCTTTTTGCAATTGACTTCGGGCCTCAAACTTTTCAATCTTTGAAAAAAATGGGAGCTAAGAAATAGCTTCTCCAAAGTACCTGGATAGAAAATTTGAGTGGTAGTAGGCAATTCTACTTTAGTAGTGACTGTGTCTTTAAGTCATCTCTTCCACCTTGTGTTAATTTAAAAAAAATTTAGACGAAAAAACTTTGAACCTTTTATCTTCTTATGTGGTTTGGAACTCTTTCTAATATTCCATATTACTTAGGTTAGAAACCTCAATCCTTCCATTTGTGTTTGAAATTCATTTTGCTTTGTTTGTAAGTTTAAAACCAAACCTTAGTGAGTTCAAAAAAAAAGAAAAAAGAAAAGAAAAGAAAACAACTTTAGTGAGAATAATAGTTAGAAATCTTTGAGATATTAGAAAATAATCAAGGGTATGTAGGGATGTGAGTTTATGAGGACCTTGGTATAGAATAAATGCTTTGCATGCCTAACGGAAGTTATGATTAGCCTCATATGATGTGGTCGCAATGCGACCATTTGAGATTGCAGTTCTAGCTAACGGATTACTATTCATTCAAGGAGTGTGCCGGATGAATGCAAGGGTGGAAATTTTTGTCGTGATGCTTTGCTAGTTGAATGGGAGTGGGAGGGATTTGGTGGGAAGGTTCACTACATTTCAGGTTGTTGCCAAGTTTTTTCTGGTTTAGCATCATTCTTGACAATCAACTTCTATTGTTTGTTTTTCCACATCTTTGAAGTTTTGAGTTCCTTGTTTTTTTGTAGGACATATTGATCATGAGATCACAAGCACATGTCTAAAGTGTAGTTTTGTATAACAATAGAGATGGAAAAGGTGATTACATTCCTGTAAAAATTGAGGTGAATAGTTGGGTTGCTTGCAATCAAATGAGCCAAAAGGAAGGTCAATTGATGGTAATACGAGACTCGGATTTAAAACTTTTGGATGATTGATGCAGTGGTGATTGAGATCAAGGTTCAATATGCTTGCATGTGGTGGAAATTGTCAATGCACCCTGACCGTCCTAATACACAATCTAGAGCTTGCAATTATTAATTTTTGGAGTTCAAAACTGAGACCTTGCCTTCTTTTGAATTTTTGAATAAGTGCTTGTTGTCTCAAATATTTCAAATCCAAGGCATCCCATTAGAAAATAAAAGCTTTGTGAGCTCTATCCATCCAAGCAAATAGTACATGTAGGTGCAAGAGCGAGAGATAGCACCTGAAAATTGTTGGAATTTGGGATCCAATGCAAAAACTATTGAATGAGAAGTGAAGCATCAAAATAGATTTACGTGCAACTAGGATATCTCTATTCAGTGATGGAAAGCATTTACTCATTTTGTGAAGATTTTTGAGTAGTTTGAGCATTCGAGATTGGGATCATTACCACCACAATATTGTATCAAATTTTAGATCGAAGCTTTTGCTTCAGAGGGAGTGTTGGAAATAAGCCACATTTATCATTTGCAGTTTGTAGGTTGCAAATCTTGTGGACTTTCACAATTAGAACTGTATGATTGCTCAAATCCAAGGATTTTTGAGGTGAGTGTAGGTTGGGTGTGCAAAGTGAATGGGTTTGCATGCTCTCGTAGAAACCTATTAGACAATTCAAGGATTAGAAGTGAGAAGAACTAGAATCAATCATTAATTTCGTGATAATAACCTTTAGAACCTATAGCCTTGTATGTACTAAAACTTTTGAGCTTTAGATTGGGGCCAACTTCATGTAAAATATAAGCGTTTAGAACTTTAGAACCCTGGATTTGGACAAAATTCCCATAGAAAATAAGCCTTTAGAGTTTAGATATTTATGTAGAAATTATTGCTTACATGCATATAGAAAATTGCATTTGTTTGAATTGCCTAGTATGTTTGAATTTTTGTTTGTTGGATTTTAGATCTATATCCATTTTGCTATAGTAATTGGGTTGATTCTAGGAGTGATATGTAAGTGCTTTGTATTATTCAATCATGTTGAGATTGGAAAATTAATTAGGAGATCCCAAAATTATAGACAACTGCTTCAAGACTCTATCTTTTCCTATAATGCTGAGTATATATCAAACCTTGAATGTAACTACATCTATACAAATCCAATTTCATTGCCTAGTTTGAATGATCCTACTTGGCCATTACCTAGCATAGCAACCTCTGAAGCATTCAGAGCACAAATGAAAGAAGATTTTGTACATGCATCTAAGCTAGGTACAAGTAGCAAAATAACGAGGACTAGTTGGTTTATTACTGTAATGGTGAACTTCAAATAAGATGTAAGAAATGTGTGAAGTGTATAAGAAGTGTGCAAAGAATATGGGATGTAAGAAAAAATGAGTTGGAATTAAATTTCAAAGTCAAGAAGCAAGAATTGAAGGGATTGTAAAGAAAAAGAGAAGGAACTTGCGAAAAAGAAAAGATGGAGCTTACAAGCTATAAAAGGGAGACAAGAGGAGTAACAAGACATACATTTTTTTTACAATACATTGTTCATATGCATCTATACTTTAGTCTTTCATATCCATTTCATTCTCTCTAAGACTCCTAGACTACTTGTCAAGAACTATATAAGATAGTTAGTAGAAGAACATTTCTATTCCCTACCAGAGACTTCTTTCATCTATAGTATTTGGAATACACTTTATTGGATTTTGAAACTTTGATTGTAAGTTTTTCTTGTTGTCGTTTTCTAGAAAGCTAAGATTCATTTAATTTGGAGCTTGTATGTAGGAGTTGTGCTTAGTTGAAAGAGAGAGAACCGCCTTCATACTCCAAGAGTGAGAACTTTGAACAAGCACAACTTTCTATGTACAAATCATTTGTAGCTAAATTTTTTTGGAGCATTTGTATTATCTTGTTGTGGTTTTGAGAATCTAAGATTTTTTTAGTTTGGAGTTGGTAAGTTGAACTTGTGGTTGTTTAAACAATTAAAGGTCTGAATCACCACAATAGGAGTGTTTTGTAGGATTCTTGTTTTTTTAGCCTCTGATTTTTGATCAAATCTTCTTAATTGTAGTAGCTATTAGTGTAAAACATCTTGGAGCTAGTATTACTTGTACTCAAAGTTCTAAGAAATCAAAGAACTTCAAATTTGGAGCTTGGATAAAGTTGTGTCAGTCATTCAAATGAAAAAAGGGTTGTTGTCCTTGTTTGCATCCATGGTACATGGTCTTATTTCTTCTCTATCCTTTTACCTTTTGATTGAACACATTTTCTTGGCTTATTTTATTTATAAACATAAAAATATATGTTTGATTCCTTCTCAATTAGAAATTAAATGAATGTTGTAATTTGACTTGGAAGGCAATAAACACAAAAACATTAGCAAATACATCTTTTCATTCTCATGCCTATCTTTTCATCTATCTTCACAGCACAAACTAAGAACCTCCACTAGGACTTGTATGAGTTCAACATTGTAGTCATAAATACAAAAGGAAATTTTTGTGTTGACAACAATTTCATGTTGATCTATTTGCTTCCACCCCCCGCCATATTTCAATCTCAACCTATTGAATTGAAAATTTGTGTACAACATTGACTTGCCTAAGCTATATCTGAAGAGCACAGAGCGGAATTCAATGATGCATTTAATTTCATCTGCTTCCAATATAATTGCCTTGTTCTATCCTTTGTCCATCAATGAAGCAAAAAGTTCATCCGATATGTGCTTGAAGACAAATAACGTAGGTATTCTATGCATCACCTACTTCTTACAACTTATCCCTAAAGAAGCTTTTGACCTTGGCTTTCTAATTCCTCCACTCATTTGCTTCTATCTACTCTTACATCTCTTACACCTTACATAAGGTTCAACTACCTCTAGCACCTTTGTACATTTCTTACACACCTCTTACACCTTACATCTCAAAAAGCTTTTGGACTTTGACTCCTTCTCTTTTCCTAAAGCTTTAATCCAAAAACTTCTATCCTCCTAATCTACTTTTAAAGCTAACTTCTCATAAAATTTACAAAAGTCATTATTGATCTTTGGTACTATCAACTATCTAAAATTAAAGTATCTAAAGACCCCTAACTACCTTCAAATTCCTCTAAGATGTTCTAAAATGGAAAAAAATCCCATAATTGAAAACTGATGATGAAATCTAGTGCTCACAATTGTCACGAACGTTACGATTTAGTGTGTGATGGGTGACTGACATTAAGAAATTGAAGTAGGGCATAACTAGCCACTGACTTCTGGAACATCAAAAATTGAAACTACATTGGAATCCAGAGTACCTGAGGACTTCAATATGAACATCATACAAGGACAGACAACCATAAATGTATAGTCTTTATGTAGCAAATTTGTCACTTTGAGTCTCAAATCTCTCCACTTTATTACTTATTTCTTATTTACAAAAACATGTGTAGGTCAATTGGAAGAAGGAGAAGACCATTATAGTTGGAGAGGTGCTACCTCTAAAGATTCTTCTACTTTGACTAGTTCTGTAGAATCACTAATAGTAGGATCACTTGAAGTGCTCTCTTATTTTCAAGAAGTGCAAAAATATTGCCCAATTGTCCAATTTTCAAGAAGTGCAACAAGATTTTGCAAACCAATTTATATTAACCAGTTTGAGAAATTTACAATGGACTGTGCTACAACAATTTACCCCTCAAAGATCAAATATTCATGGTTTGAAAAATGAATTACAAACCCAAAAATGCTTACAAATAGATCAACTTAGAAGTACATGTTGAAACATCTCATAATCTTGAGGTCTAAACTTTAGTTTTGAACTTCAAATGAAAGGAATCTAAATAATATTGAGCAAATATTGAAAAAATGATGAACCTATAAAAATGCTCTTGGAAGCATGACACAATTGAAGGAGCAAGAGAGTATTGTAGTAGAGCCCTTGTAAAAATTTGGCACGACAAGAATGTTAGCCTTGTAAATTTTGGCACAAAAAAGGTGCCAATGAATGCCAACAAGATTGCCCAAACAACAAAAGTGGGTTACATGTATAGCTAGGTGGGATCATATAGGCAAGATAAATTAGAAATCATTCCTTTGAGGCAAGGACACTCAATGTGCTTCTGAGATCTTAGCTATTCATCTGCTACATAGGTGTAGGAAAAACAATTGCTCTTAAGTATTTTTGGCGTGCTACCCTGTCCAAAACAATTTTTCTTAATGGCCTTTTGGAGGCCTAAATTTCTTTCTAATATATTCAAACCATTTGAAAAATAGCCTTAGAGATCACATCAAAGAAAATTAGAAATCACCTAAAATAAATTGGACACTATAAGTGTAAACCTTTGAATTCCAAGAGTCATCTTATAAAAGTTAGGAAGTTGCATAGAACTTATTAGAATATTGGAGACCATCTATTAGATTATAATTTTTGGGACAATCCACAATTAGTGAAGAAGGAAATTAGTATTAGCTTAGGAGTGAATTAAATTTTGTTTGAAATTTGAACCATCAAACAAAAATTAAAGCAAAGTAAACAAACTAATTAAAACTAAAACAAATCCTTACCTATGGGTCAAGTGTTGGTCTGTGAGGGGGTTCGGTTGGAGGGAGAAAAGATCAAGAAATAGGGATAGGTGAAAGATTGGCAAGTATAGGACCTATACATGCCAAGGAGAAGGATTTAATTCTTTTTAAATTTTAAATTTTAAGAAAAAAAAAGAAGAGGGAGAAAGCCGATCTAGCCACTCCATTTTGGGACTCTTTCTTTCAATTCAAAGTCAAAATTGTACTACTCCATTGTCAAGACTGGTATAATCTCATGGATCTACTTTAGTATAAAGAATCAGTTACTCTCAAATTCTTAAATTACAAACATATCCTTACCACTAACACATAGCTTGTATAAAACATCAGATTGCATAAGTCTAAGAGGAAGGTGGAATCATACAATGACCATGCACTTCTTGTAATCAAACCAAGAATTTACCATGTATAAATGTAAGCACATTGTGTATATCATTTTAGCAATTGAAGCCTTGTTCTAAAAATGTTCAAGCAAATCTTGATCCCTACAATGTCAAGAAATCTAAAGATTATTGTACCCTATTGTTGCCATTCCAAGATCATATAGGACATATCATCAAATGATTGGAAAAGTTTTTGGGGAAGAAAACCGACAACCATAAATTTGGAGCATAGCTCCAATCTTAGGAAGTCATGCCTCACATGTGCCCATACCCACCAAACTAACACAAAGTATGTTAGAAGACGTACACGAGGTGTCTTCAGAGTACCAACAGTTGTTATCCAAATCAAAGATAAAACTATGCAACCAAACTTCCAAGTTGTATAGTAGCACCTCATAAAAAAACAAGACTATCAATCCATTACTACGACAATCCAACTTTCAATATAATTTCGTGCTACAATGACACCTGAATTGCCATTTCATTATTCATGGTGTGAAGAGATGTAGCTTTGATCCAGTGTATCAAGGTGTTGTAGACTATCAGGCTTGAGCTGCAATACAAGCAAAACGGACACCACAAAATAGATGCAATTTCAGGCATTTTATCTACTTTAACGCACATGACCCAAGGACTAAACAAAATTTTGAATCTCGCCATTTTTCTAATCATAAAGCAAGCTACTTCATCAGTGTATACCCGTTGATGCATGGGTATTTATTTGGGTTGAGAGTTTCAATACCAGTTTAAAAGTATAGGGTGTTATAATAGGGTTGGGTTGATACCTTATCTCATTTTGTGTTATTTTTGATGCCCTAGTACAATCTTGTTAACTAGTTTATATTCGCAAAGTACTTCATTTTTGTTACCTAGTCAGCTTCTTAGCATTGTTAACACAACAACTTTTCCTCTTTGTATGCACTAATGGCATTACCAAAAAAAATTCCAACCTCGGGGAGGTCACTCTATGCATTTATACAACCCACGTGTGGCAAGGATTTTGAACCCTCTATTTACTTTTTTAAAATTTAAATAAAAGAAAAAAAAATATGAATAGATTTTCCTACTTCGAAAGTTTACTTTATGAATTATTGATAATTTTATACGTAAATTACAATTAGATACAAATTTTTGAAGTAAAAAGATACACTGTAAAGTTAAAAATAACTTCCACACCTCTATATTAAATAAGATTTTTTTTTTTTTTAAATACACAAAAAATTCTCAAAAATGAATTTCTATTGAAAGTTTCTATTTCTTGAATATTGATGCAATGGTTGTCTAAATGTGTTCTCTATAAATACTTGAGTTGAAAAACATGTCATTTTAGTTCATTTTTCAACCTTCTCTAGAAATCATTTCATATAATATTTGGATTGAAGATTTTGGCAATAGAATCTTATAGTCTTGATTAAACAATGCTCAAAATTGTAGGCTAAAATTATAGTTTATTAAAAAGTAAATAGGAGGCCAAAAGATCATTTAGCTGCACGTGGTATACTATAGATACACTAAGTGACCTCCCCGGAATTCCAACTCTAGCAACCATGTAGGTGAAATCCATTATTTAACCATACATCACTTACTTGGGTGTCAGTTGTGAGTTGAATCTTATACGCAGAAAAGTAACATATTTGCTATATTAAGAGAGAAAGAGAGAGAGGAAGAGAGAAAGAGAGAGAGTTGGGGCTGCAAGGAGTGGAGGTCGGAAATCTGGATGAGGGGGTTGGTAAGTGGGGTTATTTGAATGTCAAACAATTAAAGAAGAGTGGCTAGAGTTGCTGGCTAAATCTAAAGGATGAAGAAGTGAGAAAATAGCCAATTTGGGTTCTATAAGGAGACAAGGAGTACTTGGAATTGATGCTTAATCAATTGTAGTCACTAAGTCACTTGAGATATTGACCATAGATTCAAATACAAAAGATTATACAAATTGAAAAGCCTAATTTCAAAAAACCAAAAGCATCATTTAGAGGATTAGAGAAAGAGGAAGGAACAACAAAAAAATTGAAGTATAGAAATGAGATTTGAAGTATAGTTAGGAGGTTTAAATGTGAAAGAGTAGGAAAAATTTTCTCCAGAAATCAAGGTTGACTTTAGAATTGAGACAATAGCATAGGACAAATTAGATCCAAAGCCAAAAATCTTGAAATTACATTTAAGTGGCTTGGCTATTTGCTTTCTAAGATAGATTAAAAAATCAATGGTTCTAGTAAACGTCTACAATTCAATATGGCATTGGAAATATCCTCACTAGAGGGCATGATTCTATCAATTTCTTGTCATTTAATATTTGTTCCTTATGAATCATCTTAGTATTCTATCCACATGAATGCCTATTAGTTTGTATTTTGGCAACACCTCTTTTTGTCATAATTTTATGATGGACAATTGGTTTGTTAAGGTATTTATTCCCTGCTACTTGTCATAAGAGAAACTAAGAAGCATCTTTTTTAATGTCAAATCCAACTAATCCTTACTTTGAGCCATTAATATGGCTAAAGCTATCATATCCATAGATGTCTAAGTAGAGTAATGCCTAGAGCTAATTAGTTTTTAGCACTAGATTTTATAATCCTACCCTATTTTTTCCTTTAGGACAAATAGTGGTAGTAGGATATAAAATATTACCCTATTTTTTTCCTTGAGACATCTAATGCTAGGAGTATGATAATAAATAAATGAAATAATATCCTATTTTTTTTCCTGAGACTTGTAATAAAAGGAGTAGGATAGAATATACAAAAAAATACCTTATTTTTAACCTTGAGATATGTAACTTATAGCCCTAGGTACCAATTCATTTTCATACAATTTTTTGCCAAAATATTTAATCGCTCCAAGAGAATGTGTTCCTCACTTGTGCCTATCCCAAGAACAACAACAAGCCAATGTTTTGTTAGTGAGGTGCATTGAGTGTCTACAGACCACATTACGTGTTATTACTTTCACTAGGAACAAAATAAACATTCACAAGCAAAAAATTACAATTTATGCAAATCAAAGTAAAACTTCAATGGAACTAGTTGTTAGTAGCATGCTGAGATGCTGAGATGACGCCATGCTGTGTGTAGCAGTTCACAAAGAATCCTTATTCCTAGCCAAATGAGTAGTGCTTAGTAACAGAGCTTTAGGCTAGCTAATCAGTAATTTACTTGCACTACGAGATCCTCATAATAAAAGCAATCAATTGGAATGCAAAGTTGTGAAGAACGCCAGCTTAACCCCTAAATGCCCAAGGCCTATTTTGAGCATCTTGAAATTTGCTCTAAAATGAACAAAATGTCAACATTTTGATAAGTTGTATCAATTTTTTTTGAATTGTAACTGTACAAATTCAACCTGGACATGTTAGAGATCTCAGAATAAAAGAAAATCCAACAATATTACATATGGAGTGAAAGATTATAATGTTTGACCATGAGGGTGTTAAAACTGCAAAAGTGATGTGAAGTCTTTCAATCCTCTTTTCACAAGTCAAATCTAAAAATTTGGTGACCAAAAAAATATGAGGTTAAAGGGCTTAACATGCATAACCCCATTCAATTTATGGCTTCTTAAAATATCTTTTACAATTTTTCTGAATGAATTTTGAATGTGATTTTTTCTCCAAGATCTAGTGTATTTGAGGCTCATTTTCAAGAGCTCTCAACACTACGAGAAGTCAAGATTGCAATGGGTATCCTTGCACAAAATCTTGAATAGAAAAATCACTGTAATTTATTTTGAAGATTGGATTTTTGACGCTAAAACTAGACTTCAAGAAGAACTTTCCAAAAATATTAAATATTAAAAATAACAACTTTGTTAGGTTTTATTTAACTTCAAAGTTTTGCAAACACCAGATTTGGGTGCCTTGGGCATTTAGGGGTTAACATCCCAGTGTGTTGCTTTATTTTTTATGATCGAATCTTTTGATGGACGGATCTAGTGCATTGGTGTAAGTAAAGAAGTAAAATCATTCTTGCTATTTCAAATTTAATTTTTGTATTGGAATTTCTTTGACAAACAATTGAGTCTTTGGCCCATGTGTGAGGAAACCAAATGTTCTAGTTGTGTAAGGTAGCTGACCTCGTTCCGACCAGGGACCTATTTTTGTTATATAGGTTACTCTCTTTCCAATCAACAAGAGAAAAGCAGTGATTAATTATGGTACAATTCCCAATGCAATTGTGGCGCATTACAATTGGCTGCAGTCTTGGTTGATTTTGCAATCAATCTGTGGTTGGAAATGGGAAGACCTATGTGACAAGAATAGGTCAAACAAAATCCTCAACTAAAAATTTCACAGTAATTATGTTTTGAGAAACAAAATCCTAAAAAAATATGGAATCCTTCTAAACTCTATTTTTGTACATGGAAAAATTTCCCCACTTAAGAAATCTGTGCTCTAAATATGCGTAATTGCTTAAATGGTCAGAATGAGGTCGGCTACCTTATTAACTGAAAAGCAAACATGTTGATTTCTCATTGCAAAAAACTAGACTGTTGAGTCATAAGGTTTAAGTAACCTAAAACAATTTTTAATCAACTCTACAAGATAGGATCCAATATTCCAAAATATAAGTCAATGGAGCTCTAATATGTTTGTCATGTACTAAGTGAAAAATATACTTCAAGAGTCTTTATTCTAGTTTGTGTGACTGGACGTAAACATGTCGGTTAAAACCCTTGCCTAGACAAGTGTACTAGGACTAATTCAAGGACTTTGGTGTATCAAATGCATCAGGTTTAGAATCTGTAATAGTATCCATTATCACATTTCTAATGAAGTATGAGAACGTAAGTGATTCTTACTTGAGAATCTAATACTTGGAATAGGAATCTTAAAAAAAATAAAAAAAATAAAAATATAGATTTGAAGTCTTATTTCAAATTTGTAAACATTGTTTATGTGGTACGCTAAAAAAATTTCAAATTTTGCAAGAGGGAGCCCAAGTGACCACCCAAAGTACTCTACATTGAAGTGAATAACAATGGGACCAAGATATAACCACATTTCTATTTTATTTTGTTTTGTTTTATTTTTTAATCCAAATGCAATTAGAAAGTTAGAAACACAAGTCAAAAATTAAAAAAAGAAAAAATATAAATTGAAAATTGAATCTTAGTAGCTAATTCTAATAGCTTTTTGAAAATATATTAAACTCTAAAATCCAATAGAAACTCAAGAACTTATTTTAGGATAAAAATTAGTAATAAGAGTGGATGAAAAATTAGAGAAGTCATTCAAAAGAATCTAAGAAAAAATCTTGGAATCTTGAATAGGATCAAAAGTTAAAACCAAAAGTAAAAATTAGTTTGGAACTTTGAGTCAAGAGAATTTAGTGGATGAAGTTTAAAGCACCGATTAGTGATCAAACTTCATCTATGCATAACTTTATCTAGTAAAATCCAAAATTTAAGTGTTTCATCTTTCTTAAAAAGGTAATTTTAAGATCTTAAAACCAAAAATATTATAAATCTAAAAGTAGAGAGTAAAACAAAAGTGTAAAATAATAATTAATAAAGTAAAAATTAAACTAAAATCTTTTAAAGACAACCAAAGAATAAGTTAGAAGTAGAGTTAATTAGAGAATATTTAAGGATTTCAAAAATAATTTAAACTTCAAAATTGAATAGCAATTGGAAAAAAATATACATGAATAAAGTCTATGATTAAAACAAGGTAGTTTGGATGAAAAATAGCATTATTCATCTAAAATAGGTGAAAAAATAATCTTGATATCTACAAAAATACAAAACCTATAATATAAAGAAAAACTAGATTTGGAATTGTAGTTTAGTAGAAAATCATGGATGAAGTTTAGAAGTGCCAATTAGTGGTCAAACTTCATCTGTCAATAACTTTGGCTAGGAAACTTTAAACTTCAAGTGCTTTACCGCTTGAAAAAGGGCACATGATTTTATATAACTTAGAGTAATGACATTCTATCTTAGTCCATGATAGCCAAACCCCCCATAATCTTAGTCTAATTGAGCCGAAACAAATTAGAAATCCTAACAAGTTCTCGTTAAACCTCCTCTTTTTACATTTGCACACTTAATAATTAGAAGATCCATTGCTTAGAAGGCATAATTGGACAATATAATTAGATACCCATTAGAAATCCAATGATGAAAATAATAAGAACCTACTTATGCATGTCTTCTCTCAAGGATGGAGAGAAAATGCTCTTAGTGGACAACGTTGATTTGCATTCATAGTACGTAGCTTGAGAGTAATAATGAATTTTTTCTTATGCAGAATTCATATCAATACTATTACATTTGCTCTTGGATTGATGTTTTTTGACAAGAATCAATTACACATTTGTTTATCTTGTTCAATGAACTTCAACAATTCAAATTCAATTATGGAAAGTCACAAACAATTAGTTATTGAAGCTAGTGAAGAAGTTGTCTTCCATGACATCTTGAATGTTGTTGGCAATATTTAAAAATCCACTACCAACTCCACAAAGAAGAAGCACAATTTCATTGACAAACAATGTCAAGCTCAATACCTAAAATACGTTTAAAAACATTACAAAATGCCACCTAAAATGCAGGTTTCTTACAATGCATCCCTCCCCACAATGTTTGAGACTTGGGGGGATCACCGTGTGTAGAGGTTTGTGCATGATATGCAGCTAAGATCTACATTTTGGAGAATATTTTGATGACCATGAACAATTTAATGGTCCCTATTATTAACTAATTTTGTAATTCATGGTATTTTAAGCTCCTCTAAAATTACTTATTTTCTAAAGGAGGGGTAATTTTTAGCACCCTTAATTTGTTACAGGAAAAATAAAAAAAGTGATAAATGGCAAACACAAAGACTAATTAAAGGCAAAAACACAACACATGAACTACAAACACAACATTTACTTTATACAATTTGAACTACTTAATATACATTGTTGCCTTCTTCCTATTCTAAAGGATACAACACATGAGAATTTTCAAATTTTAAATTGAAATAACCAAAGAAGGGCCACAAAACAAAATAAAGATGAAAACATACATGAACTAGAAACTAGAAAATCACAGTATTCACATTTAAAAAAATGTGAATAAAAAAATGAGTCACAACAACCCCATCAATATGATGATACATTGATACACCACGCAATACGTAACAACATGTAAATAAGTCAAAAATGTCGAAGCCAAAAAAACATAATTAAACTAGAAATATTCAAGAATGTATGATGCACCAACAATAATAACATCAAAATGTTTTGAGGCTTGAATTGTATTCAAAATATAACTAAAAGTACATAAAATAAATGGTAGCCTTAATCCTAAATTCTTGATGCATATAGTGTATAGATAACACAAAAATTTGCATACATTGCATAAAAATCCACAAAATCAAAAATACCCCAAGCTAAGAGGCAAAACCACATGCTGAATTTTTTCATGCATAAGTTACACGGGTCATCCATAGGAGTGACAAGCTATGCCAATCTTCACCTTTTACCATGGAGTCCTTGCAAGACTACCAACTATAAAACAAAATTCTACAAAGCTCCTCCAACTCTCTATTGTTGAGGTCTAATACGGGGGCAATGCTTAGATGATCCGAAAGCAATCATGAAAGCTATCCTTTGGGGTCTACAATTTGATGTGCCTCTTTCTTGGTGCTGGCATGAAGCTTAATCCTAAATTTCAACTACAAAAACTTCAGATGACAAACTTGCCATAAACTAAAATGTTAATATCTACCACCCTAAAGTCCAAAAATTGAACCTTTACTTTGAATCAAACCCTAAATCAACATACAAATCTAAATTGAAGTTGAAACTCTGAAAAATGAACCTTCATTGTAAACCAATACAGCCAAAGCTTAGTTAAGAATTCAAATCCTGAACTCTCATCCTAAGGCAAACAATACACCATTGTCATGATGTTGGTTGTTTACTAGTTGTCAGGTGGTTAGGCTCAGTGGATGGTTAGACTTTTGGGTGACTAGCCTTGTTAGGTGGTTAGGGTTGGTTAAGCATTTGTCTCATATTGTTTGTATCCTTCAGGCCTTATTGTACGGTACTTAAAGGCTTGGCTTCTTTCCTTAGAGTTCTTTTGCTTTTTAGTACTTGGCTTCCACTTTTGATTTGAATAGACTTGGTTTGAAATAGCCTTGCAATCTAAGTTGATAGGAACTATGGAAGATTTAATATATCATCACTTACTTGGAGTCATTTCTTCTTGCAATTATACTTTTATTGAATATTGTAGTTGTTGTTTTGCGGATTGCTTTTACTTTTTGTGTTCTTTAGAGGGTTAAACTTTAGAGCTTGAGAGGGGGCAATAGGCAAACTTGAGAGGGATTCAAGTGCAATTGCATCTTATATGTATTGAGGGTTGAATTTTGACATTAGGGTTCTATATGAAGGGAATTTGCTAAAGCAATAGTGGTATTTTTTATTATTGAAAACTAGTTTCTTTTGCATTTGTAGGTTCGTTAGGTGTTGGAATAAGGTTTCATTAGTCATTGCCATTTCTTTTCCTTTCACAAACATTTACCACAACCAGGAGCCTTGTGCTTTTTTAGAGAAGCAACAAAACCTCACAATAATGTATACTCTGAAGTTTCTAAATCCCTACAGAGTAAACCTTCACCATATACTTCACACATGACAAAAAACCACAAATTCCAAGTGTGAGACACTAAACTATAAACCAAAACATGCAAATTCAAAAAAACAAACTCATTGTAAACCCTTAAGCTTCAAAATGATGGCTTATATATACATTACATTCAAACCATTTTTCAAGAAGAAGGAAGTGAAGTGGTTGCTACCACGGGAATAAGATTTAAAGCATGTAAGTAAAGCGCCCAAAGTAAAAATAGAAAACAACATTTAAAACATCCAAGTTGTATATAGTAGTGTAAAGGAAAGCACTATCTGTAAAGTTGTAGAGGGACAGAAAATATCAATACATTTCATCGGATTGTTATACAATTTTTTATCCAACCAAGCAAGTCAATAGTCCTATAAAATTGATCCTAATTACAATAAATTCCAAGGATCCATATCTTTGAGGTTAGAAAAAAAATTACAACAATGAGGTATTATTTATACATGTATCTTACTTATAATTTAATTTACATTAATTTGTTCTTTGTATATTGCCCCCAATTTTTTTTTAATTTTTTAGCATTGTGAATTAACATCTCAGTCTCTATATTGTGCCACATGTTGTTTGTTAAATTTTTTTTTAATTACCCTTTAGAAATATACTCAAAATATATAAAATTAGAAATGAGTATAGATTCAATATAAAAGAGATGATTTTATTATTATTATTGTTGACCTTGAAAGGATGCGACCCTATTACCAAGGTCATCAACAAAAAAATATTTGAGTGTAAATTGAATAGATGCACTCTTTGTATCTACAATTTCATTGAAATTAATTAAGTATATATTTTTAGTCCTCAATATCATTATTGAATTAAAGATGAAAAGAATAAGTAGGATAGTTAAATCAAATTGTCCTTAAATAGTTAAATGTGCCTTAATTTGAACATGGACAGTATAAAAAGAGATTTTACTTCATTTTTTGGTTTTGAACAAAGTTTGCCAATTTGCATATATTAAGAGTTTTTTGAGTTTGGAGGTGACATGAACAATTAGAAATTATGTTAGCACAATAAATGCACTTTCTAAAACCTTAAGTTTAAATGTAGACCTATCAAATTCATTACACAATCCAAGTTGCAATTGTTAAAATGCAATTATTTTATAATTAGAAATTGCAAATTATAACTCCAAATCAACACTTGTAAGTTTAAATTTTTAATAGTGGAAATTATGAAAACACTTCACTCTTTCCATTAGGACCATTTCAAAGCAAATGGATAAATACAATTTTTAGATCTCAAATTAAGTGAAATTGGCAAGCCTTGCTCAGAGCTAAGAAATGAAGTAAAATTGGAAAGCTTTATTCTTCTACTAATGGCTCATGGCCTTCAAGGTCCTTATAAAAATCAAATATTTACCTTTTTCAATGAAAAACAAAAACTTCCATTTTTCCAATAATTAACCTTCCATACTACCCGCAAATACTTTTTTTAAAAGCCAAAGGAAATTAACTACCTATACCAAAACGAGCCTGAAATTTTAGATTGATCTTATATGGTTGGTTAGGCAATGAGGGATTAAAGATAGAAATTAGATTATAAAGCACAAAGGCAACTTTGTGATCTCTAGATTTAACATCTTATTTGTAGCAAATGTTATAGTTTTTCTATGAGTGAATTTCTATTGTCATATAAATTATAAATACTCAAAATTCACAATAATTATTACATGATCTTGTATGTTTTCATTGTACTTTCTATTGCAAAACTGATGATTAAAAAATTCCAAAAATATTTACATGATATATTTATACAAAAATTTATTTATCATTCCAAACCTTATTTTTGGTAAAATTTCTATATTTTTCCAATATATAATAGTAAGATAATTAATATAAAATCTACACTACTTGAAAAATAACAATAATTTGATCTTTTCACCAAGCATTCTAAAAAATCAACAACTACTGAAATAACATTATATAATTTCCAGATATAAAGAATATCAAATGTTATCAATCAATTACAGGAAAGCAGTATTGAGCTCAACTATGGTTGTTGTGTTGAAGGTAATTTTTTAGGGTATTTTGGATGTAAATAAAAGAATTAATTGAGAAATTTTAACACTAGTCTATGTTGCTACTCATATCGTCATATCGTGTATAATGTATAGAGATTTCAAATTAATTGAATTGTTTATATTTTATTTACTAATTTTTTCAATTTATACAATTACTATAGTGATATTCTGCTAGCCAAATAGACATTTACATACATTGGTTCATCATGCCTGTAAATAGGCAAATAAATATGAAATTGCATTTTATTGCTAGCATTTCCAACCTCCTCCCCTAAATCAGTTAACCCGTAGAGACCCAAGTGACCAAATAATCATTTTTTAGTTGCTTCTCCTATTTTAGAATTAATTGTTCTCAAACTTTGAGTTTTTATTAGTAAATTAAAAATAAATAAATTGAATGCATTATAAATCCAATGGCAATATTTTCAAAGCTAAACTCAATCTTTTGGAATTTATTAAAGTTTTTTGACATAGTATAATTCACAACTCAAGTTTTTGGGTTCAGTTTGGATATGGACTAAAAAGTCAGTGAACCAATGCAAATGTTGCATATCTAATAAAGGGCACATCAAAGGAGCTCAAAGAAAAGACATGTGCCCATTCTTGTTTTTCTTACAAACACTATTTTCATTTTAGTGACCACTATGCATTGCAAGCTCCACCACAAATTGCAAAATGATCAAAATGTTGTGAATTTTTTAATGAAAATTTCCAACTCTATTGTCTTTCATTGAGCACCAAAAGTCATCATTTTGAAATATTCTCACTAGCATATGCTTTTTCAAAGTGCACTACCCAATTAATCCATTGACATAAATAAAAGTTCAATCTTAAAATATCTACTAAACTATGCAAACTGTTGCTTGACCGCTTTGTCACATCAAACTGCTGCTGTGACCAAGTTCTCACAATCCAGGGAACTCGCAGCCCTGTGGATTAGCTGAATTTCATCTAATGCACCTATTCCCGAACTGATTTTGGGTCTGCCAAACGCTCGGTTATTCAGGGTCAGTGGAACTGCGCCAGTTTAACGAAATCGACGTTATGGCCGACTGACGTGATTTGCACTGGACGGTGATGGAATTTAGAATTCTCTGCTGGTGAGAGATTACACGAATGTAAAAAATTCTTGGCGTCAGGCTGCGGGGCTTAGTTGAGGCAGTTGTTTGCCAAAGAAAAGTTATGAATGAAAGTCACAAATCTTCCTCATTCCCCGATCGATCATTCTCTATCTGGTGAACTCTCACTGGTCAATTTCTGAGGATCTTCCCCTCCGCCGTACTTGTAAAGTCGGTTACCATTATTCCTACCATTGTCTATTTTGCCCACTAGAAACAACCTAATGCTGCACCAAGCTGCTGTTTGTAACACGTGCACTGCAAAGTACAAAAATAACTAACGAGGGTTGTTCATGTCTTCGCATGTAGCAGCAGCGGTCGATAGTTTCTGAGTTCTCAATTATGGTGCGTCCTATCGCCACAGAGCTCTCCATATACAAATCCTCGACAGACTTCGGTGGCAGAGGTATTTGCTGGATGGTAATCAGAAAGTCTTTGTTCAATGCATGTGCAACAGGAACTTACTCTAGGGAGGTCATCTCTATCTCCCGTGTCGAAATGGTGAACTGCGGCCGGTCAACATGCTGGCGTGGTGAACTGGATTGCACAAAAACAATTCCAGAACAGATTTCCAACTCTTGAAAGCTAACGAGAAACGGAGAATTGTCAGAATTTCTTGCCTCCCTTCACCTCAGCATTGGATGGGAAGTACACTCGACTCTCCCTAAGGACGCCCGGCTCGGGGGACACCGCTTCATCCAACTGGTTAGCGCCCTCAATCAGATGTGTACAGGCCAGTAATCAACACGACAGGTATTCAGGGAACGTGAAATTACGAAGTGTAGTTACGAGAATCCTCAATCGTGATTGACTTGAGTTTTGTGACCAAAGGAAGAAAGAATGAGAATCCAAAACAAGTGAAATCGAGTACTGTAAGTTTCTACCACAGTACTTGCACAGGGGAAACTTACTGAATGGTTTTTCCCAGAAGGAAGTGCAGAATGGGACTTCGTTGGTAGTCTAACGGACAAGAAACGCTGAAATGACCAATTAGAACAGGTTAATGATTACAATAATAATAATTTCTGGATAAGCACAGTTGGAATCTTGAGATCTCAATTATTGCTACTCCTACATCCATCCAAAACTTGTTGCGAACAACATGGTCTGCAGTTAAGTGCAGTATACGGAGCTAATTCATAGTCGTAGCAGCTCACTACATGGATACTAAAATGAATCAGAGCAGGTCTCCTAGTTGATATGGTATAAAAATAAGTAGGGAGTTTCCCACGTCTCTCCATTTTTGTGAGAACTTGGCAGTGGTTTGTGATCGAGTTCCAGAGGGAAGATGTCCTACAAATTTCTGCCAAATCGATCCCCGGTGTCCTCCTCGATCCCCAGTGTCCACTACTGTTCCTTGGGCTCATCACGCGACTCCAGCAATAGCGTACACGTCATCACATCGTCCGTTTCGATGTGCCACTTCGGGGTGCCCTTCGCGTCCACTTGATTAGGCGCTATTACCTCGGTACTGCCCTCGGAAATTACTGTCGCCTTAAATTTGGCATATTCGCCAATATCTAGGAGAGACTTCGGTAGCAGGGACCCCATCGGCTTGGGCTTGGGCGTCCCCCCGAAGTCATTCCAGGGGGGCATGTAAGAAAAAAGACCCTTTATTTTGTCAAGCGCAGTGGGATTTTTTTCCGCTTCTAGCAGCTTCTTTTTCGCTTCTACCTGACGGTTCTTTTCCCCGACCTCGATTCGCTCCAGGACAGACCAGTGCAGCATGGACTTTTCCGGGTCAGGTTTGCGGTAGACTGGGTCAAAATGCCGAGCGTACAACCCCGAGGCGAACTTTTTAAAAGATTCCTCCGGCTCCCGTTGCGACACCAGCCTCGTGCGCAAATGGGAATTGGCTTGTCGAGTAGCCGGAGACTCGTAACTCCAGTAGAATCGGAGGCCATGCTTCTCGGCGTGTCGCTGCATCCACACGTACGAGTATTGCCAGAGATCATCCGGGTAGTTCATATCGTCCAGATCTGCGCCGCCGCCGACGTTGCAATGACTCCCGGCGAACCAGACTTGTTTAACCTCCTGATCTGTGTTAGCTCGAGACGTCCAGAGTGTTGGTTCGAAATCCGCGCGGCATTCGTCGAGGGCGAGAGCATGGTAGGCGTTATCTACGATTTGGGAGAGGTCTTGGTTGTGGAACTGGTAGTGCGTTCGGCTAAGTGGGCAGTAGCGAAGAAAGTATTGGTAAGGTCCGAAGTTGTCAATGATCGACCGATCAGTCTCTAAGCGGAGGCCGAGAGCACCGACTGTATCCCACACGCCGAGCATCTTCACCTGCACAGGCAATGGTTCAATCATCACTTCCATGCCCTGGAGATGGTCAATGTAGTCATCCATCAGCTTGCCTTCCTTTTCATCGTCGATATAATAAGTGTATGCTGCATCGATGACTCGTTTATGGTCCCCGGTTTCCGGTATCGGCAAGACGCCGTGGCACTTGTCCAGCAACGAGACCAGACTGCGCGCGGAAAACGCCCCCCGACTGAAACCGAACACGAAAACCTCGTCTTTTTCCAGATAGTTCTGACACAACCAAGTATATCCCTCTATGATCTTATCTGACAGACCGTAACCAAAAGTTTGGCCCGTCATCCGTGCGACTAGTTTGTGACTCGTTCCAACCCCTGTGATATACTTCAGCTTCTGGCCGAGCTGCAGCTCAGGCTCTACCACAAGCTGATGGCACGAGCCGCACGGGACGCCGGCACGGACGTTGGCTAATTTCAACTGGGCTTCACTGTCGTCACCTTCATGGTTCACCGGCTCCAACATGGACTGATTGCACGTTCCGCACTGGACAATCTTCGTAGAAGCGGGACACTGGCAGTCCTTGATCATGGCCTTGATCACGGCCGGTCCTTGATCCTGGAAGGTCTTGACCTCGGAATGATTCTTAGGCTTGTAAGATTCTGGGACCGAATCGTCAATAGCCTCAAACATACGAGCTACGTTGGTCATACTCTGCCTCGTATTCGAAGTGCCATCAAACATGACCACCAGACGAAGCGGGCCTCTCTTGGGAGCTTTCGAATTGTTGATCCCATTTTGACTCATCCTGTATTCAAATTTGCATTCCACACAAGCAGGCTGTTAGAGTAAGAAATCTTAATTCCTAGACTGTACTGGATTATTCTCATCGGAGTCATCGCTAGCAAGAAGTAGAGAATGCGGATGCATGTCGACGTGTAATGTGCATGTATTTTGATCGTAGTGCTTCATTCTTCTACAGTAGATAGATAGAGCCCAATAGATCTACAATATTTTCACGCTCGTTTTCTCACAAAGTCGAGAGCGGAATGCCTACAAGGGAGCGGAACTCCTGAAACCCTAGGTCTACCTCTCAGGGTCCATATCTACATCATTCATGCATAAGTATACAATAACTTAACTACGGTTCATTATCTACCATACAGACAAAATAGATTGCAAAGAAATAGGCACTTCTGCGCATAGACCTAACTGGACTTGCTAGGAGTGTACAGGACAATGTTCTGCATGTAAGTGAGACAAACAAATTTGCGTGTGCAGATCGAGTCCGTGAAGCTAACGACGTCCTGATTCCTGAGTGATATCACCTGTTTCCAACAGAGTTTCACCCACAGTTTCGCAGGGAGATGGCACGATGTGGGCCTCGGATGATCGGTCACTGACGGATCTGCTCCAAGTGGAAGAATAGTGAAAAGCTATGCACGCTGCTCGCTAACCCAAACTGCTTGACAACTCTTCGTACGTTGTGCCCCGCACCTCCTCAAGCTACGGCTGCGCCAGCAATCGCCATTCAAGACCTCAAAGCGACAATCAAACCCAAGATTGCAGTGAGGTGTGTGAATTGGCGATCGATGCCCCGCTTTATACCAGCTTCACCCCATATGCAATGCGCGAGCTGCACAGTACCGCGTCGCAATTCACCTACATCCCTCAAAGCACTTCTTTCAGCGCTTGCAACTTGACTTCCAGTATATGAAATTAAATGGATAGATTCTCCCACTTCGATCCAAGTGGTGACACGACGCAGATGTAAATATAACCTTGGGATATCTTGCCCTCATCGCAATGGCTGCATGCTGTATTAAAAACTCCCACAGCTGACTGAACAGTGGCCTCACGTGCTGGATGAAGGACGAGCACTAGGCTAGAGATCGATCGTGGTGACAATAAAAGAGGTGAACCTCCCGAATTACTCTCTTCGACCGTGCCAGTACGATCACAGTACTCGATGAATTGATTGTTTCATGAGTTAGCCAAGGTTGGTCGATCATTCCAAACCGTAAAGCTAGCATCGGTCTGAAGATCGAGGACAACTGTGATCCCCCTACTCAGGAGCCCAGCACTACGGGATACGTGTGGGGCGCGGCGAAGATATTTGCGGAACGCTGAGTGATCAACTGGTCAGCAAGTTGGTCAGCAGTGAGGCGAGAGTTGAGAATGTGCAGTGCGGGGTGCAGATGATTATCTGTCAGCGAGGGATCCCGACAACAGTGGTGCGGTGCGTAGGGTAGGAGGTGCGACTGTTGCTGTTCCTCGCAGTCCAGGTTTGGCATCGCGAAACTGTGGAGCACGGGAGCACGTGGAGGCTAGCAATCAGGCCGGGGGACCCGCCAGGACCTACTCTAAGATAAAAAGGCAAAAAGAGGGGGAGGGGGAGGGAAAAAAGGTAAAAGGAGGGGGAAGAGGAAAAAAAGAAAAAGAAAAGAATGGAGTTTTTTAATTAATTAAAAACAAAACTTTAACACCAATATCTTGAAGAAGAAGGTTTCACCTCTTGATTCATTATCAATTAAGAGTGTACAAGCTTTGTACTCTTTGTTTACTTATGTATGCAAAATAAAATTTGAATAAAAATAAAAGTAAAAGTACTATACTAACATTTATTCTAGTTTGTTTTGTATGTAACATTGGATATCCCCAGCTATACGCTAACCGGTCATTCTCTTTATACTACTAGAGAGCTTGACTCGATGAGGGTTGTACTAAAGTTGTATTATTGCTTTTGGACATATGATGGATTTGTGAGCAATTTTTAGAACCACCAATTGAATTAAATTATGGAAAATGGAGTAAAAGGATTTTTGATGGCATCACCAAAAAGCTCTCAATGAATAGAATTGCACCAAAGTTGTTTTGCGCTTTTGAATTTTAAGTGTGAAAGTTATTGAAGTCAACTGAATTTTGTTTCTATAAATTAAATTAAATTATGGATGAATTATTCTAAAAATTACAAATCAAAAGAACTCATAGGTAAATTATAGAAAACACTTGGGCAAGTTCACAACGCCACACAAGTTGATTATAAGTCAAACTTAAAAAAATTACATTGATCTTAAAAAAAATTTAAAGAACAAAAAAAAATCTTTTTAGTTAAGAAAAAAAAGTTTTAAATTCAAAACATAATTTAGTTTAATATTCTCTAAATAATTAAACAAATCTTTAATATGATTTTAAAATATAAAAATAAAATATTCTAAACAATGTTCAATGCGTTGTATATATTTCAATTTAATGGTAAATTTTCTTATTTCTTATTATTATTAGGATATTTGCAAATAAAAATAAAGTACTAAATCATTTAGCATTATTGAAGGAAAAAAATCAATAATGATAGATTGATTATAAATTCTATATAGAATGAAATTATCTAAAATGAAATGAAAAAAATGAAATCATATAGTATAATGAAGTAACTATAAAGGGATTGCAAAGCAATGATTGCTATCATTTTATTTGTACAAAGAAAATATGTGTTCAAATAGGAACATACATAATGAAAATCAATGCTTTGTAAAAAAACATCAATATATATATATATATATATATATATATATATATATATATATATATATATATATATATATATATATGACAACTAAATTCTCTAAATCATTGTAGTTTTATATGTATGATAAATTTATATATTAAATGAAATACACATAATTCTAACATGAATGCATATAATATCTATTACATTTTCTATTTTCCACTTTTGTTTTTTTCTTTTGTTTCAATTGAAGTTGATATTGGATTAAAAAATTAGAATTTCCAAAGAAATTTTCTACCTAACAATAATATTTCCATCGTATTGCGAACTTTTATTAATCAATTGTAGTATGATTATTTGATTTGATATTTTTATTTTTATTTTGATGATGCAATAAATATGGAAACATCTTAGTCCCTTTTTCAAAAATAGAGTGCCTTTTGCTGCAGATAAAGGCATTGATTGCCTCCATGAGCGCTTGGATATACACGGAGAACCATACATTGGATATGTATATTTTGAATCTGAGGATATTAATAATGTACTAAAATATGGCAAGACATTCACATTAGATTGATAATTCAATAATTAGCAATTTTTCATGAGGATGTCATTTTAACATCTATACATAATCATGCTCAAATATGACACCACACATATAGAGTACTTAACCATTTTGAAGCTCCAAAGACATGCAAGAGGAACAATAATGATCTAAATTGGAAGTACCACGTGTCATTGGATCTAGTTCAATATGAGGACAAATTTTCATCACTGATGTACACCTCATTTCATACACCTTTTACATCTAGTATACCCCAAACACCATGTTGCAACTATAATTGGGCTTCCTAGAACCTTTTAGGCTAGGATTGAACAAAGAAAGTACATCTCCGCAAACTAATAGACATCCAAGCAAAAGAATAACAAACACCTACAAAAGAAAAAGCTAATCAAGATCTGGAGATTGAAGAAAGAATTTGCACTACTTCAAAAGGTAAGAGGGTCAAAATGCACTCAAGCGTTTTGAATTGCCTCTATAATTTGCTTTAAAATAGACATGAATCTCAATTAACTTCTATAGTCATTGACTGAATCAAAAAAATATATTATTTATTACAAGAGTCAATCACTCTCTCTACTTTCCCCATTTCTCTTTACAAATTGCAAGTGAAGAGTTTATAGAAGACCGAGGGTCATAAATAGGTGTCTACAACACAACTTGTTTGAAAATTCATAAGTAATTCAATAAGGCTTCAAAAATTATGAAAACACTTGTGTTACATTTTGCATCTCATTTCTCTTCTTTTGAAAAATGAGCTAAAAAATTCCCATCAAATAAAATATATGAAAAAGGCGGACCAGCCCTTCAATGAGCAGTTTTCGAGCCTCCAACCTTATATTCTTTTGATCTACCGGTCCAATCCATGGTTGTCATACTGTATGGACGTCCGGTTCGCCCGTCCGTCCGTCCGGGACGTCCGTTAGAGGTCTCACCCGCCCGATACAGTCAACACAAAGTTGACTTTATGAAACCAAAAAAGTAGGCCACGGGGACGCCACGGGGATGCCACGTGGATTTAGGAACATGCAAGGCGGGGACTCCAGAGTCAGGGCGGGGACTCCATTGAGTGGGGGCAGGGACTCCATCCAGTAGGGGCGGGGACTCCAGACAGTGGAGGCGGGGACTCCAGTGAGTGGGGGCGGGGACTCCAGTGAGTGGGGGGCGGGGACTCCAGTGAGAGGGGGCGGGGACTCTAGAGAGTGGGGCGGGGACTCCTGCGTGGAGGCGGGGACTCCAGCAACTGGGGCGGGAACTCCAGCGACTGGGGCAAGAACGTGAGGAGGACGGGGCGTGGACGGCACGTGTCGGGGCGGGTACTTGAGGAGCGGGGGAACTATATAAAGCGAGTCCCCGCCCTCATTTCTTTGCCAAGTCCGCGCCCTACGCCTCACACACTAGTTCGTCCCCACGGCCTATGTGAGTGAGTTTGGTGGGTGGTGGGCTTGGCCCTCATATGTGACCCGGGTTTTTTCAAATTTTCGGGGCTTTTGTACTTGCAGAGGCCCATTGAACAATTTCTTTTCGTTATGGCGGGGGAAGGGAGTGCATCGGCGGAGAAACGTCCTATGTTTGTAGATTTAGATGATGTTGGTGAGATGGTAATTCCATCCACGGACAACTTGATGGCCTCAGGTTCATCGAACCCTTCTTCATCAAGCCAAAAGAAACGCAAGAAAGCACTCAATCCCCATATGCCTCCACATGAATTCATAGTTGAAGGGAGAGCAATAGTTGTGGTGTTCTACACTCGTCGCAGTACGACTATGTTGACCAGGGAGTATGTGGCGCTCAACGAAGAAGGGTACCACAAACTCACGAGGGACCTGCGAACGGAGCTGGAGTCAAAGTTTGAAGCATCTGAGAAATTCAACAATTTCTCCGATTATTGGTTGCACCAAGACTGGGTGGATAAACAGGTGGTTGCCTTCACAACCAATATAGTGTCAAATTGGTGTTACCACATGGGGAAGAAAGAAGATGGTAGCGATTGGGACACACAAAATAAAGAGGTGGTTGCAAAGTTAAAAATCATTCAAAACTTTGCTCAACAATTTTCTTCATCACGTAAGAAAAAGCAAGCACCTTGGAAAGCGACAATTGAAGACACCATAACAGCTCATTGTGTTAGTGGAACATTCAAGTGGCTTGAAAGTTCAGTAAAAGTCATCCCCATGCCGGAACAGAGTGCCGTTGATTCATATGGGACCGTGAGGAAGGTGATGCTTACAAAACTTCAGAGCATTCCTAGTTGGATATTTTTTGCTGGGAAGAGCTTGAAAACCACGAATGAAAAGGAGAAGCGCCAAGGAATCATCAATGAGGCGGGCGGGTGTCCAGTGAGACATCCTGGCATCATTCAAATTGCGTACCTCCACCCTAAAACGATGGAAGGCTACACGTTATGGTGGAATGGAGGCTCTCTAATTTCTTTCTTATCCAAATACAATTCGAAAGTAAGCGAAAAATTGGATGTCGATGAGATTAAGCATGAACAAGGTACAGGGTTGACAAAAGAGGAGCTTACATGGGTTGCAACTTACCGACGGAACCGAGTGAACTTGGCACTCTCTTTGCTTGTCATTGTGGGGAAATGCCACGATGCGCAGTATATGCACAACGACATCACTCCATCTAATATTTTGCTCCATTTTGATGATTATAAAGAGCACACGGTGTATATAGGGATATGTGATTGGGGACTTTCTAGCCGAGCTGTAGAGAAGGAGCCGTCAAGGTATGGCTTTCCCAACAAGGACATCCTAGTGAAGGAGAAGAGAATGCGAAGGTTTGCAGCCCCTGAATTGTTTTATATATACGGAGAGCAAGGTTCGGCAAATTCAATTGAGGCCATGCAAAAAATGCATTTGTATTCCATGGCAGCTGATGCATATGCGGCCGAATGGATAGCAGCACAAATTTGGAAGGAAGAGTGGGACTCCAAATACTTTACAACGAAGAATCCAGAGCAGTATCAGAACCTCAGGATCAAATTGGAAAGCCTCGTAAAAGAGGATGTGAGTGAAAGGGCGTCAGTGCCAGATGTTCTCGACGCATTGAAGAAGGCCCCCCACTGTTGGACTATGCCAGAATGTTGTTATCGTATATAGTATTTAGTTTTTTTACTTTTTGTAGCTTAGCATATAGTTCAGGCATAGAAGGTAAATCATCCTCATAGAGGACCATGTGTATGTACTTCGCAATTGCCGAACACCTCAAATATATATGAAGTCGGATGCATTGTACATTCAAAATCTCATGTGAATATATTAACCTGCTATGTCATTGTTCTTTCTCATTGCATGTTTATGAGTTCTATGAATTGATGATAAAACTTTTATAAAAATAGTGAATGCAATAGTTTGGTATAAAAATACATACACTTTATCTTTTCATTATGTCTATGTTTTACAGTTTTAGAAGTTAATGAAGCCCCCCCAAAATAAAATAAATGATCCAACAAAAAAAAGAATAACATTGAAGTACATTGGGATAATTTTAATCATGAACACAAAAAAAGGTTCAAAAAAATTAAAAATTATAAAACGAAAAAAAGAAAAGGAAAGGGAATGATGGAACCCAAAAATAAGATTAATGGCTTTGAGTTGAGGTGGAAGAACTTTAGTAAATTAGAAAAAAATAAAGTAGGGAAAGGAAAGATTGAACGAATAAAGCTAAACTATGAATTCGAATAAAATAGTCTTCTCACTTAATGAACGAAAACAAAATAGAAAATGGAATGTTTGAACAAAAAAAAAAAAAATAACTGTGAGTTGGGCTGGGAGAGTTTTAGGAATGAAGCGAACAAAAAAAGATAATCATCCAAGCCAAAAGGAATGGCATAGAGTTGGCATGGGAACTCCTTTGTTCATTAATGAAAAAAAAATAGGAAAGGAAATCATGGAACAAATCCGAAATGGCTTGGGGTTGGTATGGAATAATTTTGTGAGAGACATAGACCCACAAAAAATAGTGTGTCAAAGTGATTTCAACTAACACCCCAAAAAATTTACCATTTAGTTCGGATAGATTTGCGTTACCACAAAAAGTAAATGGAATTTCCTTTAGATGAAAGAGCTTGGCTAATAAAAGCAAAAAATAAAATTAATAGGAATGATCATTCAAAAATAAATGGCCTCGAGTTGGGATGGAACAATTTTGCTAATAGCGGGAAAAAAAAATCATTCCACCTTACACAAGTGGCATTGAATTCAAATAATTTTTTTTGGTAATGATGCCCACAAAATAGGGAAGAGAATGAAAACACCAGAAAAATTATGGCAATCACTTGAAATGGAAGTGTGCTTTAAAAATCAATGTCTAAAAGGGGAGATGGAGTGACCAAAGCTTTAGAAAAGCATACCAATTTATTTTAGGATTTTTAGCGGGGGGAATTATTTTTACGGACTTAAATAATCTAACATTAAAAGAAATATGAATGGTGGAGTGCTTTCTTATATGGAAATGATTTGGGTGTCACTATAAAATAATGTAACATCCAAAAAATCTATGGAATAGTGGAGTGATTTGGACATGGAAGTGGTTTGGGGGTTACAAACTTATAATAAAGCAATTTAACACCCAAAAAAAATATGGAATGGTGGATTGATTAGGATATGGAAATTATTGGGGTGTTAGAGTGATATGATTTAACATTAAATCTCAATATGGACTGCTAGAGTCACTTAGAACATGGAGTAATGTAGAAGGCTCAGAAATCACTCATCTAAGGGCTGGTTCGCATTTCTACAGTATTTTTTTACATGGGAATATTTTTAAGCTCATCCTTGAAACCAAGAAAAATTGATGAGGAATGTAGCCCAATCGGTTTCATATTTTTTTAAACATTATTGAATTAATTATAAATTTTCAAAGGAGATGTGTCCTAGGTCCCTATTTATATTCTTACGTCCTTCATATTGCAATTCTAAAGAAAAATGGGGATAGCAAAGACAATGATTGGCTCTTGTGATAAAGAATGTTTTTTTCCTTCCTTCTTTTTTGTCTTTTGAGGTCAATTTGAAAACTGCATCATGTCCATTCTACAACCACTTATAGGGGCAGTTCTTAATGCCAAAAATCTTTTCGAGCCTTCTACCTTAGGAAATGGAAATATGTCTAAGCACATTAACTTCATATATTTAAATGTCCGCGCCCACTCTCTGGAGTCCCCGCCCCACTGTCTAGAATCCCCGCCCCCTCTCGGTGGAGTCCCCGCCCCCTCTCGATGGAGTCCCCGCCCCCACTCGGAGGAGTCCCCGCCCCAACTCGATGGAGTCCCCGCCCTAGCGTCCCCCAGTTGCAACTATATAAGGCCGTCCCCGCCTCATTTGTCCCCGCCCTGCATACTCTCAGCCTTCCATCTCTTCATTGAGCTGGTTGTGAGCGTTGTGCGGGGTCTACTTGATTGCCACGTGGAGGATTTCGCTTTTTTCTACAAAAATGGATACACCACCAAGAATGACCAAGGAAGAATGAGATAGGACCCGACCACGAGCCGGAAACAAACATCGCAAGCGACTACATGTTCTACGAAACCCTGACAAGCTTGCATTCAGGGGGTGGGAGGGCATGCTTGAACCATGGACATATGATGACTGCGCCAATTACATTGAGTGGTGCCACATAGACAAGTTGTTCCCGGAAGAGCGACACAACTGTCACAGACGCTTCCACAAGGCAAATTTAAAATACTGCCTGGACGAAGAGTTTACAAACCGATGCATTGAGGTGTACCAAGTGTTGTATGCTCTCTCAAACGTCATACGCAATGAAGTGCAACTTTTCCTTGCACGAGGGGTCTATGCGGAGCTGAAGTTGAACAAGAGAGTGGATTGGTCAACTTTGAAGCAAATGGGAGAAAATGTCAATATTCCTACTCCAGCAAATGGATTCATTCCAAGGGGGGTAAAAAGATACCCGGAAGGTGGTCTAGGGAAAACAAATATGCAGGTTCAAGCACCACAAAGATATGACACTGAAGACTCATCTACGGACGACGACTCAGATGGATCTCGTGTACCAGTTGTAGTCAGCCATAGAACTCAACTACTACGAGCTAAAAAGAGGAGGGCTTCGTGTCAAACTGCTGAGGTTTTACACGAAAATGTTGTGGAGGAACAGGTGCCACCTATTGACAAACCAGTGGTAGGAATTGTGGATGTTACAGCTGCTACAAACCGAATCCAGGGTTTGTTGATTGAAGTGAATGAGAAGAATGAGGAATTGCATTCTTTGTATAATGATGTTAACAAAATGAGAAAAGACATGCAAGAGAAGGACAACATTATCAATCAACAACAACGTGAGATGGAGGTACTTCGGCACGCTCTTGAGGCAGCAACATTGGCCAATCGTGGTCAAGATCCACGAGGGGAAGCGCAAGGGCCTTCAAATAATTCTCAAATTCCATTGGAACCTACAGAAGTTGGTGCAACAATGGATACTCAGGATGATTCTTTGTCCTTTGGAGAATTACCCGCAAATGTAGGTGCAGCAGGGCCAGTGGACCAAAGCATCCAACTGACGGACGCGCTTGCAATGAATTTGACATTGAAAAATCAATTGCATGCATTGATGGAGCAGTATTACCAATGGAAGCTGGCATATGTCTTCAGTGTTGACAGGACTAGGCAAATGGTGGAGGAATTCAAAAAAATTGACCACAATTACGGCGCACACAATCAAGAGAGGGTTTTTGGTTTGACATCGTGGGCCCTGGTGGATGATCATTTCAACATGGATGAAATGGCAACCATTGACATTGCTGGTGGACAAACAACCATCGACTGGTCCAAACATGATTGGGATTTCAAGAATGAAGTTGGCTCTGCCGTGGACTATGAAGGCAATCCATTACTACTGTGGCCAAACCCTTCAACCTTCGTACACGATGGAACTACATGTCCCATTTGCCTTAATCCATTTGGCCCGGAAGGTGGAATGCACTTAGGCACGTGTGAACATTTGTACCACCCATTCTGCCTAATTAGCTTGATGATTGTCCGCCGATGTTGTTCACTATGCAAGGCTCCTTTCCATAAGCGCTTGTATGAGTTGTTTGGATTAGTTCCCTACATGCCACCGCATTGAGAATTCAATGCTGAAAATGCCCCTGATCATTCTTAGAAGTGGGGAACAGACTTGGTGTGGAGTTGGAAATTGAACATCCATTCATTGGGCAAACAACAACTTTGTACCGAATGGGGTTGGGAAAAAGATCCGGCTCAAATTGTGGAGGTGTGCCACCACTTGGTTCCATTGAAGGACAACTTTAGCCAAGGACGACGGAATTTCTTCTTCCAATGCTTCAATGGGCATTGGAATGAGGCACAAGAATACTTCCAATTTGGACCTCATCCTCTTGGATGGTTATGGGGCGTTGATGGAGTTCGCATTACTGACGACTAGGGGATGCGGAGGGGGGAAGACATTGACATGCCAGACCCTGCTGAACTTGCACAACTATCGGAGTCAGAGTAGCGAGAAACCTTTCGAAATGATGGGATGGACTTCTTGTTGGAACAACATAGCCCGGGAACTCTCCAATGTCTTCAAAGCCTCAAGCAATCACAAATATTGAAGGCTCTTTTAGAGGAAGACGGACCAACGAGGAGAACTCGATCCGCAGTTCGTAGACTTCGTTTGGGAACAGATGAAGACCTTCCAATTCGCGCCGGGACACATGACAATGAGGCTGGACCAAGTGGCAGTGCAAGTAGTCCAATGAACATGGACTAAGTATAGTTTTGAGTATAGTTTTGAGTGTTTTAGCTAGTGAGCTTAGGTTTTCTTAGAAGACTTATTTTCCTAGCACTATAATATTATATAGGCTTATATACTTTCCTACTTTGTATTACACTATGCATATGAAATATATTTGATTTTGTTTTGAATGATTTTGCCCAAAGTGACTTCATTTATTTTTTGCACGTACTCATTTGAAATTTGAATGGACTTGTGGACTTCATACATATTAAAATTATTTATACCATGAAATGAAATGTCATTGAATTGGAGTACAATTCATTCCCAATTTCCACTCAATGAATAGAAGTAGGGAAGGTTGGACGGACCACGAAGGCACGAAGTGGCCCGAACTTGAAATTAGGGGAAAAAACGCTTTTCAAATGTCATTAATGCCTTGATGGAAATATATATATGCAAAGGAATGATGGAACTCCCCCCCAAAAGAGATTGAAAGAGGTAAAAATTCACTTACAAAATAGGCAAAGGAATGATAGAGAAAAGCAAAAAATAGGAAAGTAATTACCTACTTAAAAATGAATGGCATTTAGTTGGGATAGAATAACGTGACAAATGAAGCCCAAAAAAATTAGAATGGGTTTAGAGAATACAAAATTTAAATGGCCTTTGATTGAGAATTTTAGATGGAGCAATTTTGCTAATGAAGCACAAAAAAAGTAGGAAGGTAAACTGAATGCCAAAAATTGGCATTGAGTTGGAGAAAAATTAGGAAGAGAATAATAATGCCATTTAGTTTTTATATAACTTGGGATGTAACAATTTTGCTAATCAATCTAAAAAAAATTGGAAAAGAAATGAATCCAAAAAATTAGGAAAGGGAAAGAATCCCCCCCAAAAAGGAAAGGGAATGAATCCCAAGAAACATTTGATAAGGGAATGAATCCCAAAGAAATAGGAAAGGGAATGATATACAAAAAATAAAGGGCATTGGCCATTGGGATGGCATGGGATAATGTTGCAAATGAAGTTCAAATAAAATTAGGAAGTAAATGATATACCCAAAAAAAAGGCATCTATTTGGGATACAATAATCTTGCAAATCACTAACAAAAAATAAGAAGGGCTTAGGTAATACAAAAATTTAATTATTTAAATGGCCTTTGGGCTCATGATGGAATGGAGCCATTTTGGCATTTTGCTAATGAATTTTACAAAGATTAGGAAGGGAAAGAAATGTAAGTGCATTTTAAATGTTGCTAATAAAAACAAACAAATGTGAAAGAAATATGAAACAAATATTGTTTCACATTACCTCTTATGTCATATGAAAAATGGGAAGTGAATGGATAGACTTCAATTTCGTACCATAAAGAAAAAAATTTAGGGAATCCCTTAGGATGGAATAATTGTGCTAATAAATAAAACAAATAGGAAAGGAAATAAGCAAAAAAAAAATGCTTACTGTTGGATTAAACAATTTTAGGAATTAATGAAGAAAAAAAATAGGAAAGGAAGTGAGTTGGATGAATAAATATTGGCATGGAGTTCACATAAAAGAGTTCTATGAATTAATGAAGAAAAAAATGGTGTCTTTGAGTTGGGGACTTGGGGTGGGAGAACTTCAGGAAATAAGCGAAAACAAAATAGAGATGGAAATGATTCAACAAAAAAAGATGAATTGAAAATTGGGATGGAAGATTGTTAGGAACAAAATAGAAAAAGGAATGATTCAACTAAACCAAAAAAATTAAATATAATTTGGGATGGGAGAGTCTTACGAATGAAGCATCTACAGAAAAAGAAGGCAAAATGATCCAACCCAAAAAGAATGCCATACAATTGACAAGTTGGGATGGGAGACTTGTGCTAATTCCTGGAAAAAAATAGGAAAGGGAATGATGCCCCCCAAAAAAGGACAGTGACTTAGAATGGAAGACTTTTAGGAATGAAGCCCGAAAAATTAGGAAAGGAAATGATGGAATTAAAAATTGCAGTTTCATATTGAAGGCCTAGAATTTTAAATAACTCCCCTACTATTTCTTTCATTTCAAATACAATGCAGTTTTATCCTTTTATCTAGTACACTACATTTCAAAAATATTGATTAAACATTTACTAAATATTTCCTCAAAGTGTCCTAAACATTTCCTAAATCAAAGAATTTACATTGTTTTTTACAACCTAAATGATATGTTTGTTCAAAGTAGTTTGAAGTGTTAGAAGAAGTAAGGAAAAACATTTCTCACCACAACAAAGGAGACATCCTCTTCCATGGATTTTCTTCCAAATCTTAGGCCATGGACCTCTTTATTCGGCATCTTGCTTTCATTGTCTTGTCAGAATCCAAAATAAGTTGTTGAAGCTAAATTAATGCTTCCCACTCTCCAAGGAAAAGGGCGGTTCAAGGATGTCGCATTTCAAAGTCTTGCTTCCTGTGCTGGACGAGTTAGTCCCCGCCCTGCCTTCGAGTCCCCGCCCTGGAGTCCCCGCCCTGCCTTCGAGTCCTTGCCCTGGAGTCCCCGCCCTGACTTCGAGTCCCTGCCCTAGAGTCTCCGCCCTGACTTCGAGTCCCCGCCCTGACTTCGAGTCCCCGCCCTGACTTCGAGTTCCCACCCTTATTTGAAGTCCCCACCATGGAGTCCCCGCCCTATTGTACAGTACCCTCCAAAAAGTCTTGCAACCCCATTATGAAGTCCTTCAAATTTTCCTTTTTAACTCCATTTTAAGAACATCCTATGAAAAGTATCCTATTAAATCTATTGTTTTATGGAACCTTCACCAACATATGAAATTTCAATGTCTAAAAATAGAAACTCCATTTTTGGTGAATTATTTTATTTATTTTTCACGATATTACATAATAATTAATTAGAAAATGTGTATGATGATTTTTTAAGATCTGATTGCGTATATATTTAGGAAACATCATTGTTCACATTTTTCATATTACAAAGATGCACACTATGTAGGTAAATTTTTTGTCTATTTGGCTTTAATGTATTTTGCAATTTCCTTTCATACATGTTCAAGGCAAAGATCATGTATTCAAAAACATTTGAATAAATATTGTCAAATAGGATATCATTAGGAAGTTATGTTATTGTAGAAGCCTACTATATCATGAATTTTACAGTATGTCTCGTTGACTAGCAACGACTTTGCAACAAAGTGTTACACCTACTACCATCAAGTACTACCACCTTGAGTTGCTATCTTAGCTTTGATTTGGTTTGGCATCGTAGAAATTGACTTTTGAATACTTTCTTGAGGTATATCCTTGCATGCCATATTCACTAATGTCCACATTTAGTCATTGTTATAGGATCTACATCTTTTTTGTACTCGATCTTTGACTTGCTTCTATAAATTCTCTATAGGATTAAGGTCAAAAGAATTTGGTGGCCACTCAATGAATTTTACATTATGTCATGGTGCAAAGTTGACCAACATTGCTTAGAACTTCACAAGTTTGCTTATAGAACTTCTAGCAACATCATATATACAATATTTTAGACAAACATTAATTTTTTCTTACAAAACTTCTAGGCTATGTCTACAAGCAACAATCACTAGAAGCATGCATGCACTAATGTTGATCCTCTCAACCGCAAAACCGGTTGAAATCCACTACCTATGATCTTCTACAATGAAATTTTCAAATTAGCATTGTCCCTTTAAATTTAGCTTAGTGTTTTCAAAATCAACCACCTTTCACAAAGAAAGATTTTTCTAAGAAGTGGAATGAGTTACAACAAGGTGCATGACTCACCTAGTTTGGGGCAAAAAATCTCAATCAAATATCTAAATTTACCTACCATGAGTTTGATTTGTAATCAAACTACTCGGATGAGAACTAGACATGGGGTTGCAAGAGTTCTTGGAGGGTACTGTACATTCAATTAAAAAAGAGTCCCTTGTGCCAAGTATTCCAAAAAATGAATCCCTTTACATGAAGAACAAACTATAACTTGTAACTTCTCATTGTTCTAAGACAAGAATGAAATAAAAAATCAATAGGAATATGAATAATGGATTAAAAAACAAATGGCATTGAGTTCGGAACTTCGGATGGAAGAATTTGTTTATGGATGAAGCAAAAGTGATAAGAAAGGGAATGATTCAACAAATCAAGAATGGCAATGATTTAGGATGGAAGAGTTTTTGGAATGAAGCAAAGAACAAATATAGGAAAGGGAATGACTAAATAAAAAAAGATTGGCATAGACTTGGAATAAAAGAGTTTAGGAATTAAAGAAGGAAAAAAATAGGAACGTATATAAAAATAGAGAATTGAATGATTCTACATATAACTATTGGCATGCAATTGGAATTAAAGAGTTTTAGGAATTAATGAAGCCAAACAAAATAGGAAAGGGAATGGTGGAACAAAAATAAAATGGCATTGAGTTGAAAACAAAGTGCTTAAGGAGTTCATGTAGCCAAAAAAACTAAAGGGCATTGAGGTGGAATGGAAGAATTTTAGAAATGAAGCAGAAACAAAAACGAAAAAAAAGAGAATGATGGAACAAATAAATTATGGCTTTGAATTGAGGTGGTAGAACTTCAAGAAATAAGCAAAAATGAAGTAGGAAAGGGCATGATTCAACAAACAAAGATCGGCATGGTGTTGGAAGAATACTACAAAAGAGACTTGCTAAGTTTTGAAGCAAAACAAATTAGAAAAGGAGATCATTCAACAAAACAACCCAAAAAATATGAATTGGGATGGGAGAGTTTTAGGAATGATCCAAATAAATAGGGAAAGGAATGATGGAACCAAAAATGAACATTTGGCTTTGATTTGAGATGGAAGAGTTTTAGGAACAAAATAGAAAAAAGAATGATTCAACCAAAAGAAAAAAAATTAGAATAAGTTGGAATGGGAGAGTTCTAGGAATGAAGCCCAAAAAAAAGAGAGAGAAAGATCCGACCTCGAATGAATGGCACAAACTTGGGATAGGAGAGTTTTCCTAATACCTTCATTACAACGAAGGGGACATGCTCTTCCATGGAGTTTCTTCCAAATCTTAGGCCGTGGAGCTCTTTATTCGGCATCTTGCTTTCATTGTCTTGTCAGAATTTGTTGAGGCTAAAATTAATGCTTCCCCCGCTCTAAGGAAAAGGCGGTTGAAGGATGTCAAGCACAAGCGCATTTCAAAGTCATGCTTCCTGGGCTGGACAAGTACGTCCCCGCCCTGGAGTCCCCGCCCTGCCTTCGAGTCCCCGCCCTGCCTTCGAGTCCCCGCCCTGCCTTCGAGTCCCCGCCCTGCCTTCGAGTCCCCGCCCTGGAGTCCCTGCCCTGCCTTCGAGTCCCCGCCCTGGAGTCCGTGCCCTGCCTTCGAGTCCCCGCCCTGCCTTCAAGTCCGCGCCCTGACTTTGAGTCCATTCCATGGAGTCTGAGATTGAGCTGCGCTCTCTCAAGTTCCTCCATTTGTGTGAATTGTCCGCCCCGGAGTCCGCGCCCTGCGTCCGCGCCCTAGCACAATCCATTCAGCGAAAACATTGGGGAGTGAAAGCCATTTTCTTTGCCCACAAATTTGGGGGCGTGACGACATTTAATGTTCCCCTTTTTTCATGAAAATGAGGGACACAATCTTCCCAGACCATTAAGGATGGCGAAGGTCAACGTACTTTTCGATGCATCCCCGTGAGCACACCTGCATTTCTGTACTGGAGTCGCGCCCTGGAGTCCGCGCGTTCGAGTCCCCGCCCTGGAGTCCCCGCCCTGCCTTCGAGTCCCCGCCCTGGAGTCCGCGCCCTGCCTTCAAGTCCCCGCCCTGACTTCGAGTCCCCGCCCTAGAGTCCCCGCCCTGACTTCAAGTCCGCGCCCTATACTTTGGTGACGAAGACGTCCGCGCCCCCTAAACCGCTAAGTATATAAAGGAAAGGAAGACCCAGCATTCCCCACATTTGTCACCTGGCCTCTATTTCTTGGACTTCAATTCATTTTGAGCTCCTTGTGAGTCTACTTGGGTGGCAGATGGCCCTAGTTTGCTGCTGAGGTGATGTCAAAATCAGTTCAAGCAGTGGAGTAGCGCTAACTGCTGTTACTGATACTGTGTTTGGTATATCTTGGATCCTTTTAACTTCAATATAAAGGAGGAGGAAGACGGAAGAAAATATCCTTGGATCGTTGAACGCAATGGCAAGTCAAAGGAAGTAGACCAAGGAATGGGAGCCGTGGCTTCAGTTTACGGAGAATGGGGTTAAAGTGACTTGTGTTTTCTGTGCTGGGACCTTCAGTTACAAACGTGAGCGTGCTTTTGCACACTTTGGATATGGCTCCAAATCGGAGAGGTCAATTTGTCGAAGTATGCCTCGTCCAGTGCGACATAGATTTGCCAATTGTGCAGGATTTGTCCCGCTACGAATCGATGTCGGGGACATGTATGAAGGAGAACCAATTCAAAGTGCGCCATCTAGAGCAACTCCTCTTGCAAGTTCAAGTGAAGCCACTGAAAATGAGGTGACGGGTAGGATCAATGGTGGAAGAGCGTAAGAAGGGGCAAACGTTTCAGAAGGAATTGATATTCTACAAACGTCAAATAGTCTTGCTGGATCCAATTCTACGAGATCTGGATCATTACGTCAACAACGCATGGCGGACGCATTCAACATTGCAAAGAGGAAGGAGTTGGATGAGAAGTGGGCAAGTTTTTTCTATGAAGCGAATGTGCCATTTAATGTGGCAAGGCATCCAGCCTTCATTGAAGCGGTGAGGGCAACCTCAGTGGCGAAGTTTGAATACAGTCCACCTTCTTACCATCAATTTAGGACTAATTTGATTGAACCGAGGAGGTTGCAAATTGAGAAGCAGATTCAAGAGAAGGTTGGATTTGCTGTCAAGCACTACGGGGTGTCGATATGCACCGATGGTTGGGATGATGTCAATCGGAGACCCCTCATGAATGTGATGATGTCATGCCCCACAGGTGATGTATTTTTGGGATCAATTGATACTACCTCGCAAAAGAAAACCATGCGCTACATATCGGACCAAATGAACGTGTACATTGAGAAGGTGGGTCCCAAATATGTAACACAAGTGTGCACAGATAATGCAGCAAACATGCTTGGTGCATTGAAGGACATCACTAACACATACCCGCATATTTTTGCGCAAGGCTGCATGGCACATGCACTAGATCTCATGTTGGAAGACTGGGCCAAAGTCCAAGAATTTTCCGATTTAATTGCCAGGGCAAAAAGATTGTGCCAATACATTCGAAACCATCATGCGACCATGTCGGTTTTCCGCGAGTTGAGTCCAAATCTGCAACTCGTAGTGCCTAGCGAAACCCGCTTCGCTTGTAATTTCCTCATGTTGCAGCGATTGGTGAAACTCAGAGGAGTCTTGGAGCGGTTGAATAACCACCCACGTGTTCTAAATTTCTTTGATACCCTAAGGAATGAACAAAATGGACCGCAAGTAGCTACCGCTTCACGTAATGTCAAAAGAACCATTGAAGATGTGGCTTTCTGGCAACGGTGTGTAAATTACGTGTACATGACTGAAGACGTATTGAAGGCTTTGCGTGTGTTTGATGGACGAGAACCAGCCATGGGTCGGGCGTCGCTCGTAATGCACAATTTGCGAGGGCATGTGTTTTCTTTAAGAGAACCACCTTTCAGCTTACGTGATGACATAGCAGTCATTTTGGAAGAATCTTTTAGTGCAAGATGGCACATGGTTTTTGAAGATACACACTACGCAGCGGCCCTTTTGAATCCATACCTCTTGGATAACGTGGCGCTCAGGGAAGATCGAACTGCCCTACGTGCATTGTACAGAGTCATCCGCAACATGATGGGGAACTTGGGTGTCAATTTTGATGATGTGATGGCGGAATTAACAGAATTCGAGGAGGGTATTGGACCCTACAGTCCAGCTGAGACACCCAACATCCGTGCGACACAAATGCTTCCCCACCAATGGTGCCACAGGGTTGGAGATCGGGCTCTTCCGAAAATTGCCGTGCGTGTTTTATCCCTCACGTGTTCCGCCAGCTCCTGTGAAAGGAATTGGAGTATGTATTCCTTTGTTCACAATAAGATCCGAAATCGATTGGCCCCTGAAAAGGTAGAGTCCCTGGTATATATTTATACCAATAGCCGTGTACTTCGCCAACGACCAAGAGCCGATCCAGTTCGTTGGTATGATGCGAATATGTACTCAGAGGATTCTGATCTAGATGCCCTTGGACCGATCCCGGTGAATGAACGCAATCGGGAATTTGACGCACTGCAATCAGAGGAAGAAGAAGAGGTTGATGGGGAAGCCAACCGAGGAGCTCAAGAGTATCCGGCAAACCCAGATCTTTGGAGGCAAGGAGCCGATCACCTCGAAGAAGCGCGGAACTACTATGGAGATGCTGATGATGGAGAGGAGGAACTCCTTCGTGGTCGTAGGGGACCACCACCACCAAATCCTCGTCGTAGTCTTTCACCTCCACTTTCTCAAAATGAAGGGTTTGTAGAAGTCCCAGCTTTGTCGTCTTCTTTGGAGACCGACAATCCAAATGACGATAACGTTGATGATGGTATTTCCCACAACAACAACGACGATGATGACAACCTCCCTCCAGGAAATGGCGGCGGAAATGGCGGTGGAAATGGAAATGGTGGTGGAAATGGAAATGGTGGTGGACATGAAAATGGCGAGAGAAACAGGGGGAGGAATGCGAATCCAAATCATGGAGGATCTTCTCACAATCGAGATGGCAATACACGCCCTATGGGAGTGGAACCAGCAACTCGTAACATTAGAGCTCTAGAAAGACAACATGATAGAAACGTTAGAAATGCAAGAGTGCCACGCCCTTTTGCAAGAAATCAACCGGCTGGTAACATGAGAAGGCCTTTTGATCCAGAGCATGTGGACCATGATGATGTTTTTGCTTTTGTAGAACCACCCGAAGACATTGCCCCTGTACCGGCTCCAGTTGCGGGCCATCTTGCTATTTCTGAACATGGTACACAAGTGCCACATTCCCTAGATCCATCTTCAGAAACAATTTCCAATGCCATCCAAAGACCTTCTCAAGAAGGATTAGGCTTAGTGGGAAATGTTGATTTGACTCTGCAAAGAGTTTCACGTGGTAGACCACCTGTGGCCCCTCGGCCCTCCGTTCATCATGAAGTAGGTCAATATCAACAAGCCCGTGGACGGACGAGAGGCTATGGTAGAGCTGCAGGCCGTGGAGGGAGTACAGGCCGAGGACGAACAGAAGATCTGCATATTGGAGAAGCATCATCGCCAAGGCATGCTAATCGTTCACCCCTCGGAATTGGAGCAAGAGATCCAAATAGGGTGATAGAACTGTTCCTAAGTACATACGTACCAGGACCTAGCCGGTCAACTCCGACATTTGTTGTTCGAACAATTCCAGGTGGGCCTACTATAAATTCTGATGCAGAAGACCCCAACGCACAACGACACAAGAGGTTGAAGCGCAAACGTACTCATGGCCAAACAACTATAGAGCTTCGAAATGAAAACTCGGAAGTTGAGGAACATTGGACCACCGACAGTGGTGAAGCAGAAGATGAATATGACAGCAATGAAGATGCCAATGACAAGGCACCAGAGGATGATGATGTTGTTGTTCAAGATGCTAATGCAGCGAATCCAAGTGCCCAAGAAGTTCGTAGGTCGAGTCGTTTGAATAATTGAGATTATTGAGTTGCATCGATGGTAGATCTCGGATCTTTAAGAGTTGAAGACAATTGTAACAATTGGAAGAAATATAGACGAGAAGCCAAAAAAATGTTTTGGATAACCTATGAGAAACAGAGAAAGTGAGCGTATTTTGGAAGTATAGATTCATTGTATTGATATTGTACTTTGCAATGCATGAATTTTATAAACTATTTTGATTATCACAAACATTGTAGCCTACCTGTATTTTTTTTGTGTATTTTGTATTTGATGGGCCTCCTGGAAACCTTGGTGGGGAAATCATGTAAAATACATTCCAGTTACTGGTTCTTTTTAATGCAGTGGGGTCTCCTATTTGTTCCGAATTTTTTTTATACATATATATATATATATATATATATATATATATATTGTAGAACACATAAATTTAATCCACCATTGCCCGTCCGCGCCCTCCCACTCACGTTCAGGTCCGCGCCGTACCTGAAGGAGTCCGCGCCCTAACGCGTTGAAGTCCGCGCCCTGCCTGTCACAGTGAAGTCCCCGCCCTGCTTGAAGGAGTCCGCGCCCTGACGCGCTGAAGTCCGCGCCCTGACTGAAGGAGTCTGCGCCCTCACTGTCACACTGAAGTCCCCGCCCTTCTTGAAGGAGTCCGCGCCCTGACGCGTTGAAGTCCGCCCCCTGCCTGTCATAGTGAAGTCCCCGCCCTTCTTGAAGGAGTCCGTGCCCTGACGCACTGAAGTCCGCGCCCTGACTGAAGGAGTCCGCGCCCTGACTGTCACATAGAAGTCCCCGCCCTGCTTCGAGGAGTCCGCGCCCTGCTAGCCGAAGTCCGCGCCCTGCTTGAAGGAGTCCGCGCCCTGATGCTCACACTGAAGTCCCCGCCCTGATTCGATGAGTCCGCGCCCTGAAGCGCTGAAGTCCGCGCCCTGAATGAAGGAGTCCCCGCCCTAACGTCCGCGCCCTGACTGAAGAAGTCCCCGCCCCTGGATCCAGCTGTCCAAGCTGACGTGTCATTGAAAAAAATTCCACAACTTTGAGAAATTGAGGCCGTCCAGTTGGTCCGGACCGTCCGTCCGTCCGGTCCGGACCGTCCGTCCGTCCGGTCCGGTTTGCCCGTCCGTCCGGGACGTCCAATGACCCTAACTCGCCCGTTATGACAACCCTGGTCCAATCCAACTGTTTTTTTCAAGTCTAGTTTGAAACTGACCCCCCAAAAAATTCCTATTGGTTTCTTACTGTGACTACTTTTTGGATGCTATGTCTATCAGAGGTAAAACATACAATCATCTTCTGACAAATAAATTTGATAATCAGGCCAAAATCAATAGGTCAGTTTGACCATTGCAGAGTGCAAGTGCTAAGTTGCAAATCCAGAGTGAGTGAGTTCTTTGAATTCAACTTAACCCTTGAGCGCCCAGCTTGATTTTCATAAACTGGGGACCCAGACAACCTACTTCTGGATGAACTGGCCGCGGAGACAGAATACTCAGATCTGTGGAAACTCATCGTACAAAAGCAGAGAGAAGAACTAATTGGTGGTGCTGGGAAAGGTCTCAGAAGTTTTGATCGTAGGAATAGGGAGATTATATCAGTTAAACACGTGTTGACATTCAGCGGTGGAGCAATTTTTGGGGTTCAGGGTCTGTTTCGAGGATCACCGTAGGACGTACATGTGGAATTGGGACACAAGATTTTGGCAGGGTTTGCGCATGGAGATAATCTATCGGCCTACCAATTTGCAGCCTTTTCTGATACTATCAGGACCACCAAAACCAACCATGAATGCGAGTGTGCGGGAGAAGGGGAGGAATTCCGGACCGGGAGCAGTGTCCGACAAGCACTGACACGCTGCCATATACCGGAAGTACATTCGCGCCAGAATTGCCACCTGCGATCTCCCGCGGACCCCACCAACGACCAAGGTCAGCTGAAGCTTTCTCTGATGGCGGGCGGGGTTTTACAGGGAGCACTAAGAGCATCTCCACCGGGGCACGTTACAGTGCCCCGGCAAAGGGTTTGGCACGGCCAGAACGGGGATTTCGACCCAACAGTTGCAGCCGGAAGTCTTTTTCAACGCCGGCCCCAGGAAAAATCTGTCGCCACACGGACAGTTGCAGTGTCTCGCACGATTGACCTTGTGCCACGCTACTGACAAGAAGATAACTTCTGGGTGCTATTTCCGATGGCGCAGAGAGGTGGGGGACACTCGGGCAGGAGGGGTGAAAAACAACATTCTGTGTCGCAAGCGGGTGCATTTGAGAAGCGGTTTGGCGATTTCTGGGAGCAGGCTAGTGCATTTTGACAACAGGCAGGTCCCTATCACCAACAAGCAGGTGATTTTGGACAAGGTTTAGGTTTTGCAAGTTCGAAAGTAGGGTCCCCCGAGTTTAGCTTGCCGCCGCAACGTGGGACAGGAGTGACCTTGCATCATTTGGGCGTGGGATTCCAATCTGTGGGGGTGGGGTTTCAGGAGGGAAGAGTGAGGTCGCAAGAGATCCCAAGGTCTGAAAGAGAGAATGGAGTTTGCGGGGAGGAACAACCTGGTTTAGGGTTTAGGGTTTTTGCGGGAGGGGGGAGAAGTAATCAAAAGGGGAAGAATTTCAATCAAGAGGAAGAACAACAATTGACACGAAGTGTGTTAGCCATTAGTCAGGATCCTATTTGCGGGAATCAACAGAAAGGGGGTGCTTTTTGGCAACGTATATTTGAGCATTACAATGACGATAAGAGGCGCCCAGGAGATAGCAGACTAGCTCGATCATTAGAAAGCAAGTGGGGTTCCGTCAAGCATGATGTCACTTGTTTCTGTATTGTGTACAAACAGGTAGTGGCATTGAACCCAAGCGGAACTTCTTTAGCAGACTTGCTTCGCATGGCAAAGGAGCTTTATTGCACCAAAACCGCCAAGAATGTAGAGTTTGCTTATGAACATTGTTGGCTAATTGTCAAAGATTATCCAAAGTGGGCCTCTGGTTGGAGTGCAATGAAGTCTCCTTCGCCAAGCCAAAAGAAATCACAGTCTTGCAGTGAACAATCCGAGGCTTGTTACAGCAAAGCATCTGCTTCTATCTCACAAAATAGAATGGAAGAATTAAATATGGAACTTTATAATTTATTTTGATGTTGAATTTCCTTCCAAGTAAAAAAATTGAAATGCACTGAGGTTGCACTGAGCTCTACCTCAATGCAACCTCAATGCACTTTATATTTGTATATTTTTTTGAATGTCCTTCCAAGTAAAAAATATGAAGGGCATTGAAGTTGCACTAAGGTCGAGCTCAATGCAACCTCAATGCACTTCATATTTTTTACTTAAAAATTTGAAAAATATATATACACATATAAAGTGCATTGAGGTTGCATTGAGCTCTCCCTCAATGCAACCTCAATGCACTTCATATTTTTTACTTAAAATTAAAATAAAAAAGTATACACATATAAAATGCATTGAGGTTGCATTGAGGGAGAGCTCAATGCAACCTCGATGCCCTTCATATTTTTTACTTGGAAGGAAGTTCAAAAATATATATACATACAAAGTGCATTGAGGTTGCATTGAGGTTGAGCTCAATGCAACCTCAATGCACTTCATATTTTTTACTTAAAAATCTAAAAAATATATATACACATATAAAGTGCATTGAGGTTGCATTGAGCTCTCTCTCAATGCAACTTCAATGCACTTCATATTTTTTACTTAAAATTAAAAAAAAAAAAATATACACATATGAAATGCATTGAGGTTGCATTGAGCTCTACCTCAATACAACCTCAATGCACTTCATACTTTTTACTTGGAAGGACATTTGAGAGAATATACACATATAAAGTGCATTGAGGTTGCATTGAGCTCTACCTCAATGCCAATCTCAATGCACTTTATATGTGTATATATATTTCTTAAACTTTTAAGTAAAAAATATGAAGTGCATTGAGGTTGCATTGAAGTAGAAACATCATATTCAAAATTTTGGGAGTATTGGAGCCTCCCAAAATAATATTGTCGTTTTTAATATCAATACAAATGGAATTTCTATAGATAATTTAGGTTGACAAATAATATAATTATTAGTTTTTGAGTGCAATTTCCATTAAAATGGGAGTGTATTGACACACAGAGTCTTTAGTCAACATGAGTTGAAATTCGGAGATCAATATTTTCATTAATATACATAGAGATCATGCCATATGGAACACCAAGTCATGAGCTGTGCAATTGGTTGTAAGGGGTTATTTATCTCATTTAGGCGACCTAAGTTCGATTCCCATTCAATTCGTATGAGCGACTAAGAGACATTCCTGACTTGGTGTTGCTTAATGACTTATGTAGGCAATTAGGAAAGTTGTAACAACCAAATAGCCCCCTAAGTATTTGGAATGTGACAAGTGCTTAACATGGCTATCAAAAACAAAGTGGTTATACACACTACTCATTTTTTCAATTGCATCACACTTTCAAATTTAATGTTCATAGATGTTATAACATACATGCTCTCGAAAAATAAAATAGAATGATGGCAAAAAGAGAAAAAATTAAATTCAGAAGTACATAAAGAAATACATTAAAATTGAATTTGAATATTCTTGTTTTATAAAAACAAGACATATATTTCAAAACATACACGCAATACCAAACTATAAATCCAAAACAACAAAATCCAAACCTATGCCATCTATTACAATATATAAATTCCATCTATTATACACAATATAAATATGTTAAAAACAGAACAAAACAAGCCACATATACACATATGTGGATATGGCTTCTCAATTATATGAAACCAAACTCTGGTTGATGACTTCAACTTGTATAGCAGGGATCTTGATCATGCACTCCACAGTGTCTTTTTGGATCCTCGACTTCCACGCTGTCATAAAAGCATCCGTATGTTGCCAAACAGGAGGTTCAGTTTCATCAACCTTCCAACGTAGACCTCTTTCGCTGTCCCATCCGGTGTAGAAATCTTGAACATCATGATTCCTTGATGTTGGGCAGAAGTATTGAATAAGAACACAATTCGGATTCTCTGGATTGGAGTTTGGATCAGACAATGCCCTTGCAATCCAAACTGGGTGAGAGTCACCATCTGTGGGTCGAACTGCAACAAAATAGCCTTTGAACAAATCTTGAGCCACTCGGAAGGATGGATTTGGACGACCACTCAATGGCCCAACGTATGGGTCATCCTCCCCAAACTCTTCACGCTCCTCACCGTCATCGTCTAATTCATCCACTTCACTTGCTTGAATACGTGTAGTTGGCCAAAAACCGTCCCTCAAAACATGAAAGGTAGGTAACGGTTCCATCAACGCTACCTTCACGCCACGCCAATACTTCACCAAATGCTCGTAACGTCTTCAATAATCTCTGGTGACGTCTGCATTGCATAAATTGTCCCAATATTTCACAAACCCCGTCATACCTTTGACAATATCTTCCAAGCCTTTCATAGGCTTCAGCGGAACAGGCAAAGGTGCACCGCGTGGCCACAAACTTCGCCCTTCACCATCTTCTTTCCACAACTTAATGCCTCTTCCCTCTTCCCCTAACCAATCGGCATCAGTGCAAAAAATTTTGTACTTCATGACAGGGCACCCCGTTGAATCTAGATAGAACTTCAATTGATGTGGTCTCGTGTGCCCAACAAGGATGTCATCGCCATCTACAAATGACCCTGCTATAAAACCCTTGAAGTCGGGCACCTCTTCAATAAGGTGAGGAATGGTAGGGACGGAATCCACATCCATGAACGACTTCATGAGTGCCGGTATTGTTGGGAAGTTCTCCCTCTTCAAATCCATGCTCCATCTTCCAAATAGCGCATCAATATCGTCATGCGTATGACCCACAATCATGAAGTTCACATACACTTCTCGGAAGATCTTGTTTGCAACAAGTAGAGACCAAAAACAAAAAACATATCTATTCTTATTGTCTCCAGTGGCATTGTCCATTTGCACATTTAAAATGGGCGGTAGCCTCGTGGCTGGAATTAAGGTATTTGGTGGCGGCGGTAACGACCCATAGCACATGTCCGTACCCTCTAGTACGGCCTTAAATAAATTCGTGGACTTTGAATTCGCGAACAATCCCCGAGAAGAAGACTTCGGCGCTAATTCTAAATCTCGCAACAACTTTGCCATTGAACCAATGGTATAGTTGGAGTCATGCGAGAAGACATCCAAGCCGTAATGTGCGTAGCGCACATCTGCATGGCCATGCGCAATCATGCCCGTCACAGAAACGGGTAGCTTCATGAGGCCATCAAGTTCTTTACTCTTGTGAGAAAAGACCGGACAAGCGGTTTTTGCGTGGTCCATCTTGTCGTGTATGATTGTAACACATTCATGCGGAGAATTGAATGACAAGTCTCGGTTAATGTAATACACATCCCTGTGGGCACGAGCAATGGTGAGATGCTTATTCAATCTCTTACACCACTTCATAGCGGTTTGGGATCCACTGATAGCACCCTTGATGAGCTCATTATATTTGTCACAAGTAGCACACCGAGCAAAATTATCTCCTGGCTTCTTCACATCATACTCTGGGAACTTGGTTGATCTAATCTTGCTCAAGTTCGAAGTTGAAATCCCCTTCAGACCAAAAGCCGCATTGGTTTCATTAAGTCTCTTCAACTGATCCTTCCATTGAAATGAGGCCGGAAGAATCTTGGACACAATCTTGTCACCTTCCTTCAAAGTCCGTGTACGATGCGGCATGTGATCGGCCTCCTTGTCTAGGATGCACTTCAAGGAAGCTGTGGCTTGTTTGGTATGCTCTCTAGGCTTCAGTAGTCCCGTATTACTGTGATCCCTTGCTTCCCGTTGATCCTTCATGTATTTCATGTAGCGATAGAATGTAGACTCAGCAACCCCCGCAATATGCATCCATGCACGCAAACACACATCTGTCTCTTCAATTGTCACCATCTTTTCTCGACATGCACCTTTATGAATATGTCTGTGCACATCAGTCTTCATGAAAGCTCTATGCTTGAAAGTAGAATTTCGATACATGCGTTCTCGAAAAGCTCAAATTTTTTCCCTAGGAAACGGCTGAACACAATTCTTGCTGCAACACACTTTGCTGGACACCAAGTTAATTGACTCCTGCGTTAGGAGGTCTTTTGTTTTGACAGCGGTTTCACGAGGCGGGTTTCTAATGGCACTTGCATATGGTCTTGCAGAAGTTGCAGAAGGCGGGTTTAGAAGTGATGCTTGAAGACGGTTGAAACTGTCTCTAGCCTCATGATCATGCAGACTTGCTCCACGATAATGAACTAGTTGAATAGGCCAAGCTAGCAATGAGTAAACACGTTCCTCTGGAAGGTCCACTTCAGAATGTGACACTGAAATGTGCACTGAAACATGAGTGTCACCGAGAGGTCCACTGGCACCAAGAACAAGATCAGAGTTCACGCTGTGGCAGGTACCTTCACCAACAAGCACGCCCTCAGCATTATACAGCTTAATACATTTCGTATTCCACAGCCGACGCGGAATACCTTCACACTCAAGAACACCAGCATTCATTTGTTGGAGAACCTGGAACTCATCGTCCGATAAATCCATGCCCATGGCTGGATCCTTTGTAGAATCCATGACACCTGAACAACAAAGTAAAACAAAAAAGCTATCAGTCTCTTAAAGAACATAAACCATATTCGTCACGACAATTCTAATAATTAGTTCTCAAACGCTGTTGATCACAGGTTCATCATGAATTCTGTGCAATTATTAGAAGCCATAAATTGCAATTCAAATTCAAGATACGTAAAGGACGTATGCATCATAGCACAACTATGGTCAACGTGCAATTTAGTAATTATTCAAGTACATCGTCCTTCTAGCGCGACTAGCGCTAGAGTGCAATCAAGTGACCATCCATGGAGGCCATCTGCATTTTAGCGCGACCAGCGCTAAAGTGCATTTGGGTCATAATATATAGACAGTATATAAATTTTACCCCGACTATCACCAAAGTGAAATAAGTTAATTTTTCGTAGAGCACATATTCACTTCAGTGCTAGTCGCGCTATAGTGCGATAGATGATCTTCAATGGAGAGAACCTCCGATTCAGCGCAACTAGCCCAATAGTGCAGCCAGGTCATTTTACAGGAACTGCATATGCAGTTTAGCGCTAGTCGCGCTAAAGTGTAATCAATTCATTTCACAAATACTGAAAATGCACTTCAGCGCGACTAGCGCTAAAGTGCAACCCATTGACATTACATATACGGCATATGCACTTTAGCGCGACTAGCGCTAAAGTGCAATCGGGTCACTTTACATAGAATCCATATGCACTTTAGCGCTGGTCACGCTAAAGTGCATCCCGATGACATTAATTACATGGTATATGCACTTTAGCGCGATCAGCGCTAAAGTGCAATCGCCTCAATTTATAGTGAATGCACAAGCATTTTAGCGCGACTAGCACTAAATGGAAACCGGTGGTTGTACATATACTGCCCATGCACTTTAGAGCTAGTCGCGCTAAAGTGCAATGGTGTCATTGTACAGGCCATGCATGTCCATTTAAGCGAGACATGAAATGGCAGACCACTCATTTTATATACATGGCGTATGCACTTTAGCGCGACTAGCGCTAAAGTGCAATTGGATCATTCTACAGAGAATGCGCATGCACTTTAGCGCGACTAGCACTAAAGTGCAGCTCGTTGACATTAATTGCATGGCATATGCACTTTAGCGCGACCAGCGCTAAAGTGCAATCGCCTCATTTCACAGCAAATGCATATGCACTTTAGCGCGACTAGCGCTAAAGTGCAATCGGTCTCACAACAATCCCGTATTTCCAGGAACTAACTCATTTTTAACAGTAAATATTACTATTTTTAGTAACTCCGAAAATTAAGGCATCACTCTCAGACAGTATCATACGTCTGCCATTGTAAATTGGGTAACAACTTTACGTAATGAAAATCCGGTGCATTGGAAGAGAAGGAACATGAAATGCACACTTGACAAGTGAATACCTACGCAATCAGTTGCCCTTGTGAAGCAAATGGAAATTCATGTAAAACTTCCTTGAAGTTCGAGATTCAAGTTCCAATACTGATTGAAAAGGTACAAGCACATTACCAAAAACAGGATGAGATGAAGTACCTTCTTAAGGAAGGAAGCGGATACAAACTACACAGTCGTGATGCGATCCCAAAGAGAAACTCCTGAGTTCTCCACAGAAAATAACAACGCTAGTACAACACGCACACAAAGAGAGCAACGCGCACAGAAATCGACTTGGTTGAAGAGAAAGGTGGACAGAGATGGCTGCATCTTGGTTGACGATGCACAAAAGATTTCTTGGCGGAAATAAAATTGCGCCAACCCATGCCATGAGTTTGAAATCCATGCTTCTAATTTCAGGAGCCCCGGGATTCCTCATGCCTTGGGCAGCTGTAAACTATGAAGCATCATCTAATTCTAGAATAAACCACAAGCTTCACGGATGTTATGGGGCGAGCAGCTTTTCAAGGATTTCCTTTATTAAAGCTTGCTGACTTCCGTCCTTTGACGTGTCCTCTTACAATTGGAAAAATGTCATCAACGCCAGGTAGAATTCTAATTTATAGCCTTATCCTAATTTATTTGCCTTTTCCGCACTTCTTTTCTGGAATACTTAATTAGCACACAGTACATACTTTTGCTTATGTTAAGTGGATTCTCGCTTTTTTGGAATGTCATTGGGCTCTTTTCGAAGTCGATTTTCTTTGTATAGTGTAAACGTTAGGAAAATTCTTTTTCCTTTTATAGTAAAAAAAACTTTACAAACATGAATATGGCTCTGAATAATTATTTTTTATAGTACTCGAATTGTACTTTACCGTCAAGACTTTCAGAGTTTAGGTTCTAGAATTGCAAAGTGAGGTCAGGGTTTAGGAGAACCGGGAGGGTGGGTGGGACATCTTCATAACGAAGCTTTTCCTAACGACCATTTACCAACAATATAAGACAAGTATAGTGTCACTCCAAACAGCAAAGGTAGAACAACTATATCTTAAATTGCCAATATATCTCAAATCATTGCTTATAAAAATATTTCCATATGTTTAAAGGAGTTTTTGCCATAGATATCATCAAATGGCAAGTAACTAACTAACAAATAGCCAAGTAAATATACTACTAGTACTCTTACTCAATTGCTAATTGCTTTTTGCTCATAAGTGGTGATCAAATCATACACAACAAATAACATGATCTTAAGGTAACCCCAAATGGTAGGTCTTCATAGTCTTGAAAATAGCCATGTAATGGTAAGATATTGACATAGGTTGTGGACCTCACCTGTCCCCATGACAAACCAAACATCCAAATGTTAGTAAGTCGTAGACAAGGTGTCTACAATCCACAACTGCTTGTTATCGCATATTCACTGTAAATATTCACCAAAATACATAGCTTTAAAATCATGAACATATATCAAGACCAAAACAGTAAATGAAGATAAAAATAGTGCCGAAAATAGAAGAAAGCTGGAGACCTGTGTCGCAGCCATATCGACTCAAGTCTTCAGGTCAAAATAGAAAATCAGCAGTACTTGGAGGTCTTGTCAGTAGATGCTTCTTGTGTCCAGAGTAGTCATCTAAATTCAGAGACGTTGAAACTCCAAGGCAACCAATTTATAAAGGCCTTTGTCAGTCTGATGACTGGGCGTCCATCAGTTGGAAGGCTTGGTCAAACTGACAACTGGACTCCAATGAGATGGATCGTCCAGTTACATTCTAATTACCCACAGCAAGCTACCGGAGCGTTAAATCATTACGTACTAATGTTAAATTTAATAAGTATTGTATATATAACAAATACCTAAAAAATATATATATCTATAAATCCCATGAAAAAACAGTAATATATATCCCCTAAAGGACTTGATCCATTATAAAGTGGTTAAACTTCATGTGTCATCTAAATTTAACCTTCTAAATTGTATTCAAAAAAATCTTAGATTTTTATTATTATTACTTGAAACTTTGAATAGTATACCATAGTGAGAAATCAATTATTCCTTTCATGAGAGATTGTAATTGTTATCAATTTTATTGCCAAAATTGAACATAAATAAGTAAAAGTAGCAAAGATAAACCAAACTATTTGAGATTTTACCACGAGGTACAAGTAGAAAATTTAGAAATGGAGGTTAGTTAGTTAGAAAAAATATCAATTGATATTTTATAATTTTTTACACCCAAAACAACCATACCCAAAACCTTGGAGTTAGATTTGACTATTAAACCATTTTTAAACTTTTTCATTAATTGATGTATAAAATTTTTGTTATTTATTACTAGTAAAAAACTGACTTTTCTATTTATGCTCTTTTTTTCCAAATTTTGATTGAGTAAACCATTGATTGTGATTTAAAAAAATATATAAAAATAAAAAATAAAAAATAATAATAATAATAAAATAAAATAAAATAAAAATAAATAAAATAAAAATAAAAATAAGATAAAATGAAATAAATATAGCATAAAATTATAAAATTAAAATTAAAATAAAAGAGGACATAAGATTATATCACTTAGTAAATACATTAGAATAAACTATAATTTTTATTATAGATTATGATTATCACAAAAAAATAAAATTATAATTTAAATTATACTTTAAAATGTGTATACACAACTAAAAAGCACACCATCCTATGATTTTTGGCTTTTAACATATGGAGCTTTCAATTTCAATAACTCTTTCATTTTTTGACATTTTTGACATTTTTCACATGGAGTAAAAACAGAACTTGTCATGACTCATTTTCTTAGTTTAAGTCAAATTCGAAAAGTAGTTATATTTAAAGTCACAATTGGATTTGACCAAGATGCATCCACTATGGGGATGTCCAAACCTTAAAGGGATATACATAGATATGTATAAAAAATGGAAGAAGTGCCACTCATATTTCCCATTTTCTTGAAACACGATTTTTTTCCAAATCCATATACCTACCTCCATCTTTTTTTCCTTTACTTTCTTTTTTTCTTCTTAATACCTTCACAACTCTTCCCTTACTTGCTAAAGGAATAAAACCTTAAGCCACAATAAATAGTTACAAAATTGTAACAAAAAGGAGGGTTTGGGGTTTAGGGTTTAGGGTTTAGGGTTCAGGGTACAAATGATGTACTCCCTCCGTCCCAAAATGATCTTTTTGTTAGACAAAATGTTTTGGATTAAGACTAAAAATAACATTTTTAAAGCTTGTTTTGCACTACATATGGAGTTTAATGCACTCCTATTGCCCTTGAAACTTTGAGTTTTGAAGCCCTTTTTAAAGTGTAGTTTTGGATTATTGAAAAGTGAAAAGTTTTGGGTATTTTCAAGGAGCACCAAGGGTTATTTAATTATTGAGTGTGAGGTCGTCATTTTGTGGGTAGTTAGTAAAAGTCAAAGACCATATGTGGACCTATATTTTGCCTCCCAAAACCTTCATCTCCTTCAATTAGATAATATTCAAAGTGACGCAAAAAATAAAAACAAATAGTGTTGATTGACCCCTTCAACCATTTTATTTGTCTTCTGATTAGTGATTGCATAGATGGAGGGGGAACTATCGCTTGGAATTGTTTTTTTAGTCCTAAAGAACAACCAGAAGTTAAATTTGACCAATTTGCAACTCACAAAGTACAATAGGAAGATCATTTTGGGACACAAAATGAAGGCCAACATGAAGAACATTTTGGGACGGAGGGAGTATGACAATATTAAAAATGAGGTCAATTTCATCACATGCCAACAAAAATTGGGAGTGATTGTTCATTGTTCTTTTGAGGTTCACATGTAGGAAAAAAATTGCCACCACATGGTAAAACAAATTCATGCACGAACTTCAAAAAAATTCTAGGTGAAGGGTTTTGGATATTATAATTTAAATTTTCTTGAGACATCAAATTTAACAAGTGTAAAATAAATTGGGAGTAATTTTTTGATGTACCTTAAAGACACTTGTGTATAATAGAATATAGTTAATCACGTATATCACAATAATGAATTAATTATTTTGAAACTCACTATTACAAACATGCATATACACTTAGATTCTATATTCTCATGAATTGTAAGTAGTAATATTCTTAAAACTTCTTCCGGTATTTTCTTCATACATTTCATGATCAAATATATGAACTCTTAATACTCAATCAAATAAAGTATAGTAAAAAAGTGACATTGCTTTCATATTGCAATTGAATTTGTGAAAAAACATTTAAATTTGTAACAACATGAACTTTAACTATTTTAAATGTTCACAACTTGTTGTGGCTTTAAGCTATGAAGTCCATGAATTTTTTTAATTAGAACCCTTGAAGTAATGAAAATGAAAAAATTCATTTCAAACTCCCTCATAAAAATACAAATTCATAGAATATCTACAAAATAACATATTAAAAATCTACATATAAGTTAGAGAACTAACCCCATAACCATCAATGTAGGACAAATAAATAAAAAATCACAATTTCGTGAACTTCCATGTGTTGCGTGTATTTAATGTTTGAAATCTAATCCCTTAAAGACCCAAGGAATCTGAACAATATACAAATGTGTTCTAAAGAAATGTAAAAAAAAATTCTTGAAGTTTGCATCAAAGAAGTTTACGTGAAGCATAATGAAAAAAATCCTTGTATATTGTTAGAAGTTTGAAACTATTTTTAGATATGATTCAAATGAATTTTGAAGAGTTCTCTTGAAAAAGGGTTTAGGATTATAATTTCTATCTCTAGCATTGAAAATTTCCTTAAATAGTCTAATTTTTTTGGTAAATTGATTGGTGAAAATAGACATACATTTTAGAGATGTCAAAATGAACACCTTCCTGAAATAGTTTAGGGAGTATTTACTAATTAAATACTAAACACTTTACAAGAAATTCTGGTAATTTTTGTACAATACTATTGATGTTTGATTTAAACATATTTACAAATTCATTGAAAGGCAATCCCAACTAGTTTGCACATAAATTATTAGAATTCGATTTAAGAATTACTTTTCAAGAGACAATTCCCATTCCAAAATTACACAACGACAAAAAATGGTTCATGGAATCTTTAGGGACCTAAACCCAATTCCTAAAAAAGTAGCATGAATATACTGTGAATTTTAAATCAAGAACATTTACTTCTGTGAGAGATTTTGAAATGGGAGAAAAAAGAATGTCAAACTTGCAAAGTACAAGAACACTTTAAATCCATGAGGAAACTAATTTCATGCTACTTGTAGGCATTTGTTTACAAAAACCAACTTCTTCTTTGACATGCCATGTGTTGTAGTTTATGAATTTCAAAGCACAAAACACATGAAGTAAATAAATAAAATGAAAACAAAAAATATGTAGAAGTTGCAAATACACGAAATTTTGAAAACTCATGCAAACACCATATTCATTAATTTGAGAGAATTCCCAGATTATGAGAGTTTTGATAGCCGTTTTCAATCCAATTATATGCTACAATTGCATACAATCATGGTGAAAAATATCATTCATTGCTTATGTAGAAGTCATTCATTCATAGTCAATAATCAAATCGTAACATTAATACTTACAATAAGAGCAACATAAACTCAAAAAACAATTGGAGATTGATGGTCCATGTATTTATAGTAAGATTGCCAAATATGACAAGCATTACATTAGTTTTGGACTTCTAGAATGCCTATTTCACTGTAAATCCAATAATGTGATTCAATCTTGCATCCAAATGGCAAATGATTGTATAGAATTTATAGTAACATATATAGGTATAACATATACCATATAATACATAACAGGTATAGCAGGTATATAAATTATATATATATAAAGGTATAACATATACCATATAATATATAACAAATTATTCATCTTACTTGATCCATGAAATCCCTATAGCTATACACAGTTTTATGCATGAGATCTACTCCTTAGCTCTACCATTGCTTTCAATATCTAAGGTCCTCGACTACATTCTTGAGTGCGTATTTGGTGGGTATGTTGTATTTTATGCATCTTCAAGGACCTCCTCTCCCATGCATCCCAAGGTCGACGAGTACAATGCATGAGTCGTTCATCATGTGACTTCGATGGACAATGACGTTGTACCAATATTTTAGGTAGTAGACCAGGTTGAACTTGTAATCCTAATTTCCTCGGATATTCAGCATTTGCTGAATTGATAGGTCGTTGAGGTATTGGAATGGACTTTGTGCTTATACACTCTTTTCTTTGGGATCCACTCGATACCTATAAAATAAAGAAGACAATAAATGAAAAAGTTATAATTGCAATAATATGTGTTAAAGTAATCCAACACATGCATAGAACACAATTGTAGCAAATGGATAAAAAACCAAATTCATTCATACCTTAGAAGTTGTAGCAATGTGTCCGTTGTCAACATACAACTTTCTTTGTGGAACAATAACATCAGCTGAACATAAACAAGCTGAAGGAGCTATTTTTCGAATTTTCAGTGGCGACGGGGAGCTCAGTGGGCGCAATCGCTTTCTTCCGCTTGGTGGACTATCCACCACACCATCATTAATGGGTCTTGTGGAGAAGTCCATAGTAGATAGTGCGGTAGCTGCCGAGACCATAATGTGACCCACATCGCTTTGAGATAATGCATATTGGCCATATTCTAAAATGGAATCCACCGACGCATTACACTTGGAAACACTACCAGTACATGGTACGGAACAATCACGCGAATCCTGAAGGGCACAAAAGTCAGTGTGATTACAAAGAATAAAGGATAGACAATTGGAATATAAATAATAAAACTACTCGAAATGAATTAAACAATCATCCATTTTGCAAGACGACTATGATAGAACTATAATCAATACACTTGTCTTTAATGAAACACGATAGCAATAGATAAAATGCACAAATGCAAGGAATATTGTTCAGTATTAGCGACGGCTGGAATGATCCTTAACTAGCATCTTCGACTCCTCTATGGCGTCTATAAGTTCATCGTATTCTTGCGTATCCTGCTCCTCAACAAGCATCCGCCGTCCAATGTTGTCATTCTTCCGAAAAGACAATAGTCCACGATCCTTGGTGCCATGCAAGTGTGTAATCCAAGGCAAAAGCTCATCCAGCAAGAAAGTGTCCTTCCTTTGACCACGAATCCGACAGCACAACGTTTTCAGGCTCGTTCAGAACATGCTTCTCAGGACTGTCGTCTACCATAATAGTATTGCCAATAGTAAACTTTGAGTTCTGTGCATCGAACAATTTGTCTAGAGGTTTGAGGAACATGTCTTTGTCGGTTCCCTTCACTTTCAAAGTTGTGATGTTTCCTCGCGGACCCCTACACTTCAGATTGTCGCAAAACTCTTGCCCAAGGATACTCCATGGTGACTCTAATCCTCTAAATAGGTACTTGCATATGAATTTTGTTGTAGAAGTCATCATGGAACTCCAAATAGAAATGTATGCAACTGTGGCTAATTGTCGGAGGAATTCCTCGCACTGAGGATGAACATATACAGCTTTTGAACCAATAGATACTGGAAAAACGCTAGAATGTGGCTCCGAGAGATCATTGTAGACTGTGCCCTTAGGAAGATTTTTCTTTTCCTTAGATACACAAAGGATCCCATTCAGGTCTAGAATGACATTGAGCCACCTTCTTCTCGGCCTGGAAGCGAGCAGAGGAACAATAGGCTCCTGTGTTGCACTTATACATATTTCTGAAAGATCGCTCCTCTGTTAAAATCAAGGCAGAGAAATACGCCAACAGTTGTTAGTAAACATTTGAACACAAAATAGAAACACAAATGAAAGGACTCAAACAGTAGAAGATCCAAGTCACAAGAACAAATATCTCAATAGATGCACATTAAAATAAAGAAAAGTTGACCACTTACGATTTCCTCAGACGTAGGACTTTGTAAGGATTCTTTAGTGCATGCATTATTTGCTGGAGGCGGTATATAAACCTCTATGAGAACATCATCTGGAATATTCACATCAACCTCCATAGCCTCTTGCAATTGGACTCCTTGAAGTGACACTTCCAAGTTAGGGTGGATTCTTCCACGAGAATTTGGATGGTTTGATCTTGGAACACATGAAAAGCTCTTTGGGAAGGACACATTCGAGGGATCACTGGTAGAAGGTGGAAGATGTTGGGTCACTATGTCCTCATTAAGAGAACCTGCGAATTATTACAAGTGGATAATGAGTAGTTTCCAAAACAAATGTAGATTTACACTTCAAATCTTATGAAAATATATTATGTTCACAATCTAATGCACATAAGTGTGGATTCATATCAAACATCACTAAACAAGAGTCGCACTTATAATTTATGTACATGTAACTATGGATTTACATTTATAATATAAATGAAAAAAATCCAGTATTCATATTTACATACACTTAAGTAGTTAAGTATGAATTCACAATTAAAATCTTGAAAAGAAAAAATGTAATACTCACAAATTTTAAAAGGTGAAATTGGATTTTACATATAAAAGCAAGCGAAAAAAAGATGGAATACTTTTGCAATTCTATACACATACATTTTGAAAATAATTAAAAATCATGAAAAAACGATTGCAATATTTACAACTTCATATTTGTAAATGCAATCTTCAAAATTACATTCAACAAAACAAAACAATCCTGTAAAAGTAAAAAAAATCATACTTAAAAAAACAAAAATAGCGCAACTTCAAAACATCCCAAATCATTACAGTGAGAATTCACTGAGATGAACCTTGGGGATCATTGACTTCCTCATTTCCAACCCCGGAACTCATTGCAGGAGTCTGCAGGTCATCTGATTGCAGCAGCGCCTCGGAAGGACTATGCAATGCTGGATCCAGTTCCATGGATGTCCTAGGAAGAATATGAGCTCCACTACCTGAAGATACCGATACACGGTTCTCTGACAACACATGAGGGGCCGGCTCACTCATCTCAATAGTTGGAGGGGAAGAGTTTCCAGAAGGTAGAGTTCCCTTGATGATAGTCATCAGCTGAGCATATTCAATCCTCGAACGCTTCCTCTCCTCAAATTGTTCTTCCTCGTACTTTTGCATCCTTTCATGCATCATTTTCATATAATCCTTCATAGTAAGATCTTCTGTTTCATCCAACTTCCTCTTTCCTCGATCACGCTCTGAAGAAGGGGAAGGAGAAGTGAACGATGAACCACAACGTTCACTTGCTGGTGGATTCATAGGGGCGACCGTTCCAGCATGTGGAGTGCCAAACTCTTGGGACGCGGGAGGATTGATCATATGGAGTTCATCACCTTCTCCTTGGTCAATCATGTCGTGCTCCGAATTTTGAGCAACCAACTAAATACGATCTCTCTTGCCCCTACCGGATGACGAGGTGTCATTATCGACCGTCTTTGGATACTTCTCTTCATCAACATAGTACCCTGACTGAAGGAAATCCGCCTTGTCCAAGTCCACAGACAATTGCGAGAGGTCACTAAAGGATTTTGTCTCGTCAGAATCCCCAATGATATAATTTATCAGCGAATTCATCTGGAAGAAGATGAAAAAATAGTTAGAATAACATATTTTAGATAATAAAATCCAAGAACAAACAAACATGTCAATTCACCTTGAATGGAGGTGAATACTTAGAAAGAACAACATACTCACCCACGCCGCACAGATGATTTTTCCACCCCCGTATATTGTAAAGACCGCGTCTCTGGGATTGCAAAATAAAGCCAAAATGCTTATGTAGAACTCCATCCGTAATTCATTCTCATAGATTCGGTATTGCATTTCATTGTAAGCTCCCGAGGTAAGGAATTCATGCGTTTCCGGAGCCTTAAATTTTGTGGGCAAGGAGTTGCATTTTGCCTTGAGGTTCTTCTTAATGAGGAATATGATGTGGACATTCGCTTTGACTTTCTTCTTGTTCAACTCAAGATCCTCAAGTCGCTCGTACTTCGCCGGCATGTACTCTGCGTGATGAAGGACATAATTATCTGCAAATACGGAATGGTAAAAATGGTGTATGAGACTGGAGTCGGTCTTCTTATCTCCAGATAACCACACCCACACAGGGATATCAAGAATTGCAGGATCGGTTAGCCCCATCAGCAACATCAAGAAAGAATAAAAATACGGAGTTGCCATCCCTCCAGCCTCCTTGTTGCTTGGAAAAATTCTGAAGTCCATGAATCCCATTTTTATATGGTCGACATCCAAATGATCCCAATTTCCTCTGGCCCACTTCGCTAAGTCATCTGTGTTCTCGTTGAATGGACGGTAGAATGCTTGACCGGTCGGAACTGTAAATCTTCCTTTATTTCTCAAGAAGACCTTCAAAAATTCCTCGGCATAGGGTGACAATTCTCCAATGCTCTTGTTGATGTTACACAAAAGCTTCGATGCAGTGAAGAATATCTCAGATGGACCTGTGATGAGGACATGCATGGCAGCGTCCGTGATCTTGTAATCCTCTTTGAATTTCTTCCACATGTCTTTCTTAGTCTTTCCCGTCGTGGTTAACAAATCAAGTTCGAGCTTCATATCATTGAGCTGCACCTTTACAATTTGCTTTCTTTTGCGCCTCTCACACCACTGTCGATAGGTACAGCAGTTTGGTACAACCTTCTTCAGCTTCTTGAATGTCACCTTTGGATAATCCTCCATTCTCTTGTTCTTCTTCTCTGGTCGGTCAGGCTTCTTCAATAGATGCTCTGCAAGTCGCTTGAGGCTTGCGTTGGAAAGGTTGCCAAGCCATTTAAAGAACTCTTTACTGATGATGCCATCCTTCTCCGGAACCCAACCCTTGGTGTTCTTGAACAAAGTTCTTGTCTCCGGATCGATCAACTCTCCCATTGAGGTAGCGGAAATGAGTTCAGAGTATAACTCATAGACATCTGTTGGAGCAGTAATAATTTTGAGCTCGTTTATAATGTCAACCTTCACGGGCTTGCCAGACTTGGTTCTCTGTTGCTTCTTAATGTCAATCATACCAAACCGCAACTGGCAAGCAGCGTCAAATTTCTACACTCAAAGATAATGTAAACAAGTTAGTCATTGAATAGAAAAATCACCTTGGATGGAGGTGAATTATGAACTAGAAAACTTCATTCTGCAAGTTTTAAGAATAGACAGATGACCTCCTAACTAAAATGTATTAGGAAGAGTTTACATGAATAATATCAAACTACTTTCCTATGATATACCTTCCAATTTTCAGCGTTGTTGCCTTTGGATTGTGACTTTGATCTTGAAACTGATCGTCCCGCTTCGGACGCTTGTTTCGGAGGAGTTGGTTCTCCCATCCTTAACCACACTCCACGAGCACCAATAATATTAGTTGCCCAGGTAGGGTTATATCTGTCGAAGTGATTCACTCGATTATAGTAAGATGAAATTCGGCGTAGAATGGAGTGGTCCTTGCTCCAGACAATGAAGCATGACCATTTTTCAAACTTCTCCACGATCTTGGATGCAGATGCCTCGGTCCTCATCTTCTTTGATGCCTCGACACTGTGTTGGCCATTGATCATGTAGAACTTGCAATTGTAACGTTACGGAACGTCCGGAAACTAAACTTAATACATAAAATAGAGATATATAGGAGAAGAACTTTGAAATTTTTGCATAAGTATAGAAGTTTAGACGCTAGAAACCTACATTAGAAAAGATCTCTTTCGTAGGAAAGTTAAAACTCTAATTAGGTTAAAACAGTGTTCCGGAACCAGTAGCCGGATAGTCGAAAGTTCCGGATCGTAGGGGTTCCGGCTAGGGAACTTACGGGAACTCCACCGATTCGGGAACTTAGGGTTTCGCGCTGCTATATAAATCCCGCCGCCATTCTCATTCGGTTTCTTTTCTCTGCGGCATTTTCGCGAGTACGTTTAGTGAGAGAAAGAGTGGTGAGATAGGATCGAGGTAGGAAGCAGAAGTAAAGTTGGTGCAACTCCGGAAGACCGACAGGATGACGGAAACTCGAGCCCGTAGACTGGCGGTGACCGCACGGACTGTCAGCCCGGTGATTCCGTTCGATACGGATCGCCATAGAGAGTTGCAGGAGGATTTAGAGACCATGGGCTGTGTCGGATTCTTACACCGCCCATGGGACTTGAAGAGTGAAGGAATGATTGAGGAACTCCTTTACGGAGTTCCCAATCAGTATGAGTTGACAGTGAGGGGCCGCCCGAGAGCTTGGACACAAGAGCTCTGGGCCGGAACGTACTTTGCACTGAACCGGGGGCATGGATGGGCCGGCCGAACGGAGAAGTTCGCGGCGGAAAGATTCCGGAACTCCGCCAACCCAAAAGAGGGGTTTGCAGCGACGGATTGCGTGTACGCCCGGGATCAGCAACTCTTAGAGTTCCTGATCCCCATCCTGTATCCGGAAAAGCCTAGCCGGGTGACCACCACAGTGGCCAATACCATTTTGGGGGCTTTAGGAAACAGGGTTAACCCGCCCCCAAGACCCGTAAATTGGGGCGGACTTATTCACTCGATTGTGGATAAGTTAGCGAATGGGATTTCAAGACGGAAGACTAGTCACATTAGCCCGTACTTGTTCCACTTGTACCACCAGATGGAAACCCTGAGCGAGCCGGAGCAGCTTATGTACAAGAAGGGGGAAAATCTCCTCAAGTACGGGTTGAGACCGGAACCGCAGCCGGAGGAGCCGGAATCCGAGGAGGAGGACGTTCCGGAGGAAACACAGACCACTCCGGAGATGGCCGGAACCAGTAGGCGGAAGTCCACCGATCGGACAGCGCGAGGGAAATAAGTGGCGGAAGGTTCCGTCCAGCCGGAAAGCCCGCACGAGGAGTTGGATCCAGTCGAGAACGCCATACATTGGCTGCGAACGACGAGGACGGTGAATGACCGGATGGCAGCAGTACTCCAAGACGTTTGCCATTCGTTAGGAGTGAAGGACGAGAGAGAGATCTTGGCCGCCATCGCACGAAGACCGAATCTGGAAGACGTCAAGGTTCTGTACGATCAGATCCGGAGTCTTCAGGAGGAACGGGATCAGTTCCGGAGCCAGCACCAGTGGTCGGAACGGGAGATGCACATCGCGAACCGGAAGTCCACGGAAGCGATGGCTCTAGTACGGAAGCTGGGAGAACTGATCGACCTTCCGGCCAGCACCATCTCAAGGGCCCAACTCTGGAACTCACAGATGGTGGCCCAAGGCCACATTACCGGAACGAAGGTCGTACTCATCCTGACGGATTTCGAGGCCCGGATGGAAGGAGTGCTGAAGGAGATGCGACAGCTAATTGGAAGCCTCGACCCAAACCTGCTTGACCAAGCAATGTTCGTTGATCTTCCGGGAGGAGAGTTCCAAGAAACTCATGGAGCCGGAACTTCAACGGGAAAGAGGAATCCGGAAATCCCGACTCACGTGGTCACTTATCCGGAGGTTAAAACGCCGAAAGAAACAGGCACGCAGACCACCGTCCAGGAAGGGACAGCCGAAAGACAGGCGGCGGTAAACCTGTTTCCGCCTCTTCAGCTGACGGAGACGGAAGCTGAGGCCATAGCAGCAGCAAGTGTCCGGAATCCTACCTGGACCGATCCGGACAGGTTTATGCATATGCAGAACACTCCACCACCAGCGAATCCGAGCAACACCGTCATTAATTTGACGGAGACAAAGACGACACGGCAACGACACACGAGGATCGAGGAGCCGCTGGAGATCGATGAGACGAAAGAGAAATCTGCGGAGTCTCACTCCCAATCGGATGGGACGGATTCTGATCCGCCTCAGATCCGGACTCGGTCGGCAACGAAGAGGACTCCAGCAAAGGTAACTGCCCGGAAGTCCACTCCAGCGAATCTTAGGGCCGGACCATCGACAAAGAAGCCCCGCAAATGACTAGTGCGAGTGGGTGTCTTTTTAGTTAGGATTTTGATTTATTAGTTATTTCCGGAAATGGGTAACCCGGACTGTGGGCCCCTAGTTCCGGACTTTTAGGCTGTCAAATGGCTTTCCGGTTTTGCCGGAACGGTTATTAGGACCGTTAGCCGGGTTTGTAGTTGGCCGTTGGCCAGGTTTTGTGTGGGCCTTTTGGCCGCTTTTTGTTTGCTTTTAAGGGCAGGCCGGCTTGTTGGCCTGTCATTCCCTTTCTTGTCATTTAATCGAAGCTTACCGGAGATCAATTTGATCATCTCTTTGCGTATCGCGTTGATGATTGAGTTGTACACTGGTTTGTGAGTGAGAGTGTGTGAGAAGGAGTTCGGATTCTTGGGTTGACGGATACATATGCTGTGACGGAAGAGCTTTAGATATGTGAATGAGGAGCTGTGCATGGTGCCTTTAAATTGCTGGAACGGTGATCCGGTGGAAGCCTGTTACGGGTGAGGGTGCGAGTCCGGAAGTCCAGGGAGGATTCCGTGCGGAGATAAGCAACCGCCTGAGGAATTATCCCAGCCATCGGAAGGTCTGCCAACCTCTAGAGCACTCGAGAGTTACGAAGTCAGCACTACAATCCGGAAAGTCTAGATCTGTCGTTGTAGTAAGGTGGATCTAACCGGGCCTTGTGTGACCTACTTTCCGGATACGTCATCTGGAAGATTATGAGGGTACGGATTCTCCCTTTGCTATTACCGTATAATTCTTGGGTGTTTGTTTTGTTTGTTACGGATAGAGAGTGTGAACCAAGAGTGGCGAGTCCCTGCCCCTCGGAAAGATCAATAGTGGACCCCTTGAGGGTGAAACAGGGGTATCTAAAACTAGTTACTTGAGAGAGTTGGAACCGGAATCCGGAATAGGGTGGATCTGGATTTGAATCCGGAAAATACTAGTTTCCGGAAGATAGCAATAGAGTGTACGGATTGCTTGGGGTGTTTTTGGAAGTGATCCGGATACCCAAAACTTGCAGCAACATACTAGAATTCCCTGGGACGATAACTCGTGTCATCTTACCACATTTTTGTGCTAAAGATACTTACGCGCTAACTACGCGTGCGACAGCAATCTTTTATATCATTCCAATCCTTTGGCATTTTCTCCAATCCGAGAGGCATAGTACAAAGGGCTTGCTTTCGATCTTTGTCAGGCATCTCCATCAAATAATGCATGGTGTGGTCAATGTTGGACGGCTCTAGACTGCGACTGTTCATGTCAGGGAGAGGTACCATCAACTGATCAATTGAAATCTCTTCAACTTTATCACTTCCAAAACAATATGCTTCTTGACATTCAGACCAATAACTATCATAGATCTTCAAGGACTCCTCGTAATTCGCTTTCCCAGAGTCTTTATCCTTGGGTATAAACTTGAAATCCTTTGGTATGTTTGTAAGGACTGAGAGTGAGCTAGACTCGGGATCTTGGTCATCGGCTTCAGCTGTTGTAGTGTCCCACGTCTTTATTGGCGTACTAGCACGTACCGTTCTTGAAGTACTAGCTCGATGTTTTTTATTTTCACTTTTGCCTGTCTCAGGGGTGAGATTTAGGCGGGACTGCTGGCTCTCGACCACGCCACTTGACTCTCGAGACAAATGTTGAGGGGTCATGTTCTTGTAACTGGTCCGTAATGTTGTTGTCTCAATTTGAAAAGAGACTAACAGCTGCTTCAGTCGAGTAGCCAGAATTGCTGAAGGCAGCGGTCCTCCATCCTTATTCATCCACCTTCCTTTCTGGATTTGTGCTTCGAGCTCCTTATAGAGACCTTTGTACTGGGAGTTCATGAGAGACGTACAACATTCATGAATACTGAATGGCGTCTCTTGAGGATTGACGGCATAAGTGTACTTGTATTCTTCCGGCATGTCTGGATCGTTCTTGATCAAGCACGTGACCAAAATCATTCCTGGAGGACCTTTGGCAATATCAACAACTTCTTCATAGTGAGAAATTGGAAGTGTGGCGTCAAGCCCATTTTTGAATTTCTTCATGAACCCAACGTTTTGAGTCATTGGATAAAGAAAGATGCTCCAGAACTCAACGCTCTCTGGTTCTTTTAGTTTCCAATAATCCCCGTTGTCAGCCTCATCACCAAATTCTTCAACCAAGTCTTCGGGTACTTCATATTGATCGAAGTAAAAGTCAAGTTTTTTTTTATGTTCATCCATATCTGTAGTCAATCATACAAGAAGAATTCAATTAGAAAAGATATTCAACTTGAGACCCAAATGTTCTTGTTCATGAAAGTAATAGTAATCTAATTATTGTTGGCGCCTAAATGAACAATATAATGTAATTGAATTAATAAACATCAAAAATTTAGAAATAGATATAGTTCACCTCGAATGGAGCTAGCAGCTATTCACCTCGAATCAAGGTGATTTGAATTGTGGATACTACTTTTACAAGAGGACAAGGCAGCATTGATTCACCTCCACTCAAGGTGATTTGAGTTTTGGAATACTAATTCTACAAGAAGAGCAAGCGTCCATTTATTCACCTCGAATGAAGGTGATTTGAAATTTAAGATACTTCTTCTACAAGAAAACCACGAGGCCATTGATTCACTTCCACTCAAGGTGAATTGAATTTGGAATACTATTTCTATAAGCAAGAGAAAGCGTTCTTTGATTCACCTCGAATCAAGGTGATTTGAGTTTGGAATACAACTTCTACAAGAAAGACAAAGTAGCCATTGATTGATTCACCTCCACTCAAGGTGAACTTAGTTTGGGACACTACTTCTACAAGAAAGACAAAGTGGCCCTTGATTCACCTCGAATCAAGGTGATTTGAGTTTGGATTACTACTTCTTCAACAAGACAAAGTGGCCATTGATTGATTCACCTCCACTCAAGGTGAATCGAGTTTGGAGTACTACTTCTACAAGAAAGACAATGTGGCCTCTGATTCACCTCGAATCAAGGTGATTTGAGTTTGGAATACTACTTCTACAAGAATGCAAAGCGGCCTTCAATTCACCTCGAATCAAGGTGAATTGAGTTTGGAATACTACTTTAACAAGAAGACAACGCGGCCTTTGATTCACCTCGAATCAAGGTGATTTGAGTTTGGGATACTACTTCTACAAGAAGGCAAAGCGGCCTTCAATTCACCTCGAATCAAGGTGAATTGAGTTTGGAATACTATATTTACAAGAAGACAATGCGGCCTTTGATTCACCTCGAATCAAGGTGATTTGAGTTTGGGATACTACTTCTACAAGAAGGCAAAGCGGCCTTCAATTCACCTTGAATCAAGGTGAATTGAATTTGGAATACTACTTCTACAAGAAAGATTAAAAGGCCTTTGATTCACCTCGAGTCAAGGTGATTTGAGTTTGGAATACTTGTTCTAGATATAGAATAGAAGAAGGGAAAAATCATTTTATGTAAGAGAAAGAATAACATCCATTAAAATCGCTCACCTCTAACTTCACAAATGAATGTATATAGCCAAAATGCCACGGAAGTCTTCCAGAAATTTGGATGTCGTACACGCTGCAAACAATCAAACCACATGTTGAAGTGAGATTGACATTCCTCAAAAAGTAGTGACACCTCCACAATGTTACGATAGTTACAGCCTCAAGAACTGAAAACATTGGAAAGCTAATAATTAGAACTACTCATTGGAACCTAATTCTGAACTCTTGTTTTGAAACTGCTCATTTGAATTCTGGCTAAGGAGCTCACAAAAAAATAACGATGGCTCAACAGCCTGTAAAGGTCACAATTAATCAAAAATGAATCAAAGATGACTACAAAGCTCACAGGGAATCAACGATGACTGCAAAGGCAACATTGTATACTCACGGTCCTAAACCCTTAAATGTTCACTATGATTCTTTCAAAATTGATAAAGAACCTCGGGAATCATTCAAATTGCACAATCAGTTCAAAATTCAGAAACATGTCGAAGAACAAGCTTCCGCCAACTCGAAATTCATCAACATCCTGATAGGAAGATCACTGGATCGATGCAGCCAAACACCAAACATCCTCGATCACTGGAACCCTAAACCAGGAAATCACCGATCATTTGGTTTCAAAATTCATAAAGCACCTCGGGAATCATTCAAATTCCACAATCAGTTCAAAATTTAGAAACATGTCGAAGAACGAACTTCCGCCAACTCGAAATTCATCAAAATCCTGATAGGAAGATCACTGGATCGATACAGCCAAACACCAAACATCCTCGATCACTAGAACCCTAAACCAGGAAATCACCGATCATTTGGTTTCAAAATTCATAAAGCACCTCGGGAATCATTCAAATTCCACAATCAATTCAAAATTTAGAAACATGTCGAAGAACGAGCTTCCTCGAAATTCATGAACATCCTGATCAGTCGATCACTGGATCGATGCAGCCAAACAAATCACCGATCATTTGGAAACAACCGATCACTGCAAACCTAGAAATCACCGATCGATGCAGCCTAGAAATCACCGATCGATGCAGCCTAGAAATTTCGAAGTATAGAAACTACCGATCACTGCAAACCTCGAAAGTAAGACCTCCAAACTATACAAGCTGGCAACCAAATCCAAGGCCGAATCAAAGACCGTGAAGCCAAATCCAGAACCCCAACAACTTAGTTGTCACTATTCAAACAAGATGCAGGTGCTGAAAGATGTAGCGCTAGTTACGTTGGTACTGGATTTGAATTTTGTTTTCAGATTCTCGTTGGTGAGATTATTGAGTATTGATTGAATGTATGATTACGAGTCATGTACATACTGAGGTTTAAACAGTCGGCCGGTGAGATTGCGGTGACAAGTGACGACATGCCTAGAAACAAGTGCAAATCCAAAACCAGTATGACAACCAGCATCACAGAACTCAACTGCAGTAGCGACTTGCTCTTACAAACTAGCACTTCCCACCGCAAATACTAAATTTCGTAAGTCACAACCACAAATTTCTACGGAACTCACAATCTAAAACTGCATCGCCCGAAATTCACCCCAACCAGAGATCTTGACGTCCACGCCCACCGCGATCAAGTCCACAAAGCAACCTAGCGAGACTCAAACAAAACCGACAGAGCCTACAAGAGCAAACCGAGAGAAAGCAAAGCAATAAGAATGACAAAGTTTTGGGAAATCACCTGGCTGCTTGCGCTCCACGACGTGCTTGCAGGGACGTCCGACGCTGCAGGGAACAAGGCCAAAAATGGCAGCACTCATGCAGGTTTCTCCTGCTTCAAATCTAGCTAGAAGGATACTGCAAACCCCAACACCCGCAATGAAAAACGAAACTACACAACTACGCCCAGCCAACGCAAGAGAACTCCAACAAAAATCTCGATACGCGCCTACCCGCAGGAACAAGACAAGCACATCGATATTCACCGCAAGATTCTGACAGTGCGGTATTCTGTGAACCACGACGAAGGCAAAGCCCGGGAAAGCAAACCCTAGAAACCCTAGGAGCCATCGATGATAACGAGGATCAACCTCAATTGATACCCGGACCCCAGTACATATACCCGGACCATTCCCGACCCAAACCGTGACCTCAGCGATCACAGTGATCACGAAATATTTGTTTTCTTAATTTTCCTTGAAAGACAATAAGAAATGACATCTAACCCAAGTTGTTTTCATATTATTTGGAGGTTTGTGGAATTAGGTAAGAAATTTTGAAGTTGAAATTCCATACGGCTCTAAAAGCGACCACCTCCTAGAATGTACAGTTTCTGTACATTTTGGTACATTAAAGAAAGCAAAATGTACCTTTGTGTCATGTTCGGTTCAAAATGCTTAATCATAGTGCAAGCCTCCTCCCTTAGTGGACAACAAACATACACTTTAAACGTTTAACGCCAAACTGGTGATAAAAAAGAAAACATGCTTTTCGGTACTTTGTGACATCATCTACTTTTAAAAAATTCATACCTCAAAACAGGCTGTTTGTTTTGTTTTATTTTGCTTGTTTGTTTGTCAAGTTGAAATCTCCCGGAGCGTGCATCCCCTGGAGGCGTGCTTTGTATTGTCGGAAAGCCCTCGACCAGAAGGGGTGCACGGGCTTTGTTTCGTGGCGTTTGGACTTATGGTGCAAAAGTTATTGAATTTCAAAAAAATTATGGATCAAAAAATTACTAAATTATGTTAAATTAAAAAAAAAATTGAACTGTGTGTCAAATTATGATGTTCTTGGTCGCACTGGAAAGCCCTCGACAAGGATGGCTTGGTTTTGTGGTGTTTGGATCTACGAAGGAAAAATTATGAAATTTCAAAGTTCTTTTTGAATTAAAAAATTAAAAAATTACTTTTTGGGTTTGGCAACAACATAGGGCACACTTTGCTTTGTGGAGTTTGGACCTAGGCTGGTAAATTATGGATTTTTGAGTTATTTTTGGTTTTAATATAGCTTTTACTTTTGTTTTTATTGTGCTAGCGGTATAAGTCCATACTTTAAGTTTGGCTGTTTGTTTTGATTGTTTTGTTTTGTTTGTTTGTTACATTGAGATCTTCCGGACCGTGTGTTCCCCAAAGGCATGCTTGGTATTGTCAAAAAGTCCTTGTCTAGGAGGGGTGCACGGGCTGCATTTTGTGGCATTTGGACCTGCAATGTGAAAGTTATTGAATTTCGAAGTATTTATTGAATAAAAAAAATAAAAAAATATTATTACTTTTATTTTTTGGATTGTGGCAATGGCTCAAGGCACGCTAGTATATATATATATATATATATATATATATATATATATATATATATATATATACTCAATTCAATGTGAATGATTTTAATCATTGTATTCAAAATGTTGTGCAACGGTGCTCATTTAACCCCTAAATGCCCAAGGCACCCAAATCTGGTGTTTGCAAAACTTTGAAGTTAAATAAAACCTAACCAAGTTGTTATTTTTAGTAATTTATATTTTTTTGAAGTTCTTCTTGAAGTCTAATTTTAGTACCAAAAATCCAATCTTGAAAATAAATGATAGTGATTTTCCTATTCAAGTTTCTGTACTAGGGTACCCATTGCAATCTTGACTTCCCGGAGTGTTGAGAGCTCTCGGAAATGAGCCTCAAATACACTAGATCTTGCAAAAAAAATCACATTCAAAATTCATTTAAAAAAATTGTGGAGTAGATTTTAAGAAGCCATAAATTGATTGGGATTATACAAGTTAGGCCCTTTAACCTCATATTTTTTTTATCACCAACTTTTTAGATTTGACTCATGTAAAGAAGATTGAAATATTTTTGGAATTTTAGCACCCTCATGGTCAAACAGTATAATCTTTCACTCCATAAGTGATATTGATGTGTTTTTTTTTCCTATGAGATCTCTAACATGCCTAGTTTGAATTTATACGTTTACAATTCCAAAAAAATTGATACAACTTTTTAAAATGTTGGCATTTTGTAAAATTTAGAGCAAAATCCAGGAAGCCCAAAACAGGCCTTGGGCATTTAGGGGTTAAAATCTTCATTTTATAGTGTTTAGGGCTTGTAGAAATAAGCCTCAGATGCACTACAATTGTAAGAAAAAATGACTATAGAAATCATTTAAAAAAATTGTAGAGTACATTTTGAAAAGACATGAATTGGTTTGAATTATGTATAATATGTTCTTCATCTGCATATTTTTTTGGTGAGAAATTTGACATGTGACAAGAAGATAGGAAGACTTGAAATCATTTTCACATAAGAAGAAATTCAAAACAATTTAGAACTTTATTTTTTATACAAAGTATTTTTAATTGCATAGAAAGATTTGATTTAAAAGATTTTGGGACAAAATCCAGACATGCTACACTGTACTATGTTCTCAATATTTTTGAATTTTAAATTCAAAAAGAGATATTGAACATGAATATTATAGAATTATTTGAATAATTCTATTAAATTTTTTTTAATAATTCTATTGAAAAAAATTGGTTAGTGTAGTGCTTGATCTAATTACCAATACCTAAATGTGATGTATGCATCACATTTTCCAAATTATGTTTCATTGTCATCTTCAATTTGTTCTTTGAAGTTGCATTTTATAATAATATTTGCAATTTTTCAATTTTAGACATTTCTTTGGTCCCACATTTGACTATATATTAATATTTCTAACAAATAGAGAAAAAACAAACGATTTTGGATGTTTGCAAAGAATGGTTTACTCCAATATTAAGCTCAAAAGAAATCGTCAAAATTTTACACAAGGTAATTTTTAAAAGCGTTGATCATTGCCCTCCATAATTAACCTTTCTAGAAGCTTTAATGTAGAATGCTGATGAAATGGCCTTGAAGAGAATGATTGCTATTTAGAAGTTTTGAGGTAGTACCCAACAATGACGGGTTTAATTGAATTATTTTATTCTAAATGCTCTAAATATTATATTTAGAGGTCATAATGGAAATATTGTGGCGTAATAAAGTGCACATATTCCTAAAAAAATTTGTAGTTTATAAATGGACATTTCATATTTCATGTTAATTAGGTGTTCCATTGTATTCCACTAAAATAATTCAGATTTTGTGACACTTTTCCTTTATAGGCTTTACAAATATTCTTAATGTTTGACACACCAAATCAATCGTGCAGTACACAAGTAAAAGTATGTGTGGTAGAAATTTAAAAAACTTCTCCCACGTGTTTAGCAAAATCTTTGCATTTAAAGTAAAGAATGCCAATTGTTTTGGCACCTTCCGTGATTTGATTTTGTTACTTTGAATCTATTTATCTAAAATACCACAGCTCTAATAGGTATTGAATAAAAAAATTGTGTTGAAGACGTCAATTGAGGGTCACTTTATATGTTTGTTTTAAAAGCACACTTCATTTTAATTTTGCAAGAAATTGAAATGTTGAAGCAAATACTCCATATGAAATACCACAATCAAGGAAAAAATGAACTCTTCAGTACTTGACTGTAAGATGGAATTTAAATACACTAATTGCAACAATGACATTGTTTTAGCTAGCAACCCTACCCACGTGCAACTTCTTTTCTTACAAAAATGTAAAAGTGGAGTTCAATAAAGAACCATGAGTTATTTTTTGAAGAAAATGATGAGATTGCTTGATAAATAAAACACTCCATAACTTTTTCATCACTAGTCCAAAAATAATGGAATGAATGAAGTTCTTTAATACCCACAATAGTATAGAGTATTTTTGATGAGAAAGGTAAACTTCTCAATTTATAATTTTAGTTTTTGTGATTTTTTTGGGTGACCAAAAAATTGATCGATTCTCTTAGCGAGGCATACCTTCAGGTAGAAAGCACTCATTGTAATAAAAAGGCTATAAGATCCCAACAAATTAATAGGAGACAATTTTGGCATAACGATTGTTTTTTTTAAAGAATCTTTGTTCTGATTATTGGGTATGCCTTAAAACATGAATTTTTTTGGTAGTGCTTTGTTTTTTACTTACGGCTATTCGACATAATACAACACTCAATAATGATGTTAAGTTTCTAAGTTTGAATAAATTAAACCAAAATGTAGTTGTAAGCACTCATTCAGTCATCCATATTAATGGTTCTTCAATTCATCCAATTGAGGGGTATTTCAGATGAATAAGCAACAATTTCTGTTAGAATATTCCAATAAGAACCTGCATGAGCACCTCAATAACGCCCAATACTAGCTCCTATTATTGTGGTTTGAACCTATATATCTACCTCAGTCATATATATTTAGAATAGGAAAAATTCAAATGCAAACTTTTGATGGCCTCTTGTACATATTTATATTAGACATTTGTTGGCACTAATGACTGTTGGGTAGAACCTTATTTTCAAAAAGTTTAAAAATGTCTAGTTCATGTTTTATTGTTATGAATGTGTTTACTGTTACTTCCCAGAAATTGAAAACATTGACCAACATTGTCTACCTCTTTGAAGTGTTCTATTCAAACAATTAGTATGCATAAAATTGTAGAAAGTAATTTTAATTTTCCGAAGTTGGACCTATTGCAATGCTTGCTACATTAATCAAATATTAAAAATCTATAATAAAGTAGAACTGAAATAAATATCCTAAACTACCTAAAGTGTCATAATTCATAAGAATTGGAAGGTAAAGAAAATATAACTACCTTCAGTCCAAAAAAATGGGGAGGGAAAGAAATTGTAAACTACCTTAATCACCAAAAGAATGGGAAGGGAAAGAAATTGTAAACTACCTTAATCACCAAAAAAATGGGAAGGGACAAAAATCAAAAACTATGTTCAGCCCCAAAGAATGGGAAGGAAAAATAACCATAAACTACTTTTAACTCCAAAAAAATGGGAAAGGAAGAGCTCTCCAAAAGTCATGCCAAAATTGCTTGCAAACCAAATAAATTAGAATGTGAAAAGAACTCTTTAGGCAATATCGGCCAAGAAAAATGGAAAAAATAATAAATGGTAAACTTACATAACCTAAATAAATGGTAAACTTACGTAACCTAAATAAATGGGGAGGTAGAAAACTGTAAAGGAGTAAGAACTTCAAACTGGCTGCAACAAAATTCTGGTGTTTTTTCATTCACTACTTGGCTAGCACTTCCTAAATTTGTAACCGGCCAGTTCAAACAACATCAGTAGAAGAACCTTGGAATTTGCACTCAAAGTTAGAAAATTTAAACTGATACTGTAAGCAGGCTTAAAAAATTAAAAGCCACAGACACAAATCATGTACTGTCTAGTATAATATGTGAATACTACAGTATGCAACACAATATGCACTACAGTATGTGAATACTACAATATGCACAGGAATCCTCAAACCAGTTCAGTTGCACCCAAAATCCTAACCGCCCTAAAGTTGGCACATCGCTAAGGAACAGATACTATTGGGCAAAATCGCCCATCCAAATTTGACCAATACCAATATTTCTTCTTACCCTGAACAGATCAGCAGTCCTATAGTTTGAACATAGTAATAATAAATTTCTAGCATCTATATCTTGTATCCTACATTTGGTACAATTTTTTAAATATGTGGTAGTACTTACCTATATATCTTACTTATAATTAGAGTGCATATGATTTAGTGCACCATTTATTAGCTCTAAGTTATTACTAAATTATAGATGTTGTGAATTAATTTTGGAAATTGCATTTATTGGGAAAGTGGTTAAGGATAAATTTTTTAGCACATTATACTAGTTGAACTCTAGTAACCTAATATACTCTTTCAACATACAAAATTATAAAAAATATGAATTGAATTTTCAATTGTTATAAATTATTGAATTACTTAGTTTGAATTTATAGACTTCTCAACCTTGATATAATTTTTAATACTACAAAATTGCAGTCTTCATTTTTTTTTCTTATGACCAATTAAATTAATGTTATATTTTATGCTAAAAATATCCTATTAAAAAAATTAGAATTATAATTAGTAATGTACGTATTGGATAGATTGAATACAAAACAATCCCCAAATAATTACATTGTTTTTGTAAATTCCAATGTATTAAAAAAATCACCTTGAGTCATATTTTTATCTTTAGCTTTTATCTAATCTTACAATTTGGAAATAATTAAATTAAATAAAGATGTGCCACCCTTTATCTTCACTTACAATATTAGTCTCATTACATTGAAAAGGCATAGATATAAATATATATTTAAAATAGTTACTTCGATGTATTGAGAAGTACAAATCAGTACCACTAACTTTGTGGGCTCGACTTTAACTAAAGAAATTGATTGACTCACAAGCAAATACAAGCATGTCATTTTTATATGGTTTGAGACATATTACAACGTAATATTCTAACATCAGAAAGGATAAAGTAAAGAGTATTCATTGTAAAATTTGATGAATCTCTTGTCATGTGTGGTAAGTTTTCATTTACAATATAAAATGTTTTTTTATGCATGATTTTTGGCTAGTTAGTTGACTAGTTTCACTAAGAATTTTTTTTGATTTACTTTATTCAAAATGATCAAATCACTATTATTTCTTAAAACTAATATTGAATTTCACCTAAGTATGTATCACTTACTCTTGATATTTATTCCAGTCAATAAATATCACTTTAGTGTGATCCAAGTATCACATGAGTATTGAGGAAGTAGTTTGCTTCTTTTCTAGAATAATTCCTATAAAATCGCTTTGAGTGCCCTTCTTTAGTTTTAACTAGTGTAGCCCTGTGTCGTTGCCACGGCCTAAACAAAAGGAAGAGTCATTTTTAAAACCAAAAATAACTCAATACGCTCGATTTTTTCTACTATAGCTTAAAATGCCACAAAACAAAGCTTCTGCACCCTTCCTTGTCAAAAGCTTTCCAATAGTACAAAGAATGTGACAAATTGACACACGGTTCAATAGATACATAATTTAGCATAATTTAGTAGTTTTTAAGATCCCAAAATAGCTTAAAAATACACAAATTTTAAACCATAGGTCCAAACACCACAAAAGAAAGTCCTTGCAACCCTAAACTCGCCGAGAGCTTTCAGACGGTACCAAGAATGCGACCAAAATCAAAGTAAAAGTATTTTCCTAATTTTTTGACCCAAAGTAAAAGTCACTTTTCAAACCAAATAAAAATAAAAAATCTAAAACTTCTCCACCGTAGGTCTAAACGCCACAAAACAAAGTTTTAGCATCCCTCCATGCCTAGGGCTTTTCAGCAGTACCAACAACGTAACAAATTGACACACACTTCACTGGATACATAATTTAGTATAACTTAGTAGTTTTTAAGAATCCAAAAGAATTCTTAAATCCATAACTTCCCCACCGTGAGTCCAAACCCCACAAAACTGGTGCCGGTGCACCCCTCCTCGCTGAGGACTTTCTGACGGGACGAAGCATAGCATTGGGGGACGCATGGTCTGGGAGATCTGAACGTGATATACAAGCAAAACAAACAAACAAACAAATTTAAAGTATGGATAGATACTACTTTGCCTTGTGTTGTTGTTACATTCAAAGTAAAAGCAAAACTAATTTTCTAATTTTGTGTTTTATATATACTTTGAATTTCAATATTTTTCACACCGTATGTGCAAGTGCCACAAAACAAAGCCCATGCACCCTTTGTCATAGAGTGTTTTCAAATGGTACCATAAACGGAATCGATGGAAACAAGATCCGTGAGATTTCACTATAACAAACAAATAAACCTAACCCAAACAAAACAAAACCAGTAGCCTCTTTTATGGTATCAATAGAGCATTATTGCTCCAAAGTTTGTTGGCAATTCGAATTGTCATCCACTTTGGGAAGAAGAATATATGGCAAACAAATCCATATGAAGATAATTTCATCAATTTCCATTGACAATTTGCTCCAAATGTATTACCCAATGTAAGATTATCGGAACCTTCATTTGAGCACTGGATCCAATTTCATTGGATGTGTTTTAAATAGCCGAATGTAATGAGGTTGGGTGGGATGATCTATGCAAAGGGTAGGCCTTGGCCATGTCAGATGCATAATGTGCGGATTATTGGATCCTGCTAAAAGTATGTTCACGTGGATCTGACTCCTGAACTTCGTATTCCTGAAATTCCCTGAGAGGACTGTTTTCATAAATGCACTTAGGTGAATGTGACCTTTTCCCACTCTGTCGCCTACCTGCAAGCTTAGAGGCGGTGGAATAAAGTGACGGCAACATGAATGCCTTCGAAGTAGTAAATGGATTTAGATTTTGCAGGTGGAGAAGGACCTGTCATTTTTCCGTTGTAAGAGCTCTAGATTCGAGGAGAACCGTTTCGACTTTGGAAACGCACTTCCCTCCCAAAATTTTCCGCCTCAGTGACTATTGTTGTGTCCATTCCAAAATTTTTGACGAAGTTTGTTTGTCTGCTCTTGTGAGGTCTCTTTGCTCTAGCGCCTGAGGTGTGCGAATATTGTTGCTTATGAGTGTTTGCGATTCAACTTTTCAAGACTGGAGGGCAAGTGGACGAGTCGTGGCAAGTGGGCAACTTTTTGAAGTCGTGCTGCGGCGCTCACTACAAGGTTCATATCGTGTTCAGCTTGCGGTTGAAGGAGTCAGACAATTTCCATAGAGGTATGACGTATCTCTTTCTTTTGAATTTGATCCTCATTGTGCCGTGCAATATGCTTTTCTTTTTTTGCTTGTGCGGACTCCACAGAAATGTCGGCCTACATCATTCATCCTGTCAACGGTTGTGATTTTGGTTTGTAATTTGTAATCATGATGTAACTCTCTTAGTTTTCTTCAATTTAGTGCAAGTGAATGTTCAGTTGAGGAAAAATTAGGTAGCAATTGCATTAGGAAAAGCTATGTCCAATTCTTGGATTTCTCGATTAGAATTTTTTTTTTCCGGTGATTTTCAATTGGTGCGGCTTTAGGATTTAGGTGTTTGCTTTGTTATTGTAGTATAGTAGTACCATCCGAGATAGCAGAGGTAATACTAGTGGTACAGATTCTGCTCACATGCATTTGAGAATGTTTTGTGGAGACGACATTGGTGAAATGAAGTCCTTCAAGTTGTAGCTTAGTATGTAGAAGGTGAATTTCACTGTGCTAATCGCTGTAGTACTAATGACAAAGTTTAGTGAATAAGAGAATCCTAAACCTTAAAAAGTAGGATCAAAAGTAGAATTGCTTTGCATGCGCTGCGTTGTTCAATTGAATCCCATTCGTCTTTTGGTTTTCTGAATTGCAATCTAGAATGCGTGAGGCAATTCACCGCAGATGTAGCTTGAGTAGCGAAAATTGTGCAATCGTAAGGGACAATTCTGTCTTCAATCATAGTTCTTGCAACAAGTTGGTCTTAGTTGTTGTCACTTGTACTTGTTCAAATGTCTTTGTATAAAAGAGATTTCAAGCGATTGACCAAATTTTTTGAACTTCTGTGTTCACTGCTCTATTATGAACTCTGAAGATTATACAGAGGAGTTCTAGGAGGCATGTGTCTACATTCAAATTGATGTTTTCAATTGTCTTATTGATTGATAATTGCAAGCAAAATAGCAACCCATTATGATTCTTGTGAATATCACTTGAACAAAGTTATGAATTAATCACCGTTCAAGGTGAATATCATTGACCCATAGATTTCAATTCACCTCCAGTCAAGGTGAATATCATTTGAACATAGTTATGAATCATCACCGTTCATGGTGATTATCTATGACACATTGATCCCAATTCACCTCCACTCGAGGTGAATACCACGTGAACATAGTTATGAATTAATCACCGTTCAAGGTGATTATCTATGACACATTGTTCCCAATTCACCTCCACTCGAGGTGAATACCACGTGAATATAGGGTTTTTATTCTCTACCCAAACTCTAAATATCATATACACATTGTATTTAATTTTCCTTTATTGAGTATGAATATTACTTTTATATGCTTCCAAGTGTACGTCTAGTATAGTTCAATATCACTTGTAGATATTAGTCAGACTACCTAGATTTGACGGGAATATATTTTAGAAAGTTCTGAACTCTCGTCTAGTCCACATGAACATCAACAGAAGAGTTAGTCAATTTACCTCTATTCGAGGTGAATATCAATTGGATAGTTTGTCAGTTCCCCTCCAGTCCAGGTGAATATCAGGTGGATAGTTTGTCTAGTCACCTCCACTCGAGGTGAATATCAGGTGGATACTTTGTCAGTTCACCTCAATTCTAGGTTTATATCAATTGGACTATTTTTCAATTCACCTTAACTCAAGGTGAAAAGCACTTCTAAAATATACTCAGGTTGCTTCTGTTTGTGAAGAATGCATCCTTTGTGTGGTTTGTAATTGCCCTCCAAATTGCCCTTCAAATTACGTGGGAATAGGTTTTTTCAATAAACTAAACTATATATGGGTCTGCAACTATGATGACGCAACAATCAATGAGACAGTAGATTTACTTAAATTCAATCTCGGTATATAAGAAAAGGTCATTTCGTGAATCACCTCCACTCGAGGTGAATATCAATTATAGATTTTGATCAACTTACCCGTATTTGCAAATTCTACAGATTCTACATCTTGTATAGGGCTTGTAATTCACCTCCAAAGAAGGTGAATGTTACTTGATGACAATTTTTATTTATTTGTTGGTTGAGTTGAGAACGAATAGGTCATTTCTTAAATCACCTACATTCCATTTGAATATCACACCCTAATGAAAGTCGGATCTCCAATATTAGAGTTAAAATTTTTTGTGTAAGTTCTTGATTTACCTTTATTCGAGGTGAATATGACTTGAATATTATTTTCAACTAATTGTGCTTGAAGTGAAAACGACATGATCAAATCATTTAATTTTGTTAGACTGCTGATAGGATAGCACTTTTAGGAAGTATCTATTTCACCTTTACTCACCTTCATTGTAAGTGAGTTATTGTGACTACTAGTCTTTCTTACGGCTTATGGAGTATATCGTTGACTTGTTTCAAAAGAAAACTCTATGCCACACTAGAAGAAACCCACGTTTTTGCAACCGTTGCAGTGCAACGGCTTATGTTTTTTGAGATGTCAGCGTGTTTCACAGCCAGCGTCCGCACCGGGCAGAATGGTTTGTGATGTTTTGCGGGACAAGTGCAGCGAAGTGGAAAAATGCCGTGATGTCCCAAAAAACGGACGTGTCTGCAGTGACGTCCGAGCCAACAACATCACGTTTTCCAAAAACAAGTAGGAGAACAAGCTAGCGCTACGTCAGCCAGTGTTCCAGTGTACAGTACTACTGATTTTCGGGGCTTGACAGATGGCACATGCAAAGAGCGCTGCCCAGGAGGAAAAAACTGTGGAATTGACATTTTCAGATGAAGAGACATGCTGCTTGGATGTGAAAAACTGCGGTGGATGAAATTAGAGTTCCCAAACTTAAACCTATTAGTGTTGGGAAAACCCTTGATTTTGAAGGACGCTGAATTTTCTGTAATGAAAAATGAATTCATATATATTGCCAAGAATATAGCTTTACTCTTAGAAATGTATTTATAAACAAAGTATATTTTTTGCGAGAAAGATTTGTATTAGTATAGACGAAATACATTTTTTTTTCCAGAAAATATATTTATTTCAAATGAAGAAGATTATGTTGGAAAACAATATGTCATTCTCCAGAAAAAATTGACATTTCTATTAATAACTTTAAATTCCATGGGAATGAAAACTAATGATTCTCTTGGAAGTTCATGGTCCGTGAGGAACTACTATTTCTTGCAATATTGTCAAATGAAGTGTACAGACATTTAATTTTTAAAGGAAAGTACAGAATTTAAAATAGTACAAGTGTCATCATGCTCAATAATTTGCGTTCGTGGTTTACGGGAAAAATAAATTGTGGACCTTGTATTCAGTGAATTCCTTTATTGTGCTTTCAAGAATGCAATTCCCAAAAAAAAAAAAAAAAAAATTGAAATTCTTCTTTTGGAATGGAAAATCTGAATTTCGAACACTATATTGTATTCAATCCTTTTTTTTTGCTTTTAATAATCAAATATTCTAGAACACAAGAAAAATTTCAGATTTCAACACTGTTTTAATTAGAGAAATACAAAGAATTACAAGGATAACTTCAATTTCATCCACAAAAAAATATATTTAGTCCCATAGGAAAAATTTTCCATGAGAAAATATATGTTCTGCTTTATATTTTTTTTTAACCGATTTGTAGTGTTGTTTCTTTACTGTGTTTGTATGCACTGGTTCTCACCTGCTTCAATTCACTTACGCTTTCAACTGAAGTATGCAAAATTTAGAAAAACAACTGCCCCTACCGAGTTCATATTCACGAAAAATAGAGTGTCTTTATATGTAGCACATTTTAGCAAGTTCTGTAATTGCAAAAGCACATGCGTAGGACTTTTTATGTTTGTATACTCCAAAAATTAATTGATTACTTGCCAGCCAATCAAACTACTTCAAAGGTAACAAACATGAGTTATAAACTATTATTTTAATAGCTGGTGACGAATCCAAAATATAAAGGAAAAGACAATGACCAGGATACTACTGACATTGTAGAATAAAATTGCTCTATTGAAATGTGACATAATTGCTTTTATTGCAGTGGCCCTAAATACAAGTCATTTTTGTAGGCGCTTTTAAAAAACCAGCTTCTCAGGCGATGTTCTGTTCTGTTTTCAGACTCATTTCAAGTGATGTGCCGAACAACAAGTTCTGCTCCAACTGACATCATTTAGAGCAGAAGTTGTTGTACTTGACGTCCGCTATGATAGAAGTTTTTGTTTTCCATGTCACCTAAGAATCTGAGGTTAGTCTGCAAACGTGACAAAAACATGGCAACGACTGCCTGTTTCTTACAGTGCGGCATTCGCACTTGACACGGTACTTTCATGTTTGCCTTGAAAATTACCAAACACTCATTTCACTTCAGAAGTTGCATGCCGTTCACGGTACAACCGTACTCAATTTGCAGTATACAGTGCGCACTCCATATTCCAATGTGCTGTTTACAATACAATAAAAATGGGCTTACAAACTTATGAAGACTTAATAAACTCTGCATGCCATGACACATAAAGAAGAATACGGTACCTTTATAAGATAATCTTCTTCAAGACAGAATAAGGTTTAGGGACACTCTTCAATACATTGGCATAGTATCCCTGACATGCTTCCTGCACAAACAGCGAACAATGCCATGACGTCCTATACCGACAAACAGTGCATGTCTTTGTATGTAACTAAGGACGGCATGGTGGACGTCCTACTAGACGTTATCTACGTTCGACATTGCGTCACGGCAGACGCGCAAAAAAACATATATGCAATCATCATCTGCGTCGGAGCATGCAGCATGGCTTCTGTTCGCTATGTACCGATGCCCTCCTAGTACTCTTCTTTTGTCTCCTCTGTCCCTGGAGACTCGACGGCTACAGGAATGAACGTTCCCCCAGTTACTGGAGCCTGCCGAATTGCTTCACTGTCTACCATTTGTGGTTGTAAACCAACAAAGCCCTCATCATTTCCAACATCAATGATGTTGGGAAGGCCTACTTGCGTTTGTATTTGCCCTCGTCTACCCCTTACATCAGTGCAGCATACTATCTTCCATCCCTGCCTATGTGGATCATCAGAAAAAAACACTTGTTGACAATGTAATGGAAATGCAAAAGAATTAGGGTGCACTTTGCCATCCAAGCGATTGAAGTTAGCCACTGTAAAGCCATATCGATCTCGTTGCACATTAGGAAACCGAGGATCCCGTGCTGCTTGAACCCAATCACAAACTAGTACGGTGGTGTAGTGATTTCTGTAATCTAACTCCAGAATCTCCTCAATGTACCCCACGTAGTCATCAGTTCTCTCTACGGGGCGTCCATTATGAAGCCCCCATCGGAGTTGCTGAGTGAATGATGCCACTATACAGGAGTCGCGTGTCACCAGCCCAGATTCTGCACTGCGTACACGCAAGTGGATGCCAAATGCATACATTTGATGATGTGACGTCGCAAACCGCTTTGGAGGTTGCGCATACTACAGCAAATCTTGCTGTACACGGATTCCCGCTTGCTGCATATTCCTCACGCGTTCACTTAGCGAGTTGGGAAAGGGGGACAAGTCAAGAAGAGAAGCGGGATAACGAACAGGTACAGCAGGATTCCGTCTTCGACACTGCCTTCGAAAACTCTCCCTATCTTGCCAACGCTGTCCCCTTGCTGTAACGTACTCCCTGCAACACACGTAGTGCAAACATTGGACAGAATTCGAAATTAGCAGCTGCGTTTTATTAAACAGAAGCAGCAATAGTAGTGTCCAAATTGACGTCTACACGACATCGTAGAAGACGCTGTTCACAGAAATTCTGACGTCCGCTGCAATACTCTGTCACAGACGAAGACGTGTCTTCAGACATGGCCTCCCGTCGCTCGAAACAACGAGCACGTCAATCCCAGCAACAAGAACACAAAATTATACAACATTGTTGTCTTCTTTAATTACTGAACATGAAGCTCTTGAATAATATGTTTGCACTTACTGACACCAATCCTCCAGACCTTCTGCATTGTCTAGGACAAATGCGTGGGCGTACTTCCTGAACTCATCAGACATTTTCCGCTTTCGTTGGCAATTTAAACGAAGTATCTCATCATTCATGGTTGCATCTTCATCTGGGTCCCAAACACGTTCGTGTGTGCCCCTGTACTGACGCATGTATTCGGTGCAGAATCCGAGTGTGTCATCCATTTGGTAACCCTCCGCTATACTGCCCTCAGGACGCGCAAAAGTGCGGACATAGTCTTTCAATGTTTTCATGTAGCGCTCTACAGGATACATCCACCTGCAATGCACTGGACCGCATCGGAAAAGTTGCTCTACTAAGTGTACTGGTAAATGAGTCATGATGTTCTGAAATGTAGGCGGGAACTCTTTCTCCAACACACATGTAGCCATGACTACGTCGTGCATCATGTCCTGTTCGTCTGCCTGCCGTACCTCTTTTGTGCACAATCTTTGGAAAACTCTGCTCATTTTTATTATCGCCATGCGTACATTTTCCTCCAATATGTTGCGAACCGCTATTGGCAGTATCTGCGCAACATGTTCAGGGACACTCACAGGGTCAAAGTCTTCGACGTTGCTGCCGTGGCACTCCATGCAAGAAGACCAAACAGGAGTTCAGGCTTGTCATCAACGTCAACGCTGACAGCTGCTTAGCATTCACATGTCATGTCTGTCATTTGAGTAGACATGCATGCATGTCACTACAGACGTCACTAATACTACATGGGATTTCCCCATTTTGTACGTTCGGTTGCTCTTCACGCTGAGTATGACACCGATTGCAACATGCCTTACTCCGTAGCAGAATTCAGTGAACATGTCAAAAGACTAACAAAACATTCTTGCACTCACTTGTTGCATGAGTACATGGTAATCATGTGTTTTCATGTACTGCAGCTTTCCATCCCGCAGTCGCTTGTGAATGCTGCCCACGTACTTTGAAGGTGTTTGAATATTTGAAATTATAGAGACAAATTCTCTCCTTCATGTGGCTTCATCACATATGGGGCTTCCGGCATATAGAATTCGTCATGCTGTCTTCGCGGTGGCTGCAGCCATATCTCTTCACGGATCCCTAAGTCTTCAGCGTCCACGCGACTTCCTGCACTATCTTGTATGCCTAAGAGGGTCTTCACGATGTTTTCACACAAATTCTTCTCGCAGTGCATTGCGTCCAAATTGTGTCGCTCCAACAAATGCTGCAAGCAATCACATGCTATCATGTTCAAACAATACGGAGATGCTGTAATTGCACATCGTGAAGCACCCCCTCCGGAAAAGTACAACCTCTACTTACCGGTACGGGAGACGGAGAAGACCAATTACAAGAAGAATTTTTTGTCAATCGAAACACTGAGTTGGACATGTTATGAAACACAAGGTTAGAAGCTGAAAACGTAGACACGCATTTTAGAACGAGAATTTGCACAACGCGCTGTGTTGGACGTCTACCTTGTACATGTTCATGACGTGCATGCTCTGACATGTATTTCTCACCTTCCAATATGACAGCTCATAGAAAGCAGACAAACGTTTCACCCCCGTCACGTGCACAGGGTCGTCCGGTCCGTTCTCGATTCCACCCATGTCCAAGTAACTTTGGCGCCACGCTGCATATCGGATGACATCCTCACCTGAGAGAGTTCGTGGACGCTCACGGTGCTCCACTTTGCCATTGAATCTTAAGTTCCGGCGGTAAGGGTGGTGCCTCGGTAAGTAACGACGCACGCTGCCGTACACAATCTTCGAACCCCTCACTCTTCTATTCTGCAAAACATCTCCTGTCTTTGCCATCCGTGCATCCGTGTCCGGTCCGCATGGAGGACAACCTTTGTACCCCTTGCAACAGAGGCCTGAAATGAGTCCATATGCTGGAAAATCCGATATAGTCCACATTAACAAGGCACGAAGCCTGAAGTTTCTTCTTCCTTCCTCTTGGGAGTAATCCAATGCAACTACACCATGCCACAGCTGCTGTAATTCTCTAAGCAATGGACGTAGGAAGATGTCTATGTTCTTCGCAGTGGGAGATTGCTTCCCCGAAATCAAAATGCACAAAGAAATGAAAAACTTCTTTGTGACAAACCATGGCTCGAAGTTGTATATCAAGATGAGTACGGGCCAAGTGGACCAGTTGGTGTTGTTCAGCTTAAATGGATTCACACCATCCAGAGCTAAGGCGAGGCGCATGTTTCAAATTTCCGATCCGAAGTTGTCAAACGCGACATTGTTGTTGACATGCTTCCAAGCTGGGCTGTCCACTACGCTGCGCATGACGCCGTCACTGCTTACGTGTTTTGTGTACCCTGTCAACATGCGCGCTATCTCTGGAGACCTCCACATGCGTTTCAACCTTGGAATGAGGGGAAAATGCCTTATCACCTTCACCGGAACCGTCGTTGTGCCCTCCACCCACCATGAAGTTCTACAAACGGGACAGGAGTCTAGTCCATCGTACTCCTCTTCATAAAGAACACATCCATTCATGCACGCATGGACATTATTGTAATGTAGTCCCAGTCGCCGAATACTCTTCCGTGCCGCGTAATGAGTATTTGGTAGTTTGTTCTGCGCAGGTAACAAATCCTCTGCCAAGTAACAAAACAATTCATCTGTGAACTTATTGCTCACGTGGAAGACAGTGCACATGTTCATGAGGATGATCGTTGCAGATACAACACTAGTCTTTGATCCCACATATACTGGTGTTGTGGCCTGCGTATATAGGTCTTCAAGACCATCCACCGTGTCATCAGCAACGTCGTCTTCGTCGACACAGTGACCTGAAGCGTCCGCAAGGTCGTGCAGCTGGTCCCCCCGATCCAGTGCCTCCATCAACTGGCGCTGAACATCGTGGAATTCATCTACGACCGGTGGATTTCTGTGTTCACCATCCACGTCATGCCCTGCCACGTCGTCGGCCGATTCATTTTCAGTCGTCCCTCTGTCAACAAGGACGTTTGCCGTTGCTGCCGATGTTGAATGCACAACATCATCATCGTACGCGACGTCTTCCTCCTAGATGCCATGACGTGGGTAGCCCTCTGCTGGATCCCCGCCTAATAAAGATTTTGTGAGAAATTGATCCCGACCGAATGCAGCGTGGTGTTGTCGAATGATGCGTATACTTTTCCGCAGACCGCCCTTACACTCTTTGCACGGACATCTATAAGAGTGCACACTCTTCTCTGTGGCGACTCTGAGCTCCGTTTGCAAAATCAAATCACCTACAGGAATGTGTCGTAAAGTGCGACCATCATCACAAAGACGTATGGTTGCAGCACGTCGCACTGGTACTGCATTAATGCATCCCGCCATGGATGCCTTGAAACCAGTACGCCAAATTTTCAGCGATCACTCACGTCCATGACAATGTCTGCAGCAACGTCACCGTCAACGTTAGTGCGTTGCCTTCTGGAAATCTTATTTTCTTTGACGTCTTCAAGGATCTCCCTCAGAACGTCTGAGAAAAAATGCAGTAGTGCTGTTCCATTGCCTGTTCTCCCACGGCATTTCACGGAACACATATTTTAGTATGACAAGTTCTTGGACACATCATAGGTATGCATCATGCGATAACTGAGAACTCATTCGAACAAACTGGCTTCAAGCATCACATTCGTGACACTGTCAATTTCTTTTTTAGCTGAACATTCCGCATGATGCTTGCTCACTTTGCCATGACATTCTGCACTTCCTGGACCCATGATAAGGACATTTTCAGTGCCCGCTTGCTGTTGATGTGTGAACTACAAGTGTACTTATTTTCAAGCAAGACACTCTGTATGCTTCAATTCAAGTGGAAGGTAAACCTATATTTCGAACTTCCTAAACCGGAACTGTAGTTCGCAAATGACAAAACAGACGACATGAAATACATTTTCATACTTGTCAATAACGACCGAAGGAATACATGTGCGCATGTGAATTAAAAAAAGAAATCACTGACTCACATGGCCACGTATTGCTACTGTGCTACTGAAGTTCTATTGAGTAGTCCGGCATCACATAGTCGAGGACGTCATGTGGTACATCATGTAGGACGTCTCCGAGGGTGTTCAGTACATCGTCTTCCGAGACGCGGGACGTTCACTCAGACGTCGGGCGGGACGCGGCATACGTACATAGATGGCTCCACATTAAAGTATTCGATCAGACAGAAGTGCTACTTCCTTGTCAGAGACATTCATTCTTACGTCCTATACGTCCGAATTGATGCGCTGAAAACCGTATCCGACAAGGGAAACGCATAGCCTCCGTCCTCTTCCTTTCCGCGGTAGGCTATATGTGTTCAACTCCAGTAGGAATGACAACTATGTCATTAGAATACATGTGTGTAACACATAGAACTTCAGAAACGTGCCATCTGTCGCACAACTTGACGTTCCGTGGACCGAATTTTGAACCACCAAAACGTTCGCTGAGCCATGCTCATGTCATTTTCCACGTCGCTTTTGACATCTATCTTCATATGTTGAACGACAGATTTCGCAACAGTGCTTCTCCAAAAATTCACTCCCATGTGTTCGGTGCTGCAGTTCTTCTGTCCTCTACGGAAAGCCACCAAGCCGCAGTTCATCACACTGAGAAGAACCCTAGCGTGTGCACAAGGACTGTAGTTGCAGAGATAGTTTGTTTGTCTTACCGTTTTGTCGATGTCGTCTGCTGCTAGTGACCGCACACGGATTGATTGCTTGGCCGACACATCCCCAGTGACTGATTCTCTGCCGGTGGAAGACTCCGAGGGCGTCGTGGCCTTCACGAATTTCGTGTCCGAGCTGGCAGAGGCAAGTTTGCAGTGTTTGAAGATGAAGTCGAAGAAGAAATCAGCAACGTCGGCTGACATTCGTCGGAGTTCCCGTCTCCGAAGGCGCGCAGAAACCCCACCGCCGCCAGCACTTGAGGCACTGCTGGAGATGCCGGAAGCCGCTACGTTCGACCAGGTAATATTGAACTGATTTTCATAAAATTTTAACTTCCCCTTCCTTCGTCAAATTTGCGAGGTCACGGAGTAGTCGCACTGCACCCGAGCATCCCCTTTGCCGTGTAACTTGCAACATTTTGCGAAGCTTGTTTGCGGCAGTGTTTGCCGCACGGAACGTTGCCGTGAAGTGCGCGGACTTAGGGTGTCCTAGTCCGCGGTCATAGGACCTCAGTTTTGTCTTCATAACTCCACGTATTTCGTTCGCCGCCGTCATCACTTCTACGTTCTGCGCAACACGTTCTCAGTGTATTGCAGCTTGGTTCAGTGGGATTGCAAAGTTCCTCCGATTGTATGCGAGTGTGTAACTTGCGGAATTGGTGAGTGTCACATGCACTTCTTCGTAGCAATCCAATTCCCTGCACATACATGAGCACTCGTGAGGCACGATTTTCAGCAGTCCAATTTGAACGTTCTTTTCTTCCATGACTACATCAGGCGTCCTCAGTTGCTGAAGTGCTGCGCTTGAGCACTTCGTCCGGTGAAGGCACTTCAATTTCGGTTTGCCTTGCATTGTTGTTTATGTCTTCCACAAACCCTGGGCCAGCTGCGACGCCCACCGTGAAGAGCTCCGGTGTGCCTCACATTTTGATCTTCTGTCGTGGTTGCGGCAGAAGGAGTTGTTCTTGTCGTGGAGAATGCCGAAGATGGGTCGACAGCGGCAGACGTTGGCGAAGCGCAGACCGCCACCTTCTCGATCGACTCCTGAGTCTGAGGACGAAGCACCTACAGTTGGGACGCAATTCATGCGGCAGGATGGGGAGAGGAGGTCGAAGTCGCGCGAAGACCCCCACCGCGCCACTCCGTCGAGGGGAAGAAGAGCAGCGCCGCCTTTGTCGCCTCCGTTGAAGCGGCGAAGGGCAGTACTTGTGGAGTCGGAATCCAAGGAGGAGGCCGCGGAAGAAGCTGAGAACAGCGTCGGGGCGGCGACGAAGTCCCAGTCGTGGAGGTAAGATTTTGGGGTCTTTAGGTTTCCCTGAACGCGTCGGTCACTGCATGCGGAGGCGGTTGCGTCGGTCCCAATGTTTTCGTAGACGTCGTGAATAGCGCTGTCGCGTCCACTGTGACATGAGCAGCGTCCGCGTAAAACTAATCCCGTCGAAAGTGACGTCACAGAAAACGTGGGACCATTTTGCTGAACGTCTCCGAAGACATGCTCCACTGTTGTGGAGGAAGTACACGTCGTCCGGTATTCTGTCGTTCCGCAAGGACGATCACATTTCACGAGGGTTACAGGCTCTGCTATCATTTGTTTTTGGATTAAGAGTGACACTTAATTAGTGAACGTTGTCGTTGTGGTTGATGTCAACTGCAGCGATGGCGTCGTGGTCTCTGACGTCAATGTGGACGCTTTTTTTTTCCTCCAGAGCAGCCGCATTCCATGAAATAGAGGAAGTGTTAGGAGGGTCTGTACACAATACAGACAATTTCGGCGTGCCAATGTTTGTTGTCCTGGACATTTCTTACTTCGTAGGAAAGTGCAGTACTTACTGTTGTCATTGTGTTTCGCAGCAAAGGATACGACACAGCGTCCGCGGAAGAGAACTCTGAAGCCGACACAAAAGACATGATCGAGACACTTCAGCCGCAAAAGAAACGTCCGGGCGCGACGTCTACAGCAATGAAGAAGCTTGTTGAAGTTGACAAACAAGGACACCCTCATGGCGCTATGAGGTCTGTTTTGGCCGACGACGTGAAGAAATATGCGAAGGACCTGGATCCTACTGTGGGTTGGGAAGGACAACCACGACATCAGCGAAAGCGACTTCTGCAGAGGTTATACACAGGTGAGTTGATCGTTACCCCAGTGAGGAGTGACGGCACGAGTTCGTGCACTGTCTCTCTTCATTGAAACTAATCTTTCGGAAGCTCGCAAGTGAGCAGGACGTTCTGTGTGACGTCTTCTCCAACTGCCAGACGTCGCATGTGATGTTGCATTTGACAGGAGGAAGTATAATTTCACGTTTGAATGAGTAGTGGCTTAGGTGATTGTTGTGTTGGTGAGAAGAGGAGTTCTGTCGCTGTCCGTCTTCATTGTAAGTAATCTGTGAAACGATCTGAGCTGAGCAGCACTTACTTTGTGACATGTTCTCGGACTATTATACATCCAATGTGATGTTGCATTTCAGAATACGATGTTATATTTCACGTATCGGTGAGCAGGTCTGAGGCAATGACGTCCAGTAGGGCAGCGTCACTCCGTATTGCTTAATATGCATGTACAGTTGCTTCAAGTTTTTCCCCTGTATAATATCCTAGTTCTGGAGTTCACTCTGTGTTGAGGGGTGCAGATTGGCAGGTGCTCGGGGACTATAACAGGGTGAGTGAGAAGTGGATGCAACCTATAATAACGAAGGTACTCATAAATAGTCGCTGGAAAATCAACAAGCTCATTGACAAGGGCTTCAGCAGACCTGCTGATTTCAACCCCCAATATTAGAAGACTCTGGTTTCCATACGAGCAACGGAGGAAGCGCAACAGAAATCAGAGCACATGCGAGCCATTTCTGTTGGGAAGGACTCAATGTCTATGCAAATGAGAACCCTTGAGAGAGAGGTCATTTCCAGACTGGTAAGTTCATAAAACGACTGAAGAGGAGAGGACGTTCATGTGCTGTCTTGGTCGATGTTTTGGGCGACATAATCTGTTACTGAGGATGTCCATGTCAACGACAGGACTCGTGCTTGTGGTCATGAAGAATTTCACAGCCGCCTGTACTGCAGCATCTTCTAACTTCTGTCTGTAATGTTTTTCTCTATGCTTTTGTAGACCATGTTGAACAATAAGCCTCCCGAATTTGATGTGGTGGATGCCGAAGTGGCAAAGGAGCTTGAGCAACTGCAGGAGGAGAAACGAAAAGCCAGACCCAGCCACGCTAGAGACATGGAAGTTATGCGCAATTGGATGAGTAATCTGGAGGGTAGCGTCAAAGCTCTCGGTGACAACATGGAAGCCTCTCAGAAACAAATGGAGAGACTCCTCAAGGACTTCACAGAAGGTCGCGGATTGAAGCACGTGACAGACTCAGAGGAAATGACGGCGCCAAGTCATTCCGCAAAAGCATTGCAGACGTCGGCTTTGACGTCGGCGACAGCTGAAGCATGCACTGCGGTGCGCAACGACGTCATATTGGCCATTGAAACTTCACCGCTCCTGCTGCCAGCACCGAAGGATGTGGCTGTTGCAGTGGACGTGGCAGTAGCAACGGCCGATGTCATCTCCAACATTGACCCCAATGACGACCTTGTCGACGGAGATGCCGACGTAGACATTGCAGGAGGAGCGGATGAAGACGATAATGAAGTTCTTGAGGGTGTCAAGACAGACGACACTACAGCGGAGGACGCTGAAGATGCTAATGTCTATTCCATGTTAGCAATGGACGCACTGCCTCCTCCACCGGAGGTTCAATTCTGTACCCTCTTCGTGATCTTCTACTTGCAGAATGTTGTCATGTACAGAGCAGAAGATGCGTCCTGAATAGTGTGCTTAACCACAAATGCAGTTCCACTGTTTGTGGAGAGGCTGTTAGTACTACGAACAATGCTTTGACAATGTCTCTGTCTTCTCTGTCATAGCGGACAGCGCATGTGACATCGTAAATGACATTCGAATTATGTGCCTTCTTTGTCGTCATGTTGTTTTACTGAAAATGAAGAGTATGATGACATGTTCTTGTCAAAGTGCGGCTTGATGTTTCTGGCGTCGGCAATGCTGCTTGCCGTCCTCGACGTGGGGGGAAGAGCGGGCCAACTACAAAGCCAACACAGACATTGGCAGAGCCACAGTCAATGCCAGTGAAGGCAGGGGGAAGCAAGGCAGCTGCTCTTGCTAAACCCACAGGAACTTCCAAGGTGAGAATTGCTTTCTTTCGTCGTTTCTTCCTCTGTAGGTGATGAGCACTTCCGAGTACCATTTGTAAGTAAAATGAAGTACACATTACGTCGAAGGTATGCTTGTGCGACATTGCCGTTGTCATTTCTAGAATCCTCAAGTGCCGCTTCGAATTTGCAGGCTGTGGGTGGAAAGAAAGCGGACGCCGCGCGTAAAAAGTGAGAGCACAAATACAGTGTCGTGTGAGACGTCCCAACAAACAGGCCTTGTTTCATGAAATGTCCGAGGAGAACGGTGTTGTCTATCTGCGCGTGACGTGCAGGACAGACTACTTCTTTCAGAATGGTTTAGGACATACAAAAATGTATAGTCTGTTTTTTGCTTCAGACGCACTCAGAGACTGCTTCATGGGACCATGATGCTGGCCACTGTGGTTGTTTTACTACATCTCTATGTACTTATGTTGAAAAGCTAATCTTTTGGGGGGGAAAGTCATTCAGTGCCTCTGTTCCTGCAATGTTTAATTTTTTTGGGTGCGCTTCTATTTCATGGCAATCTTCCATGCTACTTCTCATTACCGTTTGCAGTGAAGCCTGCAATAAGGATAGCAGAAGTGGGTATTTACAAATTAATGTAGACCCATATATTCCGTGTACTCTTTGTGCTTCAATGACGCTGTGCCCATGAAAACATCCTCCCCATGTCGCGGGCACCGGTGTTTTGACATGTCATGGACAGTACACTCTCAATGGCACGGACCGAAACATCCTTCTTGACATCCGCAGCAATTAGGTTTCTTGTCGTCTGTGCTTGTTGTCATATAGAGAGCACGTGCCTCATGTTCTGTCCCATGTTCTGTAAGCCATGTAAAACGTCTTTCAGAACATTGTACATTGCAATACGTGCATGGAACACGTGACATGGAAAATGTCCTTGTGAAAGACTCTTGCGCTCACGATGACATACTTTCCAACAGGCTTGTTGTTGAAATAAACATCTTGCATGTCCAGTGACGTAGCAAGCACATGTGAAAGCCTATTGTTCCAATGGTTGAGGACGCTGTCCTCTTCGATAGTGTGTCGTTCATACTTGTGACTAACTGTTTTTTGGCACATACAATGGAACGGCGACCTTAGTAAAGCAGTCAAACAAGGTGTCCTGTACAACGTAGCAAATTCACGCGGTAATGCGTATGCACGTCCACAAAAACGTCACCCACAATGACGCCAATGAAATCCTTGCATTACTGCGAACGTAACATGCGTCTATGGAGACATGACGTCATCACAGCGGGTGACATTTTCAATGAAGAAATTCTGTCGTCAGACGTCTCATTAAACATGATCGCGTCAAAATGGACGTCAGACGTGACAAGGGTTTCCTTCTCAGAAGCCTTCAGAACGACTGCCACGTCAGACGCAGCCGCTGCCACGACTAAATTTCTGAAGTCCACGTCATCTACCACGTCAAACACGGTCAGGATGGGTGAAAAAAATACGTGGCAGTGCCCATCCATTTGGCGCCTACGTGGCACTCGAAAGCCCTCCACGTGTCCACTTCTGAGGACCCTGTGAAACATTGTTGTGAAGCTCGTTTTTGGAAAAACGAGGTCAAAGTAGATGCGTCCTCTGAGATTTGCACATGTTTCTATCGCGTCAAATCGAACGGATTTTAGGAGACGTCATCGCTGATTATTTCTCCGTCTAACACAACGCCTTCGCACGTTTTTGGAGACATTTCCAAAAAGCCTGTTTTCTTCTAGTGCCAGTACAACGCTTATTTTTGTTTTGGTCAAATAGGCTTTTGACATCGTCTTTCATATGATGAACAGATCATGGACCCAGCAAGTGTTATCAAAGCAGAGGAATACTATTCAGATAACAATGTTCAAATTCAGCTAGGGGAGGAATTGGACATTCCCGAATGCGAAGGTGTTCCACGAAGTCTTTGGAGCACAAAGTTAGTAACACTTTTCAATGAGGGTGGTCTTGCACTAGCCGAAGGGATTTGTCACAGTGTAAGCTCCGAGCTTGTAGTTGGTGCTACAGGCGCACTTGGCGATTCTTATGTTGCCGTCCAGATCTCGAAGACCTTGGATGCCAATCATGTTCCAGATGAATGGAGGTTTTCCGTCCGTGCATGGCCGATTGAGAACCTGTTCTATAATGGTACAAGTCTTCGGAATCACGAGCTTCGTTACAATTTCAATTGTCGTCAGGCAGCTCTTTTGGGTCCTCCGTCAACACGGAGCACACGGTATACGAGTACAGTGAGGAACCCGCCAAGAGAGACATGTGTGAAGGCCAAAGGTCTTCTCACTCAAGACTCCATAAATAGTGTTTCAAGCAACACTTGTTGTGTCAACAATTGCGTTCAACCGTTTTCTAGAGACAAGATTAGAGCTTTTCGAGAGCGTATGTATCGTGACACATCTTATAAATTTCGATATCACATGAAGCTTGATGTTCATAGACAAGTTCATCGTGATACGCAAGGAAAGAGGATGGTCACCGTGGAGGGTATAGATGTTTGTTTGTCTGCTTGGAGGCACATTGCTGGAGTATCAGAAGCAACTTTTCATCGCTTTCAAGGATATGCGGACCATGGTTTCAATGTCCAGCCCCACGGAAATACGGGTCTGCGGAAGCCTTGAAAGCACACCGAGCAAGCCACTGCCACTTTGAGGTGCATTCTAGAGAAGAACGATGATCACATGCCTCACCGTACTCGGACGCTGAAGTCGGGCGAGAAGGTAGTCTCCATGATTCTTCCGGCTACTTGGAAATGGAAGGAAGCCATTCCTGAAATTAACTCTGTGAACACGGTCTTTGGATTGAAGGAAGTATCTACATCCAATTTGAGCAAGATCAGGAAGGTGAACTTCTCAGAGTTTGACGCCAAGAAACCTGGAGACAATTTTGCACGTTGTTCCACCTGTGATAGATACCATTCACTTAGGAGAAGTGCACCTACTGGGTCTCAATCAGCTTTAACATGGGCCAAGAAGTTAGATTTGCATTTGGTTGTTGCTAGGGCGCACAGGGAATTGTATTATGCAAATCGTTACAGGTCAAGTTCCTACCCACATGAGTGCTTGATGATCATGCATGATAAAATGGATCATGCAAAGACCACTTCCCCCGTTTTCTCCCACAAACACAAGGCTATTGATGGTCTGATCAAGTTGCCTGTATCCGTAACCGGTATGATAGCCCACGGTCATGGTGATGTCCGTTATGCCCATTATGACTTGGACATCTTCTCTCATGATTCCAACTACACAGTCGGCTCCTTTGCTAAGTTGTTGCGAGATTTGGAATTGCCCCCAAAGTATTCTTCTAGGGAATTGTTTGTTGGCTCCAAGTCAGCTCCTCTTTTCGATGCAATTCTACAAGGAGATCACATTTGCAAAACATCTCTTCGACCAGCTCCAGAGATCCCAATTTTAGGGCTGTCACTCCCTCCAATTTTAAATGTTCAGATGGACAATGCTACTGGTGACAATAAGAATAGATTTGTGTTTTGCTTTTGGTCCCTTCTTGTTGCCAAAATTTTTTTCCGGGAAGTGTATGTGAATTTCATGCTCGTGGGACATACTCACGATGACATTGATGCATTGTTTGGGAGGTGGAGCATGTTGCTGAAGAAGGAAAACTTTCCCACCATTCCTTCACTCATGAAGTCCTTCATGGACGTAGAATCAGTTCCTACAATTCCCCATCTTGTAGAAGAAGTGCCTGATTTTAAGGCTTTCATTCAGGGGTTCATCATGGAGGGAGACGAGTCACTTGTTGGGCACACCAAGGCTCAACAATTCAAGTTCTACCTGGAGTCAAATGACTGTCCAGTCATGAAGTACAAGCTTCTGTGCACGGATGTAGACTGGCTGCCTAAAGAAGGTGGAGGCATTAAATTATGGCAAGAAGACTTTGAAGGTCGGAGTTTGTGGCCGCGTAGAGAGCCGGTCCCCATTTTCTCACGCTCCATGAGAAGTATTGATGACATATTCAAGGGTTTAATGGGATTCATCAATTATTGGGAGAAATTGTCCAACGAAGACCAAACTGGGGAGTAGAGAAGACGGTATGAGCACTTAATATACTATTGGCGAGCAGTGAAAGCAGTGTTGCATGAATCAATTGAACCTCCATCTTCTTTGAAAGATGGCTTTTGGCCATCCACTCGTATTGTACCGATGATCGAAGATCAGTTTGAAGATAATGGTGAGATTTGGGAAGAGTTTGCAGAGGATGACATCTATGTTGGGCAATTACGCGATCGCCCACAACAATCCTTTCGGGTAATGTGTGATGTCTATGCAGGCTATTTTCTTGCTATTCGTCCCGCGGATGGCGATGCAAAGCCCGTTTGGATTGCAAGAGCCTTGTCTGATCCTAATAGCAACCCCGAAGAACCGAATTCTGTGCTCATTCAGTATTTCAAGCCCACATCAAGAAACCCAAACATTCAAGAATTCTACACTAGTTGGGATTCTACAGAAGGATTATGGTGGAAGGTTGATGAAGCTCTCCGTCCCATTTGGGAGCATACAGATTCTTTGATGACTGCATGGAAGTCACAGATCAAGAAGGATACGACTCAATGTAGGCTGAAGATTCCGGCCGCTCAAATTGAAATGATTCACGATAGTCTAGCTGCCTTGAATTCCACTTGAGTATAAATATTACTCTACTCAATTCATTCTATAGTAATACTTTGCTTTTATATTGTGTAGGTAATACTTCTGTTTTTTTTATAGAATTTTGTATTGTGCGTCATACAAGAGACGTAATATATTTATGTGTTAAGTGTTTTTATACTATAGATTTGTTTTACCTAAGCATTAGAAATTCTATGTCGCGTGGTATACAATAAATAGTATAATTTTGTATGTTTTGATTTAATTTTATGGATTTCCATTGGAATCACGGTTCCAAGTGTATTAATTGCTTTTATGAAGCAATTGCATTTATATTTGATATTAATATATTTTAATATTGCATTCTACCTTTACATGTCTCTATGATTGCCTTTAATATCTTTCTAAATTAACTATAAAAAATGCATTTCAATATCTGAAAGAATTCTAACAAAATGGTAGTGGGTATTACTACTTTTTATTTTGTTAACGTTTTAAGCACTTGTCACATTTTTGGATAGGGGCTTCTATGTTGTTACAACTTTCTTGCTTGCCTGGCCCACTTAGCAGCACCAAGTCATGTATATTTCATAGGTGCTCGTCCAAATTCAACGAGAATTGAATTTAGTCCGCTTGAATGAGATAAACATTCCTGTACAACCAACTTTGGACTTCATGACTTGGTATTCAATAGATGGCATGATCTTCACATATATAAGTTAAAACATGATTATTACATAGAATTGTATTATATTTAAAGAGCTATTAAGTACAGTAAACTCTCATTTTAATAGAAATTATACTTTACAACTAATAGCTTAGTGCTTATCACCCTAGATTTGCTAAACTCAAAATTCAATTTTTGGACGTCTATATGGATACTGTTATTTTGAGAGGGGCCGAAACTCTCAAAATATTGAATATGATGTTTGAACAAACATAATTGTTGCTACTTTAAGTAGGCCTTTTCCTACGCAAGAGAACCTTCATTCTTTTCAAAAAACCATGTTAGTACTAGAATGAAGAAATTAGAACCATCCCCCCCAAAACACTATCTAAACCCTAAATCTTAAACTCTAAACCCTAAACCATTAATATAATAATTTGAATTTTGATGAAATATTTTTTCCATTGTGACCCATTTTAATTCTATTTTCTTATAGTACCATTGTCCTTATATGTGCAAAGTCATGTTTAGAGGGTAAAATGAATAAACATAAATTCTCATGTACAAATAAAGTATATTCTCTTAAGACTTCGTATGCTATTTTTTTCAAATCGAGGAAATCATATGATTATTTTGTAGTTATTTGAAATTTACTTCAACAATAGAGCCTTTTGATGCTCACTAAAACTCCAAATACATTATGAGATATGTCTTACTCTAGAAGATGTAGTGTTAAAATCAATAGGAGTTTTTATTTAATACATTTATTTCCGGGTTATACTATTTAATCCATTGATTTTTGAGTTATACTTGAAGGGATAGGAAATAGCCTTTGTTCTACTAAAATTGTGAAGATGCATTACCCCTTTAGTGACCGGTTGACCACTTTGTGGTCGATTTTGGGACTCTTGGTCTAATGCTATTCAAAATACATTTGATCACAAAAAACTCAAAGAGTAAAGCAATTAAAGTGTCTTCATGCGCTTCAAACAAAACCAATTTTAAGGGAGTTGGAGCATTGATGAATTAGCTATAAGGTTGCAAACTCAAATGGCCTGGACCTTCAAATGGAAAGTATTCAACAAAAATACAAAAAAATGTCAACCAAATTGTGAGATTTTTTTGTAACTTGATGTCTTGACAAGGCATAAGTGTTTCTTTGTAATCTCATGAGTGCCCAAAGTAAATTTATGCATTGAGGTACATTTCACTTTCTTCAATGTACCAAATCTGCACATTTTAGAAGGGTATTTGTATTGATGACCACAGATGACCATTTTTTGTGAACTTCAATTATATGAATGATTTAATAACAATTCTCAGACAATAGTAGTAAACTATGATTTGTGCATCCTACGCAAATGGTTAGATCAAGTAGATCCTTAACCAATATTTTTCAATCATTTTTTAACCAAAAATTTATAATAATATATTATAGTTTGAATATTTGTGATTTCTATACAAAATTTTTGGTTGAATACAAAAATCCTACGTTTTTATCATAGGGTTTAAGATCAAGTGAAGAATATTTTTTTATTGAATTCATTTTCGAAGGATAACACAACAATTTCACTATATCAAATACATAGTGAAGAATGAAATGTATCGATGTTTGCACTTTAGACAAGTCCATAGACGATCCTAAACAAAAGAAAAAGATTATGCTTCAGGTGTAAAGATGCAATTCATTTTTGGTGGGAACAAATCTTCTTAAAGGACTTCAATAGAAGATCTCAAATTCCGCAAAAGGTTTAAAGTTTCAGCTAAGCAATGGAAATTGTCCATGTGTTTCCAAAAAAAAAAAAAAATTTTAGCTAATTACACATAATGATTAGAAAATGTTGCCTTTATTATTATTTTGCCTACATCATAAAGAGTAATTTGTAAGCCATTAAATAGTATTTATTTCCTCAAAAGGAGGTTCATGAATGCAAATGAAAACTCTAATCCTTGTTACCTAAACAATACTTATTATTTTCAGTTACTATATTTTAAAACATGAATGTAGTGTTAGATGTTGACAAAATAGGCTAAATGGGCCAAGATAATTGAGACATATTCTATGTATGCTTTATACAACAATTTGCATATGAGTAAGATTTACAGTAAACAATGCACAAATGCGTAACTATGAACTTTGAACTCTAATAGGGGGTTATGGATTGGTATATGTTCTGTGAAACCCGCATGTATTGAGTTGTTACAATTATTTATACCGAATGAACGACTAGCATTTAGGGTTTAGAGAAATACTGACCAAGGATATCACAAACCACATCCTAACAACAAAATATTTGTTTCCATTCAAAAACTATAGGTATCTTTGTATTAATAATGATAAGATATTGTTGGGTATTTGCAGGTCAGGGTATTGCTGGGCTAGGATATGGGTTTACGGTATGGTTTTAGGGTATGGGTTTAGGATTTTAGTGTATGGGTTTAGGGTATGCGTTAAGGGTATTGGTTTAGGGTTTAGGGTATTGTTGGGCCAGAGTATGGGCCAGGATATCGATTCAAGGTATTGGCGGGCCAAGGTATGGAGCAGGGTACAGGCTAGGGTATGGATTCAGGGTATTGGCGGGCCAGGGTATGGAGCAGGGTATAGGCCAGGGTATGGTTTTTGGGTTTCGGTTTTGGGTGCGAGGTGACGTTCCACTTTAGGGTTTGGCTCCCACTTGTCGTTCGACTTTTTTGTTGTTTCTTCGAAGTTGGGGTCGTCCGCTGTTGGAGTTGAAGCTTTGCGAGTTGAAGCTTTGCGAGTGATCCCGACTTGAAGCTTTGCGAATGGAAGTGCGGAGACTGTTTCGGAAGAATTCCGGAAGTGCGTGGAGACCCTAAATTGCAAGTGCGTGGAGCGATTCCGGAGGTACGTGGAGAACTTGCACAAGTGCGTGGAGTGATTTCGGAAGTGCGTGCAGCGGTTCCGCAACTGGGTGGAGCGTGGAGCGTACGAGTTTCTGCAATTCCACAACGTCGTTGGGGTAAGCATTCGGTGGAAAGCCTTTGATTTATTGTATGAAATTTTGATTTTGGGTGTTTTGCTGTTGTTTCTTCTGTTTTTGCCGAGGAAGAGGTCCAGCAGTTTTAGGATCGCCTTGGGAGCTCACGGTCCTCGTGACGAGCGTCGCCTTGGGAGTTCGCGGTCCTCATTGACGAGCGTCGCCTTGGGGTTCACAGTCCTCGTGATGAGCGTCGCCTTGGATTGTCGGGTGTGGTCGGGTGTGCTCCTGGTTTTTTTTCCGTTTCTGTCGCCTTGAGCTCCACCACATGCGTGACGAGCGTCGCCTTGGGGCCTTGGGGTTCAGAGTCCTCGTCGACCTCCTGTGGTCTTCTTTATTTCCTACGTGAATCTCAGCTTCGTGGATTAGGGTAATTCGGGATAGTAAAGTTTAGGCTGCGTTTTTTTGTCGTGCAATACTAAGATTCGGCTTGTTTGTGGTTTAGGTTTGAGCTTCTTTGACTGAGCTCCCACCTCGCTCGGATCGACTCGGGGAAGTGCATGAAGCGTAAAGCGTGGAGCAGAGGTGTCCTAAACCACTGCAACAGCATGCTTGGAGTGTGCTTCGAGGTAAGGTTTCTTAGTTTACCTTTTAATTCTACATTGTCGAATGTGGTCAAGTGTGCTTTTGTTGTGTTTTTTGTTGAAGAAGACCCGCAGCAGACGTACGTATTGTAAGAGGTGGTAGGATGCGCTGTCTTGTGAGCGATCGAATGTTCATGTCCATGCGGTAACTTGTGAGTGATCAAATGTTCAGGCTCATGCGGTGTTTTGTGAGAGGTGCTTGTCTGAAAAAGTGCATGAAAGTTCTAAATCAATGTACGTTTTTGTTTTCTGACGTTTGAATTCATCATCACATTCATAATGTTCTTTCATGCATTTCAAAACTGTCAAATTCGATGTCTTAGTGTTCATTTGATTGATCTGCGAACAGGTAATCGGAAAGTGGAAACAAGTTCTGCAATTCGGCAAGTCGTGAAGGCAAGCGAGAAGCAAATCATACCTTGAATCTCAGGTAATTTCTGACGACTTGTGCTTTTGCATTTTCATGCTATTCATGCTATTCATGCTATTTCTTCATGCTATTTCATAAGACAAATTCAATCGCTTTCATTGGAACACAGTAGATTCTTCACATGATAGTCTCACAATTGGTTTAAAGCATTCAAAAACACTGTAGCAATTAGAAATTTGACTAATAGAAAAGTGTGTCATTGAGTTATTTGTCAATTTCCTGTCTCCGACGTTGTCCAAAATTTTATTCCTCAACCCTCAATTCCCTTGCAATGCACAGTGATTCTACAACCAGTGTTGCTGGAAGCACTCCCGTTATTTCAATAATGAATCCGGACCCTAAAGAGCATGAACCTAACCTTAAAAACAACCGTCGGAAAGCAGAAAACCCCACGAAAACGTACAGATGGTAGGGAGACACATTAACGCGGCTCGCGCTAAAGTGCAGCAAGCTGGCATGCATGGCAAAGAGTACCGTTAGCAGGCAGACACTTTAGCGTGAGCCGTGCTAAAGTGTAATCAGTCGATCCACTCGAACATAAATATCAGAACACAGGTACGCAACTCCAGACACCGATAGCGGGGAGACACTTTAGCACGAGCCGCACTAAAGTGTAGTCAACCAACCCAGGAGTCAGATTACTACTTCAGCTTTTGCACGAAAATCCAGACACAACTCTAGAAGGGGGACAGTTTAGCGCGAGGCGCGCTAAAGTGTCGTTGACAAACCAAGTAATAAGTCAATACGCATGTCTTCCAGTACGCATGTCCAAGAGTACAAATCACAAGGATACACTTTAGCGCGACTCGCGCTAAAGTGCAGCAAATAAGCATGCAAGGCAAAGAATATGTTTCACATAGAGACACTTTAGCGCGAGCCGCGCTAAAGTGTAGTCGATGGCTGGAGTGGTAAATAGATACAGGAACAGTGCCCCGCAGGTCAAGACACCGCTAGTAGGAAGACTCTTTAGCGCGAGCCGCGCTAAAGTGTAGTCAGACAACCCAGCAGTATGATTCCTACCTGAGCTTCTGTACCCAAAGCCGGGAACAGCTCTGTGAGGGTAACAGTTTAGCGCAAGGTGCGCTAAAGTGTCATCCTGAAACTAAGTAATAAACCAGTACCACAATTCCAGTACGCAAGTCCATGAAAACTAATCAGAAGGATACACTTTAGCGCGGCTCGCGCTAAAGCGTAGCCGAGGGACGAAGGAGTAAATTAGTACCTGAACTACGAAACGCAAGTCCAGGCATGCCATTCGGATCGGGACAGTTCAGCGCAAGACGCGCTAACATGTAGCAGACGGAACCACTGGTACACCTGCGAACAAGAGACGAGTACCCAGAAAAGAAGATCCGCAGGCTGGACGAGAGTTCAGCAAGCGCAACGCAGAACTAAATTAATAAAACGGAGCCAGCTCCTAAGCTAATACAAACCGCTTGTCAGAAGACACATTAGCGCAAGTCGTACTAAAGTGCGTTAGACATACACTACAAAACATTCGCACCTGAAGAGTATTACCCACTATCATTGGAGTTGCTAGGAGGGGACAATATAGCGTAGAAGACTATGATCCACCGCTGTCCACGAAGCAACAGCCAGGACGAAAGTCCTAAGGCACCAAAATCAAAAGCAAATTATCATGAGCCACGCAAACGCAAGGCAGACATGATTAACAATGAGGTTGAACATGACATTGTGCACGAAACTGCATCTTAGCGCGAGTCGCGCTAAAATGCAACTGTTAAATACCAACATTGTCCGTTGTCGACTAACTTCATCTTCTGTCTTGTTTTGTAAGGAGGATGGATAATTAAATCGAGGCGCTGGAAATGTACTTCAAGAGATGTGAAGTGCAGTTCCACGACGACGACAAAAGTGCAGACGACCATCTCATAGAAGGAGAATATTGGGAATTCAAGGAGCCGGAGAGAGTTGAGGCCTGGAGCCTATTCATGATCCTGTTCATAAACCAATTCTGCATCTCGTACAAATTTAAGAACGCTCAGTGCTTCTTGCAACTCTCTTTTCACGAGAAGATAAAGGATGTAGAAGCAGACACGCATCCTATGATCAAAGTCAAATGCATGACAACGATTCCCGGTGAGAGTAGGCAGAATAACTACCACTTCGCAATCTGTATCAACTCGGTTCTTGTGCCCTTCCAATTGAGCTCATTCCTGTCGAGTCTTGAACCTACTCCATACCACGGTGAGATCAAGGAGCTAGAGAAGAAACTAGACAACAACAAGTGGCAGAATGCAAATGGGACCCCCCTCACATAGAAGAAGCTATGCAGCAAAATCCGAATGTTATTCAATGACTTACACACGCTGAAGGGGAAGCTTGAGATGCAGAAGGAGAATAACAGAGCCCGATCTGTGTCAAAGGAGATTGTGAACCAGGGCGTCAGTATGACCTCAAAGCTCAAGGTAAAGCAGGAGTCGGGTGCAAGTCGGGGTCACAGAAGCACTCAGACGCCAACTACGAAGACCGACACGCGGAAAGGGAAGAAAGTTGCCGCCGCAACGCCAAGGAAGACACCTTATGCAAAGGAGTCTGAAACTTCAGAGGTTGCAGAAGGGAGTTACACGGACGAGATGGAAAATGTGCCACACTCGCGGGCGACAGAGAAGAAACCTAACTATGAGCATATAAGTCAGGTGTACAAGAAGTTTTGGACCACTTGTGAAGACGCTTATGTCTTTGGTGTTGGTGAGAAGAAAGAGATTGACATCTCACAGCTCATAGAGGCGCCGCCAATATATAACATCCGGTCCAAGCAAAACAGCATTGCTGAAGACATGGTGAATGTGCTCCTAAATATTCCAGACAAGAGCACCAAGCAAACGCTCTGCATCATGCCCGTCAGCTTGAAGAAGAAGCCCACAAGGTGGGAGGAAATCGAGGCCGGGGAATTCTACATCATCAACGGGCAGCACTGCCAGCACAGTGTTGAAGCTAGCAAGTACATGTTCGATGACGAAAACAACGTCGACAAGGATGAGAGGGAGCACTTTCGGAAATGGAACTGCTTCATTGTATGGTCAGAAGATGCTGAGAAGTTGCGAAGCATTTCCACATACTACAATTGAACAAACCATTTTGTGGCTGTTCAACCATCCTGGGCGACCAATATTCTGGGAGCCCGGAACGTCTGGGAGGATATGGGCAGGCCCGAAAATCTGACGCGAACAAAATCAGTTGGTACTCTTGCGTCCACAAGAAGGACAGTCGAAAACAGGCAGAAGAAAGAGAGCTTCCAGGTAAGCACTTTAGCGCGAGGCGCGCTAAACTGCATCCCTGAGATACGGATCTATTCATTCCTCGCTGAATTTGTTTCTTCAAGTATTCCGACTGAATTGCCATTTCTGACGCCGTTTTCCGAAATATGTGATAGGTGTTCGAGAGGGCAATGTATATGAGATTCTCCATGATTGATGTTGTAAAGAATTTGAAAATCTTGAAGACGAAATATAAAAAAGAAAAGCTGAAGCTCACAAATGAGTTACGGCTCATCACGGCACCCGACGATGTGTACAAGCTGTGTAGTGAGGTGATCACCGCCGCCGCGCACGGAGAGCTCTTCAATCCTGACAAGGATATGATGTTCAACGCTTAGGAAGATTGGAATCCCGAGAGTTGCTTGTTGAATCGTGAATTCTTCAAGCACTTGGGTAATCTAAGCTACGATGAAATAGCAAAACTTGCAAAACATCTGCTCAACTAATCGGGTGGAAAACGCACTCATTCATACCTGAAGGTCACAGTGAAGAGTATCACGTCAGTCCTCGATGATTGTTTCACCACAAAGGAGTGGGTCGAACGTCGTAAGCGGAAGAATCTTGTGATCAAGGAGCTCCATGGCATCAAGCCACAACTTGGGCTCAAGAACGTGCGGAACAAGATCATCAGTGAGAACTGGAAGGCCTTTAAGAAGGAACGCCTTTTCTCCAGCGCCACCATGGACGTGCTGCTCCACAGGCCCGGTGAAGCCTACTTTGGGAGAGCGAAAAACAAATTGGCAAGGAACAAGGTGATCACCGAGCTGTCCCAAGAGGCCTATGATTTCTTCAAGGTGTTTCTTGAGCACAAGGAGAAGTTTGAGAAGCCGACGGCAAATGGCCACTATCGGCCCTATGAGTGGGTCGGAAATCGTCACATGGAATGGCCAAAGAAGGTGTGGACTCCGGAGACCGCAAATCATCTTGCGCTCGGGGTGATTGACTTCAGGTCCTTGCCGGGGATTGAGAAGAAGGCCACCTCTACCGTGGAGAACCCGTACTTCATTGAAGTGCTCACGTCCATGGACGACACAAAGAAACCTGCACTCGGGGATGTTCCGTCGTGGCTCTTCATCTGTGGTGACGAGAAGGAGCAAGCTCAAGCCCTGAAGTATGTCGAATCAAACAGGGTTCTCAAATCCTTCTTGATTTCCTATTCCGTGTACTCTGCTGGAAAAAATGACCGGCTAGGAAATGTACCAGCGGCGAGGACATCAAAGAAAGTGTTCCTCATCTTCCTGCAGAATCCACAGGACGAGAACAAGGTGGAAATACCTTTTGAGTTTGAGTGTCCCGAAACGGCGCGATACATGAAAGCACGCGCGTACAGTGAGCTGGAGTATCAGATTCACAACACGGAATTGAGAATGGAATTCTATCTGTGGCTTGTGCATGCATTCTGCAAGTCCGGCATGTCGATCTTCTCCGGCTACACGGGTGGCAAGCTTACTTGCGCGGCCGTGGTATGCGTCGTGACTGCACCTTAGCGCGCGTCGCGCTAAACTGAGTTGCATGTATGAAGTGTTTATAGTGATTGCCTGTTGTCGCTGTTTCCGATCCTGAGCACTCAAATGAGATGTCGTTTTAGCGCGGGCCGTGCTAAAATGTCTTACATCTTCTGTCCATTGCGTTAACAATAATATTTCTTCCTTGCAGATGAGTAACGTGAACATCTTCGCCACTGGTCTGGGTTCTCAGTCGGGTTGGTGGGAAGATATATGTAAGAAGGCAATGATGCTAGACATAGCCGACTTCCTTGAGAGTGGGTACCCAAGGTCGACTGGTGAAGGTCCGAGTTCAACGCCCTCACCTTCGAAGAGGAAATTGAGGTCGAGCCAGACTTCCCAACTGAATGAGCGGCGGATGGAGGTTCCGCTCTTTGAAGAACCAGACTCTGATTCTGAATCCGATGAGGATGAGGAAGATATCGAAGACAATAGGCCCCAAGGACTCGATGAAATGGCAACACCGACGAGCCGCCCATCTACAGATATACCAGGATCATCGGCGAGCTCCATGTTACCTCCTTTGCCTGTAACACCGAAGACTCCCACTACATCTGGGCGCCCACAAAAGAAGAGGAAGAGGGAAACGATTACAAGTATTACGAAGCAGCTGGCGGATATTACAGCCCAGACTGCCAAATTGCTAGCAAATATGCAACAACAAGCTCAGTTGAACCAGCGCCAAAACGAGCTTGCATTGGCGCAGATGAGGGAGGACAACGCAAAGGAGAGGGCTGATAACCTTGAACTTCACAGAAATAATCAGGAGTGGATGCGGGCGGAGTCCCAAAACAACCGCGAGCTAGCCCAGCAGAATAGGGAAATGCTTCAACTCCTGATCAACAAGGTTGACCCAAAGCCGTCCGCAACGCTGCCCCCTCCTCCACAAACTACGATGCTGCAACTGCAGGGCTAGCCGTCCGGCTCAAACATAAGCAACGCATCGAGTCCGTCGCAGCCAAATACGGCAATCCCTGGTAGCGCACCTGAGTCGCCCGCACCTCTGCTGTCCGAAGATTTTGTTGGTGATCCCTCTCCTCCGGAAGCTCAGCCAGAAGACCCAGTGAGGAGTTCACGTCCCGACGTGGAAGCTGCGGAGATGGAGATTGGGCAGAACCTGTTTAGAGAGGCTTCCGAGGTGGAGCCTGGAAGTGATGCCCTGCCCACCAAAGATTAACCTGCAAGTTCTGCCCAATAAACACTTAGTGAGCATTGCGTTATGTAGGTTTAGCTCGACTCGAGCTAAACTGTTTGATAGAGTTTGAGCTCTAGCTTTGTCTGTAGATGCAGTGCTCGATTGTTATCCGGACATTGTTTGTGTTGGCGTTAGTCGTAGTTTCGACACTGGTGGATTGAGTTCTATATTGTAAAGGACGATTATCATTGAAAATGCAATATATTTCTTACAATGAGTCCTTCTCCACAATCTTGAATTGCAGGACTTATGAATGTGGATAGTTGTCATGAGGTTTCTATTCTCCCTTCTATACAAAATCGGGATGAGGATGAAAATCCGATATGTTCAGCTGAGTTCGTTGAACTGGACGAAGATACTTCAGCGCCTCATCGTGTGGCAACCAATTTTGAAATTCCTGATCGGCCTTCAAGTTCGGCACTGGAGAAGGTATAATCTCTTGTCTTTGAATGGCACAACTGGACATTCTACATTGTCGTTTGTCCTTCAGCAATGAAATGATTTCGCATGACGTACAAATTAAGCCAGTTTCACGATCGTAACTGGATGCACATTTGTACGTTTGTTAGCAGGGGTCCGATCCTACAGTAAATCGTAAAGGAAATACGGAGGGCGTCCATCGTCCATTGAGGTCCGGGGGTGGCAGACAAGTGGATGAACGTCGTCCTGGACCTCAATGGCATTTTATGCCGCTGCGAGGACTGGAAGTCCAACAGTTCAACCAAGCATTTTCGCGACGTCGCAGAGCCGCACTCTGCTACAATCGCTGCAATTGTTGGACCCAAAGCAGTATATGTTCGTCCAAATTGCGCTGAGTTCTTGAAGGAGCTAGAGATGATAGCAAAAATTACTGTATGGAGCTCCATGAAGAAAACTACGACCGATGAAATTTGTGGATACCTCTTCCGAGAGGGAAAATGGCCCTTCCTTGTTCTTGGGCAAGACTTGTGCAAGACTGTCAAGTGCAGGGATAGAGCCGGGAGGTTGACCACTTACAAGGAACCTGGAACAAATAAAGAATTGTTCCTTAAGAACCTAGATTTCCTTTTCGATGGCTTCCATGGGAATTTCACTTCTCATGATACAGTCGTAGTGGACGACAGCCCGCGCAAACACATCATGAACAAGCCTGAGAATGTAATATTATCGGATTCCTGAAGTAACCGAGGAAATGGTGACAGGGACACGTTTCTTCTGGCAGTCTTACTTCCTTGGTTCCAACAGCTGCACGTCAACCGCAGCAATGGTCTCAAGTCCTTCAGATAGAATAAAAAATGGAGGATTGGAAGACGGATGCTGAGCGAAGAACGGGGTCGCCGAGAGTATGACAATCTTATAGAGGTCCTTCGTGGGTCCGCTAGTGTTAGTTAGACTTAGTTTTGGAGGTATGCAGCTCGAGTAGACCAAAAATGTAGCATGCTACAAATAGCTTATTTTTTTGTGTTTGTCTTTTGCATTTTAGCACCCTTCACGGTGTCGTGGACTTTGGGACAATTTTGTATTTACAGTTCGAAGGTCCTCTACTTTGGCTAGAGCTTATAATGAATCCTATGTACTTATGATCTGTTCAAAATTCTATGGCTAATTTTCTTATTTTTCCCTGCCAGATGAATAACGCGTCTATAAGATCTAGGCTGGATGGGATCCTCCCGTGTCAAGCATCTGAGGACTCCATTCTGGACTATGGGCAGTACATGATACTTAATACGGGAAATTTCCTTTGCTCGGCTCCTACTGTTAATTCCACCATGGACTTCTTTGTCAAGTAGATCGAGGACGGAGTGGTAAATAGTCCACCAGACAAGAAGCCGCGCTTGCCGATTTCTTGCTCGCCATCTCCTCTGCGCTCTCGGACAGTCCGGGATTTGTCAAGGTCGCCATCTATTTCAGAGAAAGGGACGCAAAAGAAGCTTTACGAAGATGCTAATTATTTAATGCCTACACCGGAAGTGAAATCCCATACGCCAAGTGATCTACATGCGGAAATTCCTAAACCTGTGGTTGCTTTAAACCTACTTCCACGTTGTCGTGCATTGACTGAATCAGGAAGGATAAAAAAAAAAGCCGGAAGGTCAGCGTGTACTCAATCCTCCACTCGTACTTGGGACTCTTGGGAACGGAGGTCACTACAATCGCAAGAAAGAGAACACATGCGTCAGGCAGGTGCAAGTGTCAAGGGGGGGTACAGTCGAGGGCCTGAAATTTTAAAGGCTCTTGAAAAGCTCAAGAGTACATCACGTAGTTGCTAGATGTTTATAATACATGTGCATTCATATTTTCATGCTTCTTATCTGAATTCTAGTCCACTAGTATCTTAGGTGGGTCCAAGGGATTGCTTTTATCATGCATCCATTGCTTGGATCCTACACATGTCATCATATAGAGGAGTATATATTGCACGCATTGCAAAGAAAATATATGTAAACGATATGATTTTTTGGAGTAATACAGATGCAGTGCGCAAATTTGAGCATATCATTTCTGAATTCTTCATTTGGAAGCTTGTTTTCATTGTCATTGAATGCATTTTATGTGTTTGCTGACGTTTAATTCTTCTTTTTTGCTTTGCAAAATTCTAAGGCATTAATTATAAACTCTCATTTCGTTGGAAAACTCTCAAAATTTTGAATATAATGTTTAGAGTTCAATGCAACCTCAATGCATATTTTATGTATATAAATTTTTAAATTTTCTTTCAAGTAAAAATTATGAAGTGTATTGTGGATGCATTGAGCTCTACCGTCAATGCAACCTCAATGTACTTTATATTTTTTTTGTTGAATTTCCTTCCTTCATTTTCTTCTTTAGAAGCAAAAAAAAAAATTGAAAGAATAAAATGTCAATTGTAGAGAAAATCCATCTGCACATCTTTGACTCTAAGATGCAAGTCATTCATTGAAAAAAATTGGAAAAATTAAATGGTTTGTATACAAAACATCCATTTGCACATCTTTAAATCTAAAAAACAACCCATTGAAAAAAACTATAAAGAATTTAATGTCAAGTGATATATGGCCTATTATATCAAAATTTTGTTTCTTGTAATTGAAATTTATTTTTTTAATTTTCTAATGAGATTTAATTATGAATATGTTTTGATCAAATGTTTAACTAAATACTTCTTACATTTTTTTAACTTTCAAGGAGACTCCCTCATCAAAATGTTATAATTAGTCTTCAATACTTCTTCCATTCAAATTTAAGTGTAACTTGCAATTTTATTCAAAACTAAACATACAAATTTCATTGGTCAAATTTTTAAAAACATATTGATAAAGGATCCACATTTTATATCACCAACTTCAAATGATTTAGATTCTATGCGTTCCAACAATAAAAAAAATTGGACATAACTCTAAATTTGCATGTGATCTACTAAAAATAGCCTCCTTTAAAATAAAAAGTCTACAGTAGTAACTCATTTGAAGAGGTAGAAAGTAAATAATAAAGATTGAAATATAAAAGTAGAAAGGCAAAGTAGAATTAAAGTATCCTACATTGCTAGTACAAAATAAACTCCAAATACAAATCTATGCTAAAGAAGACCCCTTCAAGCTCCACAAGTGCTCAATGAGGTCTCCCCTCAACTCAAAATGCGTATCTGCCGAACAAGACCCAATGCACTCCAGTCAACAGACCTGCCAAACGCACACACAATTCCTGGAGAAAAAAACTATCAATGGCGGGGGGGTCGAGTGACTCAAAAGGCCCACTTTGTTCCACTCGAGACCCACGACCCCACTCCGTTCCACTCGAGACCCACTCCTCGAGGCCTTCGTACCCTTTTTTGCATAGTACAGGACCATCTGGCAACACGCGGTCTATTTTTTAATTTGCAGAGATAGGATCCTGGCGCTAGGGCGCTCAGGGGTTAAGCATTCCAAACTCAAGAGCTTGAAGGGAGAGAAGACAATACATCACTTTAAAGGTATTGTCCTATCTAAGAGTGAGACCCCATGGCGGGGGACGTAGGAGGTGACAGCTGGGTCTGGAATCTCATAGCACCCGCTTTAGAGCGTTGCGGCTTAGGGTTTTGGGTGTTTTAGGATTGGTTGTTCCAAAGTTTTTATCTTGGACAATTGTTGGAACTCAGTACTTACCTACGACAAACTATACCTTAAGATAGGTTGTTTTGCTTTTGTTTTGTTTGATAAGCTGAGATCTAACAACTGGAGAAGCGTCTAGCAATGCTCTTGGTATTGTTCAAAAGCTCTTGACAAGGAGGGGTGCACGGACTTTGTTTTATGGTGTTTGGACAAATGGTGTTAAAGTTATTGAATTTCAAAGTTTTTTATGAATCAAAAATTGATTTTACATATTTTTTATTTTCATGGAATTGTCATGAAATGGGTCGAAATGGGTCGAAAAAATAGATTATCTTTAATCTTAGAAAAATCATAACTTTCATGCCACATGTGAAAATACCATAAAACAAAGCCTTTGCACTCCTTTGTGTATAGTACTGTCTATTTATGCCATTCTTGTGGCGTGTGGACCTACAATGTAAAAGTTATGATTTTTTAAATTAAAAGATAAAATAGTTTATTTTTTCTTTTTGAAAAAACTTAACTTTCACGTCGCATGCCCAAAGGGCAAAGGCCACAAAACAAAGCCCTTGCACTCCTTTGTACATAGAGTTTTCTACTCATGCTAGATTCATAGCGTTTGGAACTTCAATGTGAATGTCAAGATATTTTTAATTAAAAAAATTAAGTTTTTTTTAATTTTATTTTAGAAAATACATATCTTTCACATGGCATGTCCAATTGTCCAAACATCTTCAATCAAATTATTATATTCTGTAAAGCATTCTATTCATACCAAGAATACAACCTATCACACTAAAGTGTTAAGTTTATTGAATTTCAAATTTTTTCTAAAGTAAAACATTAAAATATTATTTTTATTCTTATTTTTGCTATGGCAACATTACAAGGCATACTAGGCTATACCTTAAGATAGGTTGTTTGTTTTGTTTTGTTTAATACATTGGGATTTAACAAATCATGAGGCTTCCAACAACATTCTTGGTACCGCTTGAAAGCGCTTGGCAAGGAGGGGTGCACAAACTTTGTTTTGTGGTGTCTGGACAAACAGTATGAAAGTTATTGAATTTCAAAGTTTTTAATGAATTGGAAATTTATTTAAATTCTCTTCTATTTTGCAAAAAATCATAACTTCCATACCACACATCCAAACACCACAAAACAAAGCCCTTGCTCTCCTTTGGGCATAAAATTTTCTATTTGTACCAATTTCGTGGCCTTTGGATGTACTATTGTACTATTTGAAAATTATGGATTTTTCCAAGGTAAAAATTTGAATTAAATGATTTATTATTTATTTTGGAAAGAACATAATTTTCATATTGCATTCCCAACTCTACAAAATTAAATTTATTTTTTAGATTTAAGATTTGTTGCAAATTATAGATTTTTAAAAAAAATTTATTTTTTATTATTTTTTATTATACTATGGCAATGACACAAGGGCACACTAGTCTATACTTAAGATAAATTGTTTGTTTTGTTTTGTTTGATATGATGAGATCTAACAAACCATGAGGCGTGCGTCAACGCTATTGGTACTGCTTGAAAGCTCTTAGCAAGGAGGGATGCACGGAATTTGTGTTGTAGCATTTGGACATACTGTGTGAAAGATATTGAATTTCAAATTTTTTATGAGTTTGAAAATTGATTTAAATTATTTTTTATTTTCACTAAACTGGCATGAAACATTGAAATGGGTCGAAACGGGTCAAAATGGTGTGAAAGTAGGAACTTTTTTAATTAAAAAATTAAATTAAATTATCTCTTATTTGAAAAAAAAAAAACATAAATTTTATATTGCATATCCAAATGCCACAAAACAAAGCCTTTGCACTCTTTGTACATAAAGCCTTTATTGGTAGTAAGAACACAACCTCTCACTCTAATCTACAATGTGAAAGCTATTGAATTCAAAGGGTTTTTAAGTTAAAAAATTAAAAAATTATCTTTATTTTTATTTTATCAAGAATGCAACCTTTCACATTACATTGTAAACAAGACGTGTGGTCCATCAAGAATCACCTACAAATTCATACACTAACTTTCATAATAATTGAGCCTTTATTAAACTCAAAATCAATTTAGACAATTTGAAAGAATCTTTCAAATCATGTTGTACAAGGTCGTAGGTGTTGATAATGATAATGGAAACAATCTCTTGGCATTTCATCATCTGAGTACTCGAAAAAGAGGATCAAAGGATGGTAACATTGTGCAAAATATCAAGGTTGAAAACTTACTTAGGAACTATGTATGTAGTCATCTATTGATTGTTGAAGAATTTGAATAGATATTGTTGTGTTTTGGTTTAGAATTCCCTAGCTATATGCTTCAGTGTTTTGGGATTGGCTTTTTGGCTTTCATCCTAATCTATCTCTACTCTTTCTTTCTGAAACTAAGCATAATTTTTATCTTGCTCTAAATGGAGGTATGCTTTTTTTTATTTGCCATCATGTTAGCCAACAATGAATCAGAAGTCATTCTAGTGCCCCAAGAAACTATTCTTTTCAAGATTGCGGTGGGAATTTATGTCAAGGTTTGTCATAATGCTAGCTTTTGTGAGTAGGGCAATTTCACTACTTTTATGCTTTTGTGTGCAATAAAACACAACTTTTAATGGTCTTTGTATTTTTTCCATGATGTTGGCCTTGTCATTTTGTAAAATTGATGCTTGTTTCTCTGCATATCAACAAACTAACAACATACTCATTAGGTCAAGAGAGATTATGTGGATGGATTGTATGATACATTGGATTTGGTTCCCATCAGAACACGGCATGGAAATGGACAAAAGGCTTGCTGGCAAGTGACTTTCCTTCCAATCTGCATATAAGGATCTTGTAATTTAGTGATTACATGACAATTTTCAAGTGTCATATTTATTATATTGAGACTTTTGCAGATTTTGAGACAAAATGCTAGTTATTGAAAAATTCATTTAAAAAAATAGTTATTGAAACCCAAAATAAACAATGCTAAAATAGTAATTCTATAAAAAAATTCTAAAAATTGGTGTTGTTACCTATTTATAAAAAAATACTAGTAAAAAGATAAAGGAGTTTATCCTTGAGTCGAGGATAAAAATGAGACTATAAAAAGTCTCAATATAATAAACATGACCTTTATTGTGTCATGTTTGGATTCTCTGATGCATTTTACTGAGAGGTTTAATTTAAATCCTTCTCAAACATTAGCCACGGTTTTATAATTTGTAGTTCAATGTAGGGTAATGATTGACTTTCATCAGGATATAAGTTATTATGTTAATAATATCTCCACTTTGACGGGCTTTGCTAAAGAAACTAGTATACTACCAGATTTGAGAGGAATATGATGTTTGGTTTTCAACTAAAATTGTTTGGAAAATACGTGGAGCAAATGATTAATTCTTTGTTTTGGTCAAACAATATAATTGAATTTGCTCAGCATCCTGATAATTATTGGGTTCGAGTAATTTCTTGAGCTGTCAATTTCAAAACACTCAATTAAAGTATAATGATTGCAGTATGTATGTACCTGAGGAAGTGTTGTAAATGATTCTTAGATTGTGCTCATTGTGTTGCAGACCTCACAATATTGCATGTGCTCCAAAACCCATTCGAAGGTGAGTAAAACTTTATAAAAAGAATAAGCACTCGAGGGCTGAGTCACACTTGAAGGTTGAGAGGTGCCCGAAGGCAAAAGCACACCCGGAGGCAAAGGAGGAAAAGGGGTCCAAAGGCAGGGATGAAAAAGCAACGAGAAACCAACCGAAAGCACCGAAGGCAGGATGAATAGGAAACCAAGATGGCATCAAAGGCGGGAGTGGAACAAAGGGAACAGAAATGCCCAAGGGCAAGATCAAAAAGAAAGGAGCCAGAGCATCCGAAGGCGGAGAGTGACCATCAAAGAAGACACCAAAAGGAAGCTTGCTTGAACCTAGGAAACAAGAACCGGCAGCGCAGGCCGAAAAGCAGGAGAAGAAAAAAGACAAGGGGGAGGCAAGAGCAAAAAAAACAAAAAACAAAAAACAAAACATAGGAGCAAGCCTAGAAGGCCAAACAACAAAGAAGGAAACGCAAAAACAGGGGGGAAAACTCAAAGAAGGGCAAAGCAAGGAGGGGGGATTAAAACTAAACCGCCTAATCAAAGTCTAAGTCCCTGTAGATACTGTTGAACGTAGCCTGAAGTTGGAGGTTGACCATGAAGATCTCCTCCTTCACATCCGTGTTGCTGTGAGATGGGAGTCTAATCTCTCTCGCTCTGTCTTGATTGATGTCTTCAAGAATTCGCCGAAGGATGACCTCTGCTTGCTAGGCTGCGTTCTTTCTCCGCTCCTGAGATGAATTGTTTGAGTCTGAGCTTCCGTTGTCCTCCCAGATGTTGGTGTCGTCCAGGTTGATCTCGGTGTCTTCTGGCCTTTGCAATCTAGCGTTTTTGCTAGTGCCCTGTTGCTCCCTACAGTTGGTCGATTCTTCCCTAGAGTTGACTTAATCTTCATCGCTTGAAGACCAGTGCTTCATCGCTTCATCAGAATATTGCATGTGCATCAAGTAGAGGTTGGTCTTATGCACCCATCCCATGGAATTTCTATGCACTTTCCAAGATTTATTTTAGCAAGAACTAACAAAAAGCTTGAGGATGTGTTCTTCCCCTTCATTGCTCAAAATGCACATGCTTCGTCCGACGACACCTGTCCCGCTCACCTAGTGTTTGAATGTTTGAACACACACATCTTTTTATCTCCTTCAATGAAGATATCTAGAGAGCACTATCCACATTGGGAACGTTGGTGCTATTCGGGAAAGGCCAAGGAACAAACTTGAATAAACTTGAGAATGTGGTTGTAGTAGGCAAACAAGGTGCAAACACGTTGTGGGGAGAGTTTTTGTTGAATGTGTGACATTTGATCATTTTGGGTCTGGTCTTAGTTTTTTTTGCAAACATGTTGATCTTGAACTCTAAGGCTTGATTCAAATTTGATATGGGTTTTGGGAGTTGAATAACAGTGGTAGAATTGTAGATGCTCAGGCTTATGAATTTGGTTGCGCAATTGCGCTTTTGCATTTTGGACTAAACGCGCGCAATAGTACAAGGCTTGGCGAGCTTGCGTTGGACTACGCAATGGATAGTCTTTATATCATATTCAGTGTCCATGCTGAGTTGTATGCTCTAATTTTGTGCAAATTTTTGGATATTAGATTGTGTAATTCTATCAGAGTATGTGCCACCAAATTGCTTTCGATGCTTTCTTGTGATGTATCGTGGTGCTACATGTCGCTTAGCAGGACTACAAGAGTATAAACAAGCTTTCATGTATTGCCTTACAAATGAGACTTTTGCATGCTGTATAAGAGACAACAATGAGTTCAATTGTTGTTGTTGTGCATGCTAATTGATGTCTATTCTATATCCAATTATGAATGGTTTGTTTTGATTTCCACTGATTGGTGCGACTTGTAAAATTCCAGGAGGGGGGGTTGCACCTATGTACAAGTCAAATTTGACAAACAATGAACGTCGAGCTATATGAGAGATCTTATTGACAAAACGGCGCTCCAATGATCAAAATAAACTTCTTTCGAGTGCAGCGCACACACTTGGCTTGTAGTTAACGTCACTCCTACAACCATCCGTGACATCTTCAAGCGAGGCAGGAGTCTCTGGCAATCGGAAATTTGGTGGCAGATGTGCTGAAGCGCAAGCTTGGTCGAGTTAGGAGGAAGAAGTGGGTGCTAGATGTAGAAGCCGTGAAGGCCATCCCACTTATGCAGAGACAAAATGTTTGGTCTTTGGCAGCTCATCTACACATGAGCAAAAGCACAATCCACCGCGTCATTGCAAAGCACAAGTTCATTTGACCACATTCGAGTGCCATCAAGCCCTACTTGGCAGATGAAAAGAAGATTGGTCGCATCCAATATTGTATGTCGCACTTGAACCAAGTGGGACTGTTTGAGTTCATGATGAACAAAATCCACTTGGACGAGAAGTGGTTTAGTCTTAGTAAGAATGTAAGACGTTTTTACTTGGCAAATGGTGAAGAAGAACCTCATCGCACCACCAAGAGCAAGAGGTTCATGACAAAGGTCATATTTCTTGTTGTAGTTGCTCAACTACAAGATGATACTCAATGCAGTCATCTTTTTTATGGCAAAATCAACATGTAGCCATTTGTCTTCTAAGAACCATCACAACATAATAGTAGAAATCGCCGAAGAGGCACGATAGAGACTAAGTGCATGCAGTCAGTTGACAAGCCACAAATCACAAAAATATTGCAGGAAAAGGTGCTACCAAACGTTCAGGAGAAATGGCCTTTGAACTGGGCATACAAGACCAACGGCACTATATATATGCAGTTTGACAATGTGAGGCTGCATCCAGGACAAGATTACCTAATCGATGATTTGTAGAAAGACAAGTTTGACATCTTGTTTAAGTTCCAACTTGCAAACAACCCGGATATGAATGTCCTTGACCTGGGTTTCTTCAACAGTATCCAATCTCTTCAACATCAAATTGAATAGAAGACAATAGATGATCTAATCGTTGCGACAATGAAGGCATTTGAGGACCTTGAGGTGGAGAAGTTGAACAACAACTTTCTCAACTTGCAGCAATGCATGGTTGAGTGGCTCAAAAACATGACACATTCTCAATTCCTATACAAAACCAATTTTCAAATGCCTAAAAGGTACATTGAAAAATTAAGGTTCTTCATTAGCATTCAATGTAGGTTAAGGTATTCAATGTAGGTTAAGGTATTCAATGTAGGTTAAGGTATTCAATGTAGGTTAAGGTATTCAATGTAGGTTAAGGTATTCAATGTAGGTTAAGGTATCCAATATAGGTTAAGGTATTCAATACCTGTACATTGAATACTTTAACCTACATCATGGAATGTAGTAATAAATGCTTACCACTAAAACCAACATGTGAGGTAGATACTATATAGGACCATATTTTGGAATGAGATATTACTCTTTTTTTCATGTCATTTGAAGTTGAAAAAGCAACTCCATGAACAGATGAATTGTCTCTACCAACTTCAAAGTATTTTGAAGTTTCACCCATCATGCTTGAGTGTAAAGAGGATCATCAACATCTATAGATTTTCCATGGCTTGTAAGAAATGGACAAAAATTTCCATCCGCTTCACAAATTTCTTGAAAGGTAGGGAATTTTTGATTTTGTAAATAAATAATCATAAGATCTCTACTTGCAAGAGTAAATTGAACAAACTTTGTACAAGACTCTATAGGAACATCATCAAAAGAAAGTTTTGAGGGCTCGTCTATAAAATATGGTGAGTTGGTTGTCATGAAGTGTGATTGCCCTCCAACATCTTCTACCCTTGTATGGTCTATACTCTATATCTTCATCAGAACTAGAACTTCATTCAAAATCAGACAAGTGGAAGTAGATGTCTTCAATTGTTGTAGAAGAAGTGGAAGGATGACCTCTTGATGATGCATGAAGTATGTCTTCTACTCCAAGTATGTACTCCACGTCATCCTCAAAATCAATAGGACAAAAAGAATCATCTTCCATGAAGTCAATGTCTTCCTCCATGATGAAGTAAAAGTTGGAAACTAAAGAATGAAATGTTGAATACCCAAACACTAGAGAAGAAAAGATCCCAACAACATTCTTTCAAGTATTTAGAAGAACACTTTTTCAACAATCCTAAATCTTTAAGGCAACTAATATAAGTGTTGAAAATAAATGAAGAATGGGGGAAGAATTTAAAAATAAAATCCTAAATCCTAAACCTTAAGAAGAGAAGATCATAAAAAACACCCTACAAGTGTTTACAAGAGCACTCTTTCTACAACCCTAAATTTCAAAGCCAACAAGAACAAGTGTTGAAAAAAAAATGATTTTTCCTTTCTTTGAAACCCTAAAGAAAATGATCAACATTTAAACTATGTACATAGCATTACATATCATAAAAAGCACTCTACAAGTGTTTAGAAAGCCTTCTCTCTACAAGCCTCTAAAGGAACAAGTTGAAGTATTCACAACAAAATGAAGAGCCTACTAGGGTTTGTTTTCCTTCTTCTTTCCTTTCACAAGTCTTAAAGTGAAATGGTATAAATAGGAAGTTCATTATTAGCAAAGTCTCTTAAATTTATTTACTAGAGAGTTAGTATATAAGCTTATATAGTGAAATTAGGTTGCCTTAACAATTAGATTGCCTTACATCAAAAAATTTACTTTACAAGCCATCGAAGCCTATAAAAATTTCTAATAATTTTTTTCGTTTTGTACACATGCGGGTTTACGAGTCCCATTACAATACATCTAATTCTAAAATAGCCCATTCTCATACAATAACTAAAAATATTTATATTGTGTCAAATGTCATGAATTAATGTAGGGCAACTTAATTTCATTCATCTATATTGTAAAAACTCAAATTATAAATAATTTTAAATTTTCTTAAAAATAACACCTAATTCTAAAGTAGTACATTTACATACAATAACTAAAAATATTTAAATTTTGTCAAGTGTCAGGAAACTAATATAGGCAAACTAATTTCACTCACCTATATAGAGAGAATTTGAATTTTTAAAAATTAAATTTTTTTATATTTAAATTTAAATTAAAAAAAACAAAAAATTTCAAGCTCTATGCTCATCCAGCTATATAGTGTTGCACAGAGTGTATGGCCCAAGCAGAGAGATTCATACATTGTGTGTGGTAGTGTGTGGCCCAAGTAGAGAGAGACATATACTCTACGCAACAATGTGGCCGGATGGGTCTCGTGATCCGTTGATGACAATGGAGCTTTTGAGATCCGGTTGGGGCAGAAGTGCGGCGGGTATGAAGACGGGGGGCTCAAGTAGGCTGGTCCGCTGGGTAGCTAAGACTTGGCAGGTGGGTCCCCAACGATTCCTTGAAATTTTTAGGGACTTAGTGTTGAAGATCAGCTGCGAGTAATTGAGTGTGGATGCAGAAATGAGGTGGTGCCACCTGGGAAGCAAATCGGGTCTTGGAGTTGGTTGGGGTTTTGATTTGAAGGGAGATGGGACCAGCTTGGGAGAGGCTTAGAAGTTTGATTGCCAATCTATAGGGGAATACTTGTTTGATATGTACATTGGTAGTTAGGGTTGTTCTAGAATTTCTACGAATTGGGTTCAGGTGAAGTTCACATCAATTCAACTAGTTTGGTATTAGTGGTGGGATTCAAAACTCTTCTGCTTTAGCTTTTAGGGTTTGGATGTCTAGTACATGTTGTTTGATATCTGTATCAGAGCCATATCCTTGGTAACTAAGGTAGGAGGTCTTTAAATTGCCCATTTAAGAGCTAGACATTCATTGGGGGAGGTTTCTCTTCTGTAAATTTTTATTGAATGAAAAATGAAAATGGCATTGAATCCAAGTCATTTCATATTTTTTGGAGCTTTGTGGAATTAGGTATGAGTTTTTGAAGTTGTGGTCACTATAAGTGTCTATTTGCTCAAATGTACACTGTTTGTACTCCCTTTGTCCTACTAAAAACCTCCAAATCATGCCTAGTTCTTGTCCCACTAAGAAACTCCATTTACTAATTTTAACCATGCAATAAACATTTGTCGTGTTGAACAACTTCATGGGGGCAATTTAAGGTATTCAATGTAGGTTAAGGTATTCAATTTAAGGTGTCTTTTTAGTAAAATTTTACTAAAAAGACACGTGTTTCAAATAAGTTCTTACTAAAAATCTCCTATAAAGGTCATTACTTAAAATCTTATCTCTAGGACTATACTTAAAACACCCCTCTCTCTGTAGTGGGAAATTTAAGATTCAGTCATATTTCATATTCTAAATTTTTTTCATGAACTATAGGTGATTCTAGAAGCTTTTTAAGAAGAGAAAATGATAAACCACGTTGACGCTGCTTAACAAGTGTGCAAAGGATATTTCAGAAGTATCAAAGTATGTCTCAAGATGTTTTGGAAGAAGTAGATGTCAATCAAAGAATATTTCATATTGCAAGCGAAACTTCTCCTAATACTACATCAACATGTGTCCTTGCTTGCAATTGATATTGAAAGAGTTCTATGTTGATGTAGTAGATGTGTACACGGTGTCCTTACATACTCATTTATGTGATTGTACCTCTACTACATCAACATGTAAGCACATTCTTGCATTGCAATTGATATTGAAAGAGTTCTATCAACATTTGAATGCTAATGAAGAACCTACGTCTGGCAATGCAAATGTTGAATATCCTGTTGAGCCTATAGTAGGAGATGTCCACAATGAAGACTTCATGAATGATTGGACATCAATGATTGGACATGGTGAAGATTTATTACAAGGTTAGCTGTGACATGGAATCAATGCTTTTGAAAGTGAAGTCAAGTATTGGAAAATATAAGGAAGAAGAAATGAAGTACAATATTGAAGCCATCAAAGGATGTTTGCATTCTATCATAGAGCCTTACATATTTGAAAGACCTTGTCGTATTTCACTCCCAAGTAAAGATTCTATTGCATCTATTCAAGAGAATGTACAATGTATGAGAATGGAACATGGTAGGACTTCAAAACATAAGGACAAAATGGAAGAAGAAAAAAACTCACTTGCAAGGCACCCTAAACCCCAAATAATACCTCCACCTCATAAGATGGTATCAACTTCAAAAAGGAAGAAGACTATTTTTCCCCGAATCCCCTGATAAGTGTTTTACTAGAAGTATGGTAGAGAAAGGAGACACAGTAGTGTCTTGTGGTAATTGTCATAGACATTTGAAATGTATTTAGAAGAAGAAGATATACTTTATAGTAGAGAATGTATTTGATATTACATAGAGTAATCAACTACATAGAGCCAAAAAAAAGACACTACATAACAATAGGGATATGATCATGTGAATAAGAACTACCTATCTATTGGCCTTGGCTTTGCCTTTTGCCTTGCCCTTCCCCTTTCTTTTGCCTCTTGTTTTTCCTTTGGGCTTTGGTTTGGCCTTACAGTTCTTCATGCCTTGTGTTGCGGATGATGTTGTATTTCCTTCCATTATTTGAATCTCTTCTTCTTCCGTAGCTCTCTTTTTCAATTGATCTTGCATTTTTTTGGTCTTGAGAAGATGTAGAAGTTTCCACTTATCCAAATGTCTACTCTTCCAATCCTCTTTCCATATATTTTCCTCTTCCCATAAATTTTTTGCATAGTGGAAGTCATTAGCTTGAAGGAGGTAAGTGAGATGGGTTGCTCTTTGAAACTCGAATGTCTCCCGATCATCATCTACAAAATGCAATGTTGAAAAGAAAAGAAAGTCTTGAGAATGAAATGAAAGTAATTCACATTAAAACCATGTGGAAAAGAAGAGCTAAACCGCAAAAGATTACATCAAATACAATGGACATTGCATTAATCAAATCCTAAAGCATCTAATGCATTAAAAAAAAGCATTTACAAGTAAAAAAATTACCTTCAAAATAGGTGAGTGTTCTATTTGCTCTTGCTTTTGCTAGCTCATCATTTGTAATGGACTCAAAGTACTCTTGCAAGGCATGTATGATGTATGCAACATAAACGTTGGAGGAGTTAAGAAGAATTGGAACCAAGAACTTGTGATCTCTCATACAAAAAATTTTCAAGTCTTCAAAAAATCCATTCTCCATTGCCTTCACTAGAGGAGAGGATTCCACCTCCTCACTCATAGTAATAGGGGGAGGATTGGATGCCCTTTCTCTCTCCAATTTGAAAACAACACTATCTTCTATCCTTGTCTTGGCATTTGTCTTCCTTCTAACTCTTTTTGCTTCCTTGGCGCTCTCATCTTGTTTCCAAACCTTCTTCCTTTTTGGAGCCATGATATTTGAATGAAACCTGAAGATCACATGAATGTCATAAGTATTATGGAAAAATTAAAATACTCATCATGCTTTGAAGAACAATGCTTTGAAAACCATATACCTCAAGTTTAATGAATTTTGAACACTTTAATGTAGAGAACCACAACACTTCAAGCTCAAACATTGCAAATCCATAACTTACAATAAACCCTAAAGCTTAAGTTTACACCACATGAACAATTCAAATCATGAACCAACTTCTTTAAAAATTCCAGGGTTGTCTATCCGGACATGATGTTGGCTTTTTACGTCCGGATGTCATGATGCGTCCGTCCTGACGCGTCCTGACAAGTCACAGCCCGTCACCAATACTGACGGGACCACCCGCAACGCGGATGAAGTCTATCCATTCTGCGACGGCGTCGGGCCGTCTCCTGGACGGTCATTCCGTTGCCGAATGGACATCCGTCTCTTGGACGGGGAGGCCATCCCCTGGATGGTAGGTCGTCCCCTGGATGGTAGGTCATCCTCTGGGCGATAAGCCGTCCTCTGGACGGAGAGCCATCTCTGGACGGAGAGGCCGTCTCCTAGACGATAAGCCATCCCCTGAACAGTAAGCCGTCCCCTGGACGGTAAGCCGTCTCTGGACGAAGAGGTCGTCTCCAGGACGATAATCCGTCCCCTGGACGCGAATCCGACCTCTGGACGGGAAACCATCCACTAGATGGGAATCCGTCTTGTCCCCTAGACCGGAATATTGCAGGACGGGACAATCACCGCTCGGACGGTTTCGTTGGCGGGGCTGCGGGTTTAGGGTCCACCCCATCAGTTGTCACTCCATCTAGCTGTGTTTTTAGGGTTTAGGATTTTAGGGAGGGCTTCAAGGTGTATATTAAGGACTTCCGCCTATTCAAGATTATTTTCCCTTGCTGATTTTGCTTTTCATGACTTGGTTGGAGTACAACCATTGCGGTAGAGCGAAGTCCAAGAAAAGTGTGTTGTGGTGGCACTTGTTGTGAGAGCAATAAGTGTTGTTTCCACATCACATTTCAAACAGAATACTAATCTTTTTTTTGGTGCAGGGGCAGGTAGAGGAGGATAGATAAGAGCAATGGGTGGAGGAAGATCACAGTGGGAACTTTGGTATACACTACGGCCAGATGGAAAAGTTGTTTGCAAGTTTTGCGAAGCTTTGCTAAGCTATCAAAAGGATCGGTTGCTTTTCCATTTGGGATACAGACGAAATGACACCCTCCTTGGAGTGAGAGCGTGCACTAAAGTCAATGTAGCCGTGAAGGTAATGTTTTTTAATTGTAGAGGACATATACGTACGGACACTTTGTATGGAACTGGATGCGACATGGAAGTGACGTCACCATCAACGATACTACCAAGTGTAGTACGTGGCGAGCAACAATCTGATGCTTCAATCTCAATAAACGATGGAGGAGAAAACACTGGGGGGCAAAGCTCTCAAGTACGATCATTGGAGGCGCCCAACCCTAATTTGACCCACAATCGATCGATGAGGCAATTTACTGTACAAGAAGGAATGAACGCATCAAATAAGCAAGTACTAGACAAGAAGTGGGCTAAGTTTTTCTACGAAGCCAATATACCATTCAATGTAGTGAGGCATCCTGCTTTTCTGGATGCAGTGAAATCAACATCGGAATCAAGAATTGGCTACAGCATATCATGCACTTCGTACAAAGCTCATAAAATCTACAAAAGACGAAGTGACAGCAATTGTAACAGAGAAGACAAGAGCACCAATCCACAAGTATGGTGTTACAATATGCTCTGATGGATGGGACAACGCTACACATCGACCATTGATGAATGTCATGTTGGCATGTACAAGTGGAGAGGTATTTCTTGGTTCGATAGACACAATAGGCGAATGCAAAGATGCTACTTACGTGGCTAACTGCATGGGTGATTACATTGACGAGGTAGGGGTACAGAACATGGTACAAGTTTGTACAGACAATGTAGCAAACATGTTGGCCACTGGCGCACTGTTACTTCGTAGATTTCCACACATATATTTTCAAGGGTGTTCAGCACATGCACTTGACCTTCTACTTGAAGATTAGGGAAAATAAGATTGGATTACATATATGGTCAAGAAAGCCAAGTCAATTGTGAAATACATTCGAACGCATCACATGCCACTTGCAACCTTTCGACGACATTTTCCTAATCACGTTTTGAAAAATACCGTTCAAACACGCTTTGCAACCATGTTCCTCATAATCAAACATCTGGTGGAGGTGAGGGAAGCGGTAGAATCAACAGTCCACGATCCGCAGTGGAATGAGTACACGCGGAGATTGGCATCCAATTAAAAGCAAAGAAAAGCTAACGATGTGCAACGATATGTGCGAACGGATGAATTTTGGAGGAGATGTTTGAACTTTGTGCACACAGTGGAGCCCGTGTTGATTGCTCTTCGAGAGTTTGATGGCAAGCACCCGTGCTTGGACAAGGTATGGCTTGTGATGAAAAAGGTGGAAAAGCATGTTTTATCTTTGGGGGATCCACCATTTTCATTAGAGCCACAGTATGCAATTTCCGCCACCGATGATTTCTACAAGCATTGGGACATGCTCAGGACAGATTTGCATTACGCTGGGGCTCTATTGAATCCTTTTTTACTTGACAAAGTCTTGCTAATGGATGATGATGAGGCAAAAGAAGCCATATTGAGAGTTTTGCGCAAATTGGCTGTTGGAGATCAAGCATTTGCTTCAACTTTGTCTGAGTACCAAGCATTTAGAGATCAGCAATGCATTTTTGGTGGACTTCCTGATGTAAACACCTTGAATTTGCAGCCTCATGAATGGTGGAATCTTCTCAGAGTCGATGCTCGTACACTTGCACCGATTGCCAAAAAGATCCTTGCGCAAGTGTGTTCTGCATCGTCTTGTGAACGCAATTGGAGCATGTATTCGTTTGTCCACAACAAATCATGCAATAGATTGACATCAGAGCGTGTTGAGGAATTGGTTTACATTTATACCAATTCCAAGACTCTTAGAGAAAGGGCTGCAGCAAATCCGACAAGGTGGTATACTGAAAACATGATGTCAGAGGATTTCATGACAGATGAATCTGATGGTCTAGACCGTGGTTCGGTTCTCTCTGATCCCAATGATGACAAGTTGATGCCACAATAGAAAGAGATGGTGTTGACGTTCAAAGAGGACGTGAAGAAGACGTAGTAGTACCACCGTCATTGCCCATGAGGACCACCCGCAGAAAAGGGCCCCCTCAAGGTGGAGAAGCACATATGCCCCTCCAAATCGAGTCTCGGTTGGACAACGGCAAATGCCAATATTGGAAAATCTACAAATCCAAAGTTCATCAAGGCCATCTAGTTCCAACATTCGTCCACACGAACCAACTTCGTCGATAGGTACACGATTGGCTGGTATGGTGTCACAACGTGCGACTAGAAATACGACTTCATTGCGGCCACCTGTATATGCCAATAATCAAGGGAAGCGTCCACGACCACAAGGTACTACTAGTGAACGTGTGAGTAGTAAAACGCGTAGAAGGTTGAGGAGGGAAGAAGCGGCTTCCCAACCATTTTTAAGAGAAGTTCAAATAGGAGGGCCCAATACAGATGACATTATGGATGCAACGGGCCAACGACCTCTTCGGACGTTGTCTTCTATAGCTCGACCACAACAAAACTGCAATTCTGAGGCCTCCAGTGAAAGTGGTAGTGCATCATCCAATGATGATGGTGAATCCATCGGTGGTACTATAGGTGAAGATGGTGAGGTTCCAGGAGATAGTGATTACAGGGGGCTGGTGCCTCGACAAGGTCCACTCAAAGAAATTGGTGGTAATGAACCAATAGTACAAGAAGCAAATGCAAATACTTCTGTGCGCATTCTTAGGCATGGAAGATGTTGAATGTTTTTGAAAAGACCATAGGGTCTTCATGTTTTCAAATGCAATGGTTTTAGAGGCTCAATACCTTGCATATTGAAATCAGCATTAATATGAAATATGACTTTTGTTCCTTTCATTTTCATGGAACTATTTACCCCTAAAGTCCCAAAGTCATTACACAAAAAACAACGCAAAACTGTCTTTTCTCTTGCATTTGCCTCAACATACGGAAAAAATATTTTTTACAACATCTGACCGTAAGATCTTATACTTCACATGTTTTTTATCACGTGGTAAAAATTTCATGAATCACTATTGTTTTTGAATTAATTTTTTTGAATATTCAAGAATCGAGGTCAAAATTTGAAAGAGTTATTGCAATTGAAAACTCCATGTGTTAAAATCCAAATAACACAGTCTGGTGTTTTTTTCATGTATGTTTTTTTTTTTCAAATTTAATTTAAATTAAAATTATAAAACTATGTTTTTCATTCATTCATTCATTTATGGTAAGAGTTTCAGATTATTTTGATACATATTATAATTGATAAAATTTGATTTCCACGTTTAGCTGTATAAAATCACAATAAAATCATTTTTCCATTAAATTTTCTGAAAAAAAAACATAAATAGAAAATGAATTCTTATGTATGGGGAAAAATAATAAAATATTATGCTGATTTTCAATAAAAATATAAATTTGGTTTGATAGTCAAATTTGACTTCAAGCTCTTCTTTGTAGTTGTTTACTAGTTTTGGGTGTGAAAAATAAAATAACCAATTGGAAATTTTTCTGACTAGAAATCTCTATTGATATTTGTAATTTTGTACCTCTTGTAAAAAACTAAAAATTTAGAATCTCTTGAATTGTTTTTTCTATTTTTACTTATTTATGGCATGAAGTGCAACAAAAATGTTGACAATTACAATTTTCCACAAAACTAATTGAAATTTCTTGTAGTGATATGCAATTCAAAGTTTTCAGTACTAAAGATATAAGATTTTTTGCTTAAAACTCAATTTAAATGATAAAGTTAGGGAAGACAAGAAGTTTTTTACAACTCAATGTTTAGGTAAAATACGTTTATAACTTTATATAAACCAAAATGAGTACAAAATGCATTGAAGCCACAAAGTGTGCTACATTGCTACAGATGTCCTCAAGCCTATACTATAATAACCGCATGTGCTAAATAAACACTAATTTTGCAACTATATGGTAATACACTATTATCTAATCTTCATTGCGCGCGTGCTCTTCCTGAAGGTCTTGTTCTTTGCGGGCCTCGCGGTAGCAATCCACGGGTGGTGCCCAAAACGTTGAAGCACCACTTAGACGTTGCACGACATATGTCACCAAGTGTTGTTGTAGTGGCTCCACCTTGCACAATTCACCCAACATGGTTTGAAATGCACCAAATGCCGTATGGTCCGGAATCATCACTACATTTCCACGATCTTTTTTTCATACTTTCATAGCCAATTTCCCTATGGAGTATCCATCTATGTGTATACTAACCCTGCGAGTAGGAGATGATGAAGTTCCGGTCTCTCCAGTTAAGTACATCAACTCAGGAGCCACCCACCAATGTTGCGCTCGAGTTGCCTGCAACTTCCTTGGACAATTGAATTGGTAAAGAGAAGGGGTTTCTTTGTTGATGCGGCTACCCATTCTCCAATCACATAGACCAATCCACACGGTTCTTCCATCATCATTTGAAAAGTGAAGCATAATGTTCTCCGGTGTGATGTCGTTGTACAATACAGAGCACTGTTGCACTGCATCCACAATGCAAATCATTGCCCATGCAAGTTCAATGCGCTTGTGTCTATATGCCATGAGTCGTTTCATGGCTTGCATTGTTTGTGGAGTTGCATCGTAAGCCACCTCTCCAATTTCATCTGGATCTCGATTCTTCTCATCAAGGGTAAACATGGCGCCAAGAGTACCGCCATTCCACCATTGCGAATAATACTCCATGGTCATGTCATTTGTAGCAAAGAATTTGATGACCCCTGGATGCTCGCATGGACATACCAATGCCTCGATGGACAACTTCTCCCTCGACTTCTTCAATTCATCCACGCGCAAAGCTGACTTCCCAGCTAATTCCATATTCTCGGGAATATGTTTTGAATTTTGAACACATACTTTGCGCACTCTCCCATGCCTCCAGCCCCCCCTTGTTTGCTATGGCTAGACAAAAGAACCACCACTACTCCTCTTTCAAGGAAAACCACTCCTCCTACAGCCTATTGACCAAAGGCCAAATTCTGACTTCGTTGAAACCACGGAGCGGAACGGATGTTGTTTGAAGACAATCCACGCATTGCTTCATGCCACCAATACACCTTCTTGTGCAACAAATTCAATGCTTGTTGTCTGGGCACTACACTCTTCTGAAAGCCTTTTATTTTTTCCGCAACTTGGGCAAGGTTGAAGATACACGTTTGCACTTGTGACTCCAATCAATGATCAAAGCATTCTTTCGTGCGGTCTTCATGTCACTCATCCGCGCTCATTGTTGTCCAGAACATGTAGTGGAACTTTTGTTTAATGACATCCACTCCCTGTAATCCGCGTGAGACGTATGTTGTGTTCAACTGCGAAATCGAATACTACTCAAAAAAATCCAACGCCACTTCATGCAATTTTTGCATTGCACACTTGCTTGGCCGCTTCTCTGGATTTGTACCCTTGTGCCTCCTTCGTTTTTCTTTTTCCCCTTCGAAGACTCTTCGTCCCTACAGCAGCTCTGGCCCCTTCTGCAACTACAGCCTCTGAAACGGGCTCCGGTGATTCCGCATCCGGGTCCATAATCGGTGCATCTCCAACACCTATCCACCAATCATCAACCTTTCTCTTCGAGAAATCGCGACCAGCCATCGTGACAGTAACAAGTAACAAATAATCAAAATGAAAGGAATTAGGAATTCGGCTTCTACAAAGTGAAAAACTGCCCCTCTTATTCTTCAAACCAGCCTCTACCTAGCACCCGCACTCATAAGCAAGGACTGCAACCAATCCAAGACAAGAGAGCACCATCAGAGCAAGAGAGACTGTGGCGAATGTACCCTAAAAATAGTCTTATATATCCATTTCACGTGGCCGGGGTGAACTGACCCTCTCGCGAGGCCCTCCGAGCCGACCTTGTTTTCTGCAGAATTTTTTTTTTGCAAATTATGAATTCATATTTGGGATCTAAGACCCCTAATTAGTTTAATCACATCAATAATAATCCTGGATCGGCCCAAAATAGGGGCTTTTTTTTACATGCACCCTTGGTAAGGCCGAGCGAGGGGGTCAATCCACCTCGATCTTTCACGTCGACGGAGAGGCCGTTGCAAGGCCAGACAAAGCATCCAGGGCCGTCCAGGGCGTCTAGAGGACGGGAAGGCCGTCCAAGGGGGGAGATCGTCCAGCCTCTGGATTGACTGCCGAGAGGATAGGAAGGCCGTCTAGGGGGGGAGACCGTCCAGCCTGCGGACTGGCCGTCGAGAGGACGGGAAGGCCGTCTAGGGGGGGAGACCGTCCAGCTTGCGGACTGGCCGTCCGGAGGATGGGAAGGCCATCCAACCCGCGGACTAGTCGTCCAGGGGCCCAAGCCGTCCAGCCCGCGGACTGGCCATCGAGAGGACGGGAAGACTTTCGAGAGACAGGAAGGCCGTTGAAAAGACGGGAAGGCCGTCGACAGGACGGGAAGGTCGTCGAGCGAGCCGTTCAAAACAGTGCTGGCCAAATGTAATTCATTTCTAATCCTTGTTCGGAGAATTTTGCATTTATGTAGTTTGGCACTCTCGGACTTGTCAGGACAGATGTCCTTCCTCTCAATCAGGCATTAGTCTACGGTGGCGGGTAGTTTAGGAGTGCTAACTTAATATTCACATTTGTTTTGATTAGAGGACAAATAAATACCAGGGATGACATTCAAATGCTCAAAACGAGGTTTACTGCTCATTTAGAATAGAATTCTATTTTGTTGCACGTAAATAATGGGAGAAATATAGAAAAAGTCATAGAAGGTCAAATTGAAAACTTCTTAATGTCGGTCCTAGAATGTTCTATTTGGATGTTCATGTTAACATTTGATTCATTCTAATTGCACCCATTTTCACAAAAGTCGTTGGCATTGGGCAATGTTTTTATTACAAAAATCCCAGAATCTCGCAATTCCTTAAAAAAAAAATTCTATAGGGCTCAAATTTGAATTCAAATGAATTTTATCAATTATACGTAGAACAATTTCACCTTTGGGATTATTGTATTTTGATTCCATCCTTCCCTACATATAAGTGCACCTGATAATTTAGTATTTTGTTGAATTTTAAACCCTGCCTACACTAGTATATTCAATTCAAAGTCTCAAACGTATAAATATTCAATAACTTACTAAGCCTGGATCAAATATACAAAGACCAAGACAAAAACCACCCTCTAAATGCTCCAGTTAAAGGTAGTAAGATTAAAACTCTGAAATGGTTAATTATGAAATAAGTGAAAGACCTCCTAAACAACATATGTCATATGTATATCATTGATTAATGTAAAACATTGTTTCTTCTTTCCATTCATACATTACATAAAAAAAATGTAGCCCTATACATCTATACTTAAGAATGTTTTATCTTTTCAAGATATTGTTATGCCATTTTTTGGTGTCTTCAATATGTTTTATAAAACTTTGATTTTAAATTATTAATCTATTTTTTTCCAATTCAAATTTCAAAGACTACATCTTGATCAAGTTTTGCACTTGTAATGCCAACTAAAAAAAAGAAAGACATGTTCCATAGTTTCCGGTCCAACCTAGGTTTTGAAGTAAATCCTAAAACCCTAAACCCTAAATCCTAAATCCTAAACCCTCTTCACTGTTGGAATTTGAAGAGTATTTGATGTTCAAGTTTATGTAACTATAGCAAATAAGAGAGGATTGGTGTAAGTTTGTAAGATAAAGGAAAAAAAGGGACGAATGGATTCTAATGTTCCATGTAGTCTTCCACAGAAAGGAAAACTCTAAAACAGTAACATATGGCATTTGCCTTTTATTTTTTTTCTCAAAATCGAAATACAACATTGAGTACATGAACTTGATATTTTTGTGGTCTCTATATTTTTTTTATGGCTTCTAAATTATAATGCAACTAGCGGTGAATTACTATAGTTTTTCTTATGGATTGTTTATTAATTGCTTATGTAGTACCATATGTTAGCCACTAAACTGACTAAAGTCCCAAGGCCTCTTTTCCATCCTAAATCTGAAATAAATTGCCATTTCTATAGCAAAGAATTAAAAAAAAAAAAATGAATGTGTTTAGGCCTTTAAGGTGCACATCTACTTGTAGTATGTAAGATCTCATACTAGAGTACTAGACTAGTGTTCAATTGACTGGAAGAAATTTCACAAACTTTGCCTATATAGAATTGTAGATTGCAAGATATTTACAATAAACTTCAACCTGTGGACGCCCAACGACATCATTTAGTGCCAATTTGATGGCAGTTCAATCACTTCAATGAGATGGAAAGAATTCGGAAGCGTTCATTTCATTTTTTTGGGACCTTCCATGTTGAGTTACAAAGTGTATCCAATTGATTTTGTAGTCTTTCCAATATTTGCCTCCACGTAATTTAGAGTTTAGTAAAAATAAAAAATAAAAAATATGCTACTTTAGTGTATTTTGGGAAGTTGTTGCTCCTTACTCTAAATCTGAAATTTCTCCCCAAAATTGATATTTTCTGAGTTTGAGTCTAACTATAAAACAAAAGTTCATTTTCTCTAGTTCCTATTTTATGTAAAATCCCCCAACACAAACCTAAATTGAAATTTCATTATTGCGATTTGAACTTTGAATGTGTTTTTAATGTCTACTACATCGAGTACATTCTAAATAAATCATGAAATGGAAATTAAGTTTACACTATGATGGATTCTAATGTCATTGTCCTTGTGATATATACACATGGTGAAAATTTGAAAATTTGAAAATTAATTTTCTATTTGATGTGATTTTGTCGAAACTTCGAATAAAAATCAATTTTCAAAAAAATAAAAATAAAAATTCTGAAGGGCGGTCGAGGGGACGGGTATGCCGTCGAGGGGACGAAAAGGCCGTCCAAGACCAAATCCAGATCGTCGAAGGGACGGAAAGGCCGTCGAGGAGACAGGTATGCCGTTGAGGGGACGGGCAGTCCGTCGAGGGGACGTAAAGCCAGTCCCCTCCCAGATCCAAGCCATCGAGGGGACGGAAAGTCCGTCCAGGACCACATCCAGGCCGTCGAGGACCACATTCAAGCCGTCTAGGGGACGGAAAGGCCGTCCAGGACCACATCCAGGCCATCGAGGGGACGGTCAACCCGTCGAGAGGACAGAAAGGCCGTCCGTCGAACTTTTGGGCGGCGGTGTAATGATTTTTCAAACCTGTCGACAGCGCCTCAAACCCGATGACGGCGTTCCAACCCTGTGCTGGACCTCTGTGGACGGATTGGCCGTCCATCCCAGGGCCATCCCACGCCTTGGACGGTCTGGATTTGGGGGAGACGGGTTGATTAGGTGTTAATTACCCTTCCTAACCAGGTCGGTAATTGGGGGTATAAGTGAAGTTTTTTTCACAGCTCACCTTGCTTCCTCTTTTGAGTTGCACTGTCCTAGCTTGAGAAAGCTTTGCATTGCAAGTTGAGGGGAAGTGTTATACATTTGGCATTGTTTTGCCACATTTCAGTTGCCTTCACGCAACAAAAGGCAAAGCAAATTGTCATTGTATTCGCATACAATATCGTGTGTGTCATTGTGCAGGTATCAAGAATGGACGCAGAGGATGTAGCAGGAGGTTTGGGACCTGGAGGTGAACCCCCAGGTAGAAGGAAGAGAGGAAACAGAGCAACTTTGGATTGGGGCACACTTAATGCCCAAGCGATTATGGCAAACTCTGGGTGGGTGGAGGAAGATCCACCATGGACAAGAGTGACATGTCGGCGGTATGTAGATTGGGCCCACATCAACCGCCATTGGCCACACGACCGGTACGAGGTGCACGTGAAATCTGGCGTGGTAAATATTGACCAGTGCCAACATCCGCACTTCAAGAAGAGGTTGATTGAAGTATCATTGGCACTTTGGGGTTCAAGATCCAAGAAAGACAGGACACTTTCATTGTGCCAAATGGCATATGCGGAGTTTTTTCTTGGCAAGGATGTGGATTGGAGCACCTTTTTGGGCAGAAAGCGGAATGGTGAATTTCCAAATCAAACTCGCCACATTGCACCAAATCCTGCTGTGCCATTGGACAATGTACCAAATCCTGCCGTGCCATTGGCTGATGTCCAAAATGTGCAAATGAACGTGGTTCCACAAGCAGAGCATCTAGGGACAGAGTTGATGGAGGTAGAAGTTGGTCAAGGCAGCGGTCTAGATGTCAACCAGCAAGATGTGATTGGTGGAGTGCAAGCTGACGATGAAGAAGTAATTTGCTTGCGCCAATTAGTACAAACACTGCAAGCAGAAAAAGAAGAAGCACTACAACAACATGCTGCAGAGTTGGAAGTTCAGAGTGCAAGGATGCGAGCCCTTGTAGATGAAAATGTACGCTTCATCGCACGTACAGCTGAGCTCGTAGAGCGTGAAAGGCGAGTCAGCACAGACTTAGTTCCACCACTCGATGTTATAGTGGAACGTGCTACATACGGTGCAGACGAAGACAGACCAAGCCCGAGCAATACATCTGAGTTTGTGGTGCAATCATGATCTATTTTTCCAAATGCAAAAAGTGCCACGTTGGATATTATGCGTGCACATGCTGAGCGAGTTGAAGCAAAGCTTGGAAGTACTCGCACATGCATGGAAGAATTAACAAATGCCATGCGTACTTTGGAGCTTTGTGCCAACAACGTTGTGGCAGATGTGGCGGTGCTAACTGCAGCTCGAACAACCTTGGAGTAGACCATGACCGCAATGAGTGTTCAAAACATGCGGTTGGTCCAAAATCTTGAGAAGGAGCAGATGCTGCTTCAAGTGTGCAACATGAAGTTGACATGCAGCTTAGCGCTAAACAAGGCTGAGAAAATGCAGCGTGAAGTGAAGAGAGTGGCTGTGGAATTCAATGATGGCGGTCAACGTTATTTTGGCTTGACCTCGTGGCCTCGGGTGGCAGAAATGTTCATCGATGATTTGCCAGTGTTTAGGGAGAATTCAAGCATCGATTGGAATGCCCGTCCAGACTTGGAATTCCAATATAATATCAAGCGCCAACAATACGGGCCACCCAGCCGTGATGGCATTACGCCACTAGTGTGGCCTTCCGTTCCAGATTTTGTACAAGATGGAACAACATGTATAATGTGCCAAGAATCGTTTGGCCCCGAGGGTGGATGGAATCTTGGTACATGTGGCCATCTATACCACCCCGTGTATCTCATTCCACACATGGTCACCAGAAAGAGATGTGCGCAATGCAGAGCTCCATTTCATGGACGACTGTACAAAATGTTTGGCCTTCAAGACCACATGCCTACACGTTACAAGCACAATAAAGAAAATTTAACGAGCCTCGGTAATAGAGTACATTGGGGGTCCGACATGACATGGCTTTGGAAGTGGGGCCACGACAACCGACACCTCCCGGCAAGAACAATCGCTGGCATACAATGGCAAAGTGACGCCCAAGTGACAGAGGTGATCAGGAGGGTGTTTGGAGACAGTGATCCAAGGCGTCGACTATATTTTGGTCAGATTGCCGATGGACATTGGGACCCAGACCGTTCCATTTTTGTGCGTGCACCACATCCACAGTGCATCATGTTTAACTCTCAAGGCCAGCCAGTCGAATTTGAGGGTGAATTGGGCTTTGAGGAACAAATGGCGTACATTGAAGACAATACCTTCTATGAGCCAACGCTCGTGAGTGACATTTTTTCCCACTTACATAATAGATACGATATAGACGCATTTCAGCTTCTGACGACTTTGCAATCGCGACAAGAATTGCAGCAATTTTTGAAAAGCAGCATAGCACGAGGCGTTGTAATCGAAGAAGTAAATTAGATAGTTTTGGACTAGATTGTGTATAACTAGATAGATGTATAGAATGAAATACCGGAAGTTGTACAAAGCGAACGTATGTAATTATGTAAAGCCTTTATTAGTTTACCATGTACTTCAACGGATTTATAAAATATGTACATTTATCATTTTCTTTCCACCTCGTGTATTGTTGCTTCGCCTTTGTCTATTTTTGTAATCTATTGGACCTTTTTGTAATAGTATAGAAGAAGCTTGTATGCTTAGATGGTAGGTAAAAGAGTGTTCTATTTTATTTTTGGTGAAGCCCTAAAGTCCGAAGTCCATTTTTGGGCCCAAACCACCCTAAACCACCACTTTTGCTATGTTCACCTATGAATGAAATTTTCCATTTTTTTTTTGAATCAAACCAAAAGATCTTGTTCTACACTTGTCTTAGATGATGTGATAAAAAATTTGTTATGTTTGACCGTAAGGATTGAAAGTTATTAGCATTCGAAGTGGAAGAAGCAAATTTATTTTAAGAAGTTGCTAGGATTGCCCGCTCCACAAAAAAATCCATAACTTTTCCATTCCTAATCCAAATGGGATGAATGAAAGCCTTCCATTTAAAAGAAAATATAATCCAACTGGAAAAAAATATACAAATTTGTATTTCATTTTTTTGTGGATTTTTTTGTCTACCCGGAGTCTTGGACCGCCCGGTGTCTCGATCTCCCCTATTTGAGGTTATTGTGGCATACCCTTTGCTCCTAGGCACCGATTGAAATAGAAATTGTATTATGAATAAACTCATAAGTTTATCTATCATTCTACTTTATCATTCTTATGAAAAAGTTTTCAAAAGTTTTAGTAAAAAATGAGATCATGGGAGCCTATCGAAAATCCATTTTGTCCCTTGCAACAAGGATAATGAGAGTATGTTACTTTAAGGGCTAAGAAATAAAAACAATGGAAATTCTTTATCAAAGCAAGAAATAATTAACAAATTATTTTATTGCTTCATATTTGATGAAATCTCCTTTAAGTCTTTAGAATTAAACCAAAAAATAATTCACATTTTGTAACTTTTGTTCTATTAGTTTTAATCTTTTTTTAGTTGGACTATTGATTGACTACTCCCTCATGTTTATTTTTAAATCCAAAGTTTACAAATTAAAGTATTGAACATTTTCCATTTTTTCTCAAATGGCATTATAGAAATCAAATGATCAAAGTCTAATATCTTGCAATTGCTAACTTGATAAGGTCACGCTACATGAAATTTATTTGAAAATCAATTGAAATAAATGACTTTATGAATGGCGATCCTATACTTGAAAGTCTTAAATTGAATAGATTCTAATTTTTTCTTTTCATTTCATTTCAAGATGAACATGGTGAAATGACAACTTGGAGTTTTTTTTGGCAATAATTAGCATAGGGCCTACATGGATTAATATTTTTGAATTTCTTGCCATATAGTTAGTGTAAAATCAATTTAGCAACTTCTCTAATTAGAAATTCAATAATGAACTTTAATCCCTAGAATCCTAGATGCCCAAGTCATGTTTTGAGCTTCTACGAATTTGCTCTAAATTGAACAAAATGTCAACATTTTGATTACGTGACTAGGTGTATCAATTAAAAAAAAATTGTAACCGTCAAAATTCAAACAAGACATGTTACAAATCTCATAGGTTGCTAAAACACAACAATATCACTTATAGAGTAAAAGATTATAATGTTTGAACATGAGGGTATTAAAACTACAAAAATGATGTGAAGTCTTCTAATCTTCTTTTCAATTTTCACAAGTCAAATTTAAAAAGTTTTTGACCAAAAAAATATGAGTTTAAATTGCCTAACATGTATAACCCCAATCAATTTATGGCTTTTAAAAATATACTCTATATTTTTTTTTTAATTTTAAATAAATTTTGAATGTGATTTTTTCTCTAAGATCTAGTATTTTCAAGGCACATTTCCAAAAGCTCTCAATGCTACAAGAAGTCAAGATTGCAATGGGTACCTTTGCACAAAGTCTTGAAACGAAAAATCACTATCATTTATTTTTAAGAATAGACTATTGATGCTATAACTAGACTTCAAGAAGAACTTTCTAAAAATAGCAACTTGGATACTACTAAAAATAGCAATTTGGTTAGGTTTTATTTAACTTCAAAGTTTTGCCAACACCAGATTTGGGTGCCTCGGGCATTTAGGCAAAAAACCCGTCCAGATGCCCGTCTATTTTTCCGTCCACAAAACCGTCCAGTTACCCGTCCACCCGCCCGTCCAAATACCCGTCCATCCCGCCCGTGCCGTGCCCGTCGATGGAAGCTTGCCCGTCCAGCGCAGCCATCGACAGAAGGTCACCTGTCCAGCGCGGCCATCCAGCGCGGCCGTCGACGGAAGGTCGCCCGTCCAACGCGTCCGTCCACCGCGCCCATCGACGATGAACGTCCATCCATTTCCATAGTTTTCATCCTTTGTCAATGGTTCTCGTCCAGATTTCATCCTGACGGACGTCGGGGTTGAATCCTGACGTCCGTCCGGACATCTTGACAGACGGACAGGACGTGACAGGGACAACCCTGAAAAATTCTAATCCTAAAAGAAGAATAAACTAATAGCTATGGAAGTACTATGCTCTTAAAGCAACAATTTAACCCTAACTAATTCATCATTTGTTGTAATAAATATTGATCAAAGGACCTAGTTCTTGAACAAGGATTTTTAATTAAATTTTTTGATGAAAATTTATTTAATTAACCCTAAAAAATCAAAGTAAAATCCTCACTAAACAACTTGGTTCCTAAAATCCTAATCAAGAACTACAGTATTGCAAGAAATCACCCAAAACATAACAAATTCCGTCAACACTAATGTAGCTTAAATTTTGAATTCAAAACCTTCAACAAGATGAAAACTCAACAAATTTCGCAATCATGAATGCAACCTGTACTTTGAGCTTTGCTTGTCCTTTCAGTTGTAATTTGAAAATAAAAAGCAGAGACTTACTTAAGTTGCGTGCAATAGGTCAAAGAGGGCAAGGTCTGCAAGACAGGTCAAAGAAGGCAATAGAGTCAAGGAAAGCAAGGTGAGGCGACGACATAGAGTTGAAGTCTAAAATCCTCGGTTGGATTAAGGGGCAAGTATGAACCCGGCCCTATGATGGGGGCTCGGGCAGGCTGTGAGCCAGGCAAGAGATGGGTTTGAGGGCATTTCCTGAAATTGCTTCAGGACTTAGTGCCAAGGGCAGCCGATGCAAGGGTGTACTTGTCTCCACAACATCGTTAATTTTGATTTGCCACCACATCTTCTTCATGAGATCAGGAGTATTGATATTCAGCTTCTGAAGCTCTACCATGTCAGGCACCATTTTTGTAAATTGTATCCCGTATTTTTCGAACATAGTCTTGGGGCAGAAGGCACGTCTCTTGCCTTACTTAAAAGACAGCTCAATGTGATGTGGGCCCAGGATTACCCATCCTTGGTAATCAAGCGAACACCAACCAGGTTCTATGCCTTTATCCACCTTTTGGATATATGGAAGTGTTGTGAGCTTAGTCCACTATGCCTTCCAAGCAATGGATCTTTTTTGTTAACGTCTCCTAAGTGTCGTGGACGGCAGCGAAACTACTAGAAATACATGGATAACTAACAGGCTAACTGCAATGACGAGGGGTGATAGTAAATCCTAAATCCCTAACTATCTATCCTATGTCTAGGGTTGGCTGGGTAGTTGGCGTCATTTCTAACATCCCGAACTACGTGAAAGGGGAACCCTCACGTTCCTTCCATGAACCTCTAAGACTATCTTTTGAGTTTTGACACTTCTCTCAAAAGTTCTAACTCTACAGGCTAACCCTAAGCTTAGTTTTTACTCTAATTTCCAACCCCTACATGTAACTCTAGATTTTTACTTCCAAGTGCTAACTCTAATTTTTACTTCCAATTTTGATTCTATGTTTTGACTTTTACCCTCGGTTTTTTTACTCCTAAATTAATTCTAGAATTTAACTTTTATTCTAACCTTTTTGCTTCTCGATTGACTCTAAAAATTGACCTCTAATTTTGATTCTAACTTTTGACTTTTAACTCTAAGTCTTTACTTTCTAACCTAACTCTAAAATGTTTGCTTGAGAATTTGACTCCTAGATTAACTCTAAATTTTTACTCCTAAATTAATTCCTAGTTTAGATCCTAGATTCTCCTTCTAACCTAATCCCTAATTTCCATCTATGGTTCCTTTTGGATGAAATTTTAATTCAATTCCTCCGTTTATCCCCTACTACTTAACTTATCCTAACATGGTCAATTTGAAGCCAAATCCTAAGTGTGATATATTTTTGGAACCTTCTATCCCTAATCTAGCAACTCTTGAATCTAACACCTACTTGTACTAATTACGGCTTGCTTAATCACGCGTAAGGGGCTATTAAGAAAATCAACGCTACTTAGGAAAAAAGACACCAAGGACTAATTCAAAAACTCACCTCTTCACTATTGGGGTCAGAAATAATTTCATCCACGTCCACGTACACATCCTCATGCTCCATGGTGGTCTTTGGTCTTGGTTGAATTTTTCCAAGCTCACCGCTTATGTTTAGAAAATTAGGACCCCGTGCGATCTAAACCTCTTCTTTCCCTTCCTTCTTCCTTCTTCCTTCTCCTTCTCTTCTCTCTCATTTTCTTTCCCTTTCTCTCTTTTTACACTAACATTATTCTACCTAAACTTTTATGGATGTCTTACAACTATAGATTCAAGCCCCAAGGAGGTTTTAATGTCTCTCCTACCCTCTTACACTACCTTGTCTTTGTGTCATCCTAATCCGCCTTCTAATGGTCACTACAAATTTTTGAGATTTTCCTCCTAACACCTACTTAGCTAAACCTAGGTCACTATTTATCGTCTCTCTCACCTAAGTTGTCCATATAGCCATCCCTTCCTTTTCTTCTCCTTCTATCTTTGAATGGTTTTACAGGTTTTTGGATGGACGATTATCTTACGTGGAGCTTTAGCCAGGACTGGACCCCATTTTTTCTTCTTTTTTTCTCTCAATCGTTACCTTATCGGTTTTTTATTTTAAAAACAAGCCCAACTTCCCACCCGGACTCTAACTTCAAGTAGTCTTATATTTTGTTTTTTTAGAATCTGATTTTTTGTATTTGCAATCAGTTCTCCCCAACCCTTAGACCCCGAGTTTCCCCCTCCAGCTCTGGACGCCCGAGTTTTCCCGAGCCCTGACCGACTGGTTTCCAACCTCCCTTAACTGACTGGTTCCCGACCCCGAGCCCTGACCGACTGGTTTCCAATCCCCCTTGACTGACTGGTTCCCGACCCCCTTTGATTGATTGGTTCCAGCCCCCTTGACTGACTGGTTCCAACCTCCCTTTGAACAGGACTGGCTCCGGTCCCCTTTTGAGCTAAACTGGCTCCGGCCCCCTTGATCTGGACTGGTCAATCTGGCCTTGGAACTTAAAGGACTGAACTAGGTAGTTAGGTTAAGGAAACATGAAAAATAACAACAACGGAACAACCGAAAACAAAAAGAAACCAAAACCCTTATGATTAGTTTAGGAGGTATTATGGATTTCTAGTATTCTCACTAACGGATGGTTATATTGATTCAACTAATTTTTGAAATTCTTGGATATCTGGACACTAACAATCATATCCCCACGTGCATATTTGGACACTAAGGTAGAAGGGTGTTTGGAATCTTGTAAAAAATGCCAAACTTTTCTAGGCTCTAGAATCAAAGCTTTGCCCTTCCGAAGGTAATTATAAAAAATGCCAAACTTTTCTGGGTTCTACAGTCAAAACTTTGTCGTTCCCAAGGGGGGTACCCGTAGCCAAGCGAAGGTTAGACAAAGGAAAAAATAAAGACACACGTAGAGAATGCACATGGAGAAGCCAAAGCTTCACCGACAACGGAGGGGTCCACACAACAATAGGGATGGTTAGACAAAGGTAAAGCACTCGACTTAAGAGAACACACGTTGTCCTATTGTAAATTTGTCCATAGTATAAAAACATATTATATTATGTTTTATGGAGTAGCTTCAAGGTGACGCCATTCCAATAGGTGTATGACATCTATATAAGAGGATGATTTTGCCGTAGAGCTTCATTGAAATCCAGTAGTGGTTTTATTTCCTACTTTAGATTTAAAATGTTGAACTGGAGGGGTTTTTTTGAGTCTCAAGATGAGGAGCCTCAACCGGAGGCTGAACTTGAATTTTCATTGTTGCAACTGCCAGATGAGCCGCTTCTGCCACGAGAATTATCATTGTCATTTGTGCATCCACAAGATGAAGCTGGGCCTTCTCGACCGCCAAAACAGCCTCGTATTGAAAAGCGGTGGCACGGAAACCTTCAGCAGGATGCTCGTGCGTTGGTAATCTTGTTACAAATTGGATGTGTTGAACCCGATAGCCGTGAAGTGACATTTGAAGGGTGTTTTGAGGGTCTAAACATTGACCAATATTATTGTATGGTCAAGCCGATCAAGGGGAGTCGTGGCCACCAACGATGGTTAGAAGGGCTGGTCAATCCCTTAACGAAGGCGGATCGTGCAGAATTTGTCGCTGCAACTATCAAGCGCATTCTCAAATTCTTGAAGATGGAGTGAAGTTTGTCTTGAAATTCTAGTATTTTACCTCTAATAGACATTAGTTTTATGTTAGTGTTTATATCCATGTTTGGAGTATTTTTATAGAAATAATTTTGTGTGGTATAGTTGTAGAAGAAAAAGATGAAAATGTTTGCCTTCTAGGTGTACTTTGAAGTGATTTTCCTTCTAAGTTAAAGATAAAGATATAATTGTGGGGCCAAGTAGAAAGGTCAATGATTGAAAGTAAGCCTTAGGAGCAAGTTAAGGGCTGATTGCCACTTGCTTTGAAGGTATAGAGTTGTTGATAAGGGAGAGAAAAAGGTAAACACTATTCATCTTCTCTCTTGTTGTAGTTGGTAAGACCCGAATGTTTGAAGGACTATTGTGTGTGGAGTTTTACGAATTTTGGAATGAAAATTGTTGGGTTTTGAGATCATGTTGTTGTCTTTCAGAAATGTCCTCTCTTTCTTGAATTGAAGTTGTGAGCTGAGATTTGTGTTAATTTGAGTGGAAGAAGGTCTGTTGCCTCCCAATTGAAGGGACAGAGACTTTGAGCAACCATAACAAATGCACAAAGTGTTAGTTTAAGTTTAAATTCAAAGAGAATGTGGAGAATTTTGTTAGCTTTTTATGAAGCTATCATTAGTTGTATTTGAAGCATGCATGAGTGATTTATGAGTGTGGAAGTGAAGGAGGGTCTGTTGCCTTCAATTTTCGAGACCAAAATTTTGAGCGACTATGAAATATGGACAGAGTGTTAGTTTAAGTTGATTTTCAAAGGAGAAGTAGAGATTTGTGTAAGCTTTCCAAAAAGCTATTACACATTTCATTTGAGTTTGTAGAGTAGCCGTGGCATCAGATCAAAGTTTAATTAAGAAGAAGGAATTGGAGTTGGAGGAGGTTTGAAGATTTTTGAAGAAATCAAGACTTCAAGACAAAAAGATTGAAGATTTGTGTATTGTGGCTTGTGGCTCATTGCGTTTTTATTATTATTCCTAGCCGGTTTTGGAGGCTTGTTGTTTTCAATTTTGCATCGTAAACATTGTTGCAGGTTATGTGGGTATCCAATAATAACCCCGTTTTGTGTTTATGGCGACGAAGTGGGATTGATCATCCACATGGTCGTTCTTTTATGTCGTTCCTACTGGTAAAAAGCGCTTTCTGGTCACTGTGGGTTTGAATTTTAGGAATCAATTTATCGGACGGCCAACTCGTAGTTTGGTTGTCCCGTTTTACCCGTTCGAGGCTTTGTTTCTTATCACACACTTTTACCTTTGGCCCAATAGAGCCACCACAAGATAGGATGGTTGGAGATCGGGTGAAGATTCGAGTTTGAAAACTTTGAAGATCTAGTGAAGATTCGAGTATAGATATCCTCCATCTACACTCACCAACTTGCAGCCAAATACCTTGTGTGTTCCCTAAGCGCGTTCCTCTCTATCCGACAACGTGAGTTAGTATAACAAGGTAAAGCAAATGACTCACACTCTAAAGGCCCCCAATGGCAGCATACGCCAAGGCACTAGAGGGGGTGGTTTTAGGATTAGTAGTAAACACAAAAAACCTTTAAAACACAAGGATTAGTTCGTAAGAGTGTATACGAAACACAAGAGAAACACACAAGGAGTACACAAGGCAAGATAGAAGGACCCCCAAGGACCTTTAAAGTTTGAAAAACAACAACAAAAGGAGCAAAAAGTGCTCCAAAAACACCGTAGAGGTTTTTGGCTTCAAAGGCCAAAATATCCAAAATAACTTGGACTCACAAACCCAAAACAAGAATTGGAGGTGTTCTAGAGAGAAAAATGGGGACCTTAAATAGGTTTCCAAGGGCCCACCCCTCCCTCTAGAGTTCTAAAGTAACCTTATGAACTTGGATTTTCATCCTCATCCTCAAAGATTTTCATCCTAATCCTAAAAAACTACTTCTACCATCTACGCTGGACCAACCTCCTAACTTTTGGAGATCAAATTCAATTGTCAAACGGATTGCGCCGTTGGCTCCAGATTGCCGTGTTTAATCCAAGACCTCCCAACCCCCCATATCGAGGCCAAAAAACCATCGTAGGCTAATTTAGTTTAAAAATCCAATCGTGGTAAAATCCTAGATCTTGGGGGTCTCCTATTTTGAGAAATGTAAATAGCCTAGGGTCTCTGATAGGTGCAAGAGAGTCAGAAAGGACTCTTTGTTGACTTTGTTTCGCCATCGTATGATCCTGGGATGCCGGCCAACGCGGCGGGGACCCCGCCACATGGTTAATTCCCGAGGAATCTTGCCGGTTCGGGTACTTGCCGCTATCGAAATGTTGTGAAACTTCACAGAGCGCATTGTTTACATAAAACAAGCTAGTCTAATTTTTAGTGAGATTTTCTCGTAACCAAGGTAATTTCCATGAAATTCCCGTTGGAGGTTAAAAGGGTTGACCACCCAGAAAAGGTTCTTCTGCAAGTCGAAAGATGACGGGATTTTTCAGGTGACCTCTCAGGGAGATGAAACTGGCCATCTCCTCGAATTAGCAACGGTGCAGGAATCTTTTGCAGATAGAAGAATCTTGGCAAATCGATTTCGTTGTTGGACTCCTAGCATGAGATTTACCCTAGAACACCATCCTTGGGCTGTAGATTCCTCCACGGGCCTGGTCTTGCAATCTTGCATCAGTGGCTCCTGCATGCTAACAATCGGGGCTTGGGAATTCTAAACCTAACTCTAGGACCCGACCTAGTGGCCTCGCTGTGGATCCCTCGGACCAACCTAGCCATGAATTGCCACATTCATGGTGGGATTTAGCCCTTTTGGGGCTATATGACTCAAATCCTTCAAATCTAACCGTTTTGTTCTTTCTACCTATTTTTGGGCCAGGTTTGATGGGATTCTAAGTCTAAACACAAATCTAGACCAAATACTATAATGAGTATGTCACAATCTTATTTTGGTTCTACACTCTTTTTATGGCTTTTTGTATACTTTTCTTAACTTTAAATTGCAAATTTCCAAAAAAATAATTCTACAAGTCCCAAGTGACAAATTGGGAGCTCACAGTGATCCGTCATGGACCAATGCAACTTGGCACCGTTTGTTTCAATGGCTTCTTGGTCGAATCGATTGTACACACATTTATTGTATCCGCCAAGGAAAAGAGCGTAGGAATCTTTCAAGGTACGCAAGGAGACGCGGCTACTCTAAACTGTCCTACAATACAAAGAGGTCTAAAACCCAAAAATACATTCGTCAATTTTAAATAATTTTTTGTGTGTATTAAAAAAATTCTTTTGGGAAATCCAAACGGTAAAAAGATAGATCCTACCACCTTCTGTAAATTCTATTTTTTTCATTGTAAAATTTAATATACAGTTAGGATTATTTTTCCTTCCCCTACCAATGTCCATGGTCTTCAAAATTTCATCAAAGTGAATGCATGCCACCACTCAAAAATTGCCTCCACTTCCAACATACACACATCATAATGAACCACAATTTTTTTTATAAAAGTGACCTTTGAGCCTTTCAATGAAAAATACAACTTTGTAATCTTCAAAAGAAATTGAGGTATATACATTGTAACTTGCAATACAATAATAAATAAAAATTGCCCCACTTTCTGGCTATCATCAAACAAGTCCAAAATTATTTTGGAGTGTTACGCATTATTGCTCTCTTCGTGCAAGAGCATAGTAATTTTTTTTTAAACAACCTCTACATGCATACATGTATTTTCGATTGCAATTGTAGCAATAAGTGTATGGCCTTTAAGCACGGCCTAAAGAAACTACACAAAGCCCCAACAAATTTGAAGATGAAAGATGACAATATTCTTTATTTGATTCTTGAACATTTCTTCTTCTTTAGGTGTGAAGGATGCTCACATAATTTTGTATGAAATTATAGATGTGTCATTGGTCTCTTGGAATTCTCACTACTATTGCATTCATCCATATACATGTTCACAATGGACACGTCCATCAAAAAAAAAAAAAAAATTGGTCCACCACATCTATCCAATGCATATTTATCATATATTCAAAGTCAATTATAGATGTCTAGATTTCTTCCCTTATGATCCTATTTCTCCTTGGCACGGTTACTACTAGGAATTGCATTGGATACTAAATTGGTCGGGTATGTGTAGAAAATAGAAGCATTGGTTGCTTGTCTTTCCAAACTACGGAATTCATACACTTAGATTCATGCTTCCACCATTCTAAAGTCCTTTAGACATTTCAACTACAAGATTTAATATTCTTCAAACTAAAAAAATGTCCACTTAATTAGTGCATAGCATTTCTATAGCATAATTCCTCTCTCTAATAAGGACATAAAAAATCCTAGGGTAGTAAAATAAATGTTCATTATAATAACATGTTGTTTTTATATACTCCATTAATAAATTTAGAACCACATTGTAAGCTAATGTAAACTCCCTTCTTGCGTTTGCAAACACTCCTTCCAAAACTACAATTTTTCCACAATATATTTCAAAATTTGAAACAAGCTTTAATTCTAAGTCCACAAGGCATCCAACTTTTGAATTCCACTTTGGGGGCATATATTGATGTAGAGAATATGAGGCCTTGTACCTTATCATCACCTTGTCTATAATAAAAAGCACTAAAAAAATCCACGTTTTTGTCCACATGGATGTCTAAAAATACCCATTGTAATGGACAAACCCAAACATATGGAAAATCACAAAAAATGAGGTATCATTTGAACAAGATTTTTGGAGATGTCTTTGGAGGTCATGAAAGGTTGTCATGTGGATGCCACATTGCCTCCACATCAACACTAATGAAATGGGTACTGCCATGTGAGCAAGTTTTTCATCTACTTAGGTCCAATTTGATGTAGAGCATGACATGGTAGACACATGGCAAAAATGGCATATGGTTGATCTCTAATACAATTGAACACAAAAATCATAGAAAAAACAAAATACTTCAAATAATTGCATCATGCATTGTAACAAAAGTTGTTAAAAAAATGCATAGTAAAAGTTCAAAATCAATTATTTTGTCTACTATTTTGAGTATTTGAGAATTTTGGAGTGTGTAGTACACCCTTAGGGGCTGCACTTAATTCTACTACAACAAACCACGTGCAAACAAGTGGTTTCTAATAAACTATAATTTCAACCTAAAATTTTGAACATTGTTTAATAATGACTATAGGTTTCTATTGACAATATTTACAACTCAAATAAAATATGAAATGATTTCTAAAAGAGGTTGAATATGAACTAAAATGGCATGTTTTTCAACTCAAATAATTATAGAGAACACATTTAGATTACCATTGAATCAATATTCAACTCAAAATGAGCTTTCAATAGAGAGTTATTTTTAGGAATTTTTTGTTCATTTTTAGACAATTTTTTCTCATATAATATAGGGATGTAAAAGGATTTTTTTTATTTCTATAGTGTATCTTTTTACTTCAAAAATTTGTAACTAATTATTATTAACAAATAAAATATGAATAATTCAAAACAGAAACTTACAAAGTAGAAAAATCTATTCATAATCTTTTAATTTTGTTTTATTTAAACTTCAAAAAATAAATAGGGGTTCTGAAGTTTTGTCGCACATGGTTTCTAATGGATACTTTAAGTGAACTCCCCGAGAATACACCATTGTCCATGAAGGTATTATAGTGACAGCTGGCAATTTGTTTCTCTAAAACTTTGGCTTGGATGCCCTAATCAACTATGCATGTTTAAAATCACATGTAGAGTAACGTTAGCTTCAAGTAGCATCCTAATACAAATTTTTATGCTATAGGGGTCACCAATACCGTCCATACTCTTTTTATCATCATCCTCTTTGTCCTCACAACTTTTTCGCTCCGACATTGAACTTTAAATCCTACTTTTGTACATTCTTTTACTTTGAACTCTCTATCTATATCTTTGTAGAAGTGGAGAATTATATCAACTTTACCAAAAATATTCATCATCTTTGATGAAATTAGGTAATTCATAATGAATATGTTCTTTCCCACCTTCTCCTCCATTATATACATTTCCTCCATTTTCATAGTCTTCATTTGAAAATGATTCATGATAAATATTAGATTTGCAAAGAAGAAGTCCCACTCCCTAGATTCAAAAATTTGGATTGACACTCCCTTCTTCAATGTAGGTGCTATTAGAAAGACAACTCCTAAACACACATTCCTTGACCTTGCACCCCCAATCAAAGTCTTCTTCTAAGTTTATGCACATCTCTTTTCATCTTCATCTCCATTCCTCCATCCTAATAACCACCACAACCACGAGCTTCAATTTAGGCATGAAAATGTCTTTGCTCCTTAATATGGCCTTCAATATGCAATGAAGAAATATCTTCAGGTCATATTGTGTCATTTTTGAAAGATTGAGATCATATTGTAATTAGAATGATGAATCCTAGAATTGATCTATTTAGAGTTGCAGGAGACTTTATTATCCAATGTATAAATTTCATTTTTAAAACACGAACAATTTTCAAAATAAAAAATCACCTCCACCCTCCTAGTAAAGCCATTAAGGATTATGAACCCTCAATTCATCACTTGAAATTTAATTTTTATATATTTTATTTTACATCTTCTTGTCAAATTTTACGAGGTAAAATTCCTAAAAAGAGTGTTGAACTATAATAAGGGAAGTACTTACTGATGTAGTATATTGTTTATAAAAATCTAGAGTACCTAAAATACTCCAATATCTTGCTAATAGTTAGGTTAGATGCCCTAAAAATAACAAAAATTTAGATTGGTAGAATCCATTGTAATTACCTTTCCAAACTACAACCAAGGCTCAAATTTATGAGTGCATGCACCAAGTCATGCCTAAAATAGAATTTAAAATTTCATAAGTGTAAATTTCCTTTAGGCCTAGATATACTTGAGAGGAACAAAAATCAAAGCCACTAGTTATTTTAGAAACAAGGTAGAATTCAATTTGTTAGCCTTGTAGGTAAAGATTTCAAACAAAAAAAGAGCATCCAAAGACAAAGAAAAGTGTTTAAGAAACAAAAAAACATTTAGAGTCCAACAATGCAGTTGCTGGGTCTAGATTCTACACCAATAAAAAGATTCACAGAAAGCCTAATTTCATAGAAGGCAATAAATAATAAGCCTTCTTGGAACAAATTCAAAGTAGTAATATGATTCTTAACGTGGTGTATAGGACCCTCTAAAGTTCAACCGTTGAGTTTTGGATTTTTTTGAATAATAGAAGTTTGGATTTCAAAAAGTCAACCGCTTAAACCAGCCTTGATAAACTCTTAGAAAATATCCACGTTGTAATTAAACTTCAATAAATATTAGAAAAGTAGATTTTGTGATAAAATTATGCTCCAACAAGTTTTAAAGCATAATTTTACATTTAAAAGTATCCAAACAGACAACACCAACTATTTATGGCAAATTTTGAACAAATTCAAGGCTTTGATCAAAGCCTTGGCTCGAGCCTTGGAAGCTTATGACAATCAAAAAAAATTTTAAGAAGAATATTTTTCACTCCTACAACCCGTTGATCCTCCAAGTAAACCAAAATCTTTGAAAAATGCAAATTCCATCATCTGAAATTTTATAATTCTTTATTTTTGCAATTTGAGAATTTTATGAGTCCAATTGCTTAAAAATAGAAGATAGGGGTTCCTACTTCCTATGCCTAATTTGGAACTTCTAAAATCAATGGCACAATTCATTTGTCATTTAGAAGTTTTCTTCAAAAGTTAAAAATAAGTACAATAGTAAAGTTATTTCTAACTTTTGAAGCATTAGTGGTTAATTTTAGAAAAATCTTGGGGTTTAAAGGAGAAGGGGATGCTTTTGAAAAATGTATAAAATTCCACCCCTTGTCTTTTCAAACCACACTTTTTTTTGTGCTACTTTGCTTCTTGGTTCATTTTAATGGATTTTAGTCAATTTGGCCAATTTGGTCAATTTATGCCAATTTGGTGTTTTTAGAGCATTATTTTTTTCTCAAAATTTTATGCTTTGTTGGATTTTCTTTGAAGGACATTGGGTTCCCTTCAAAACTTGCCCTCCTTTCTTAGTACTAAGTGTTGTTTTCATTTTTCTAACCATTTGGTACCAACATTTAGAGAATTTCAGCCGAATTTTGGCAATATCATTGGTCAAGTGCCATATTGTCTTGTGTTTGTTAAATTTTTATAAGACCCTTGTGAAAGAATCCTAACTCATTGAAAATTCTTCCTAGAGCCTTTACATGCAAAAATTGAATCTTTATCAAGTATCTTTATCTATTTTATAAGTCTTGAGTCAAATTTCTAAATTAATGGCAAAGCTTTGGCTTTGCTTGTGACATCTTAATTGTTTTCCAAGTTTTACTTCTTCATCGAACAAGTCTTTTTGTAGGACCTTTTAAATCCTCTCTTGCTAGGTCTCATGTGCAAGCATTGACACAGCATCCACCAAATCCTTGCTTGGGACAACTTCAATATCAATTTTGTGTACAGAACTTTATGGGCTCTTTTACTAACTTCATCTTCATTCAACACCACCATGTTCAAATTGCAATTGATCAAGAGCACCATTTGTAACCAACATGGACATCAATTGAGACATTCCACCTAACTAATTGAGTTGGTTTTTAAGGACTACTGACACATATTGAATATGGCACATGTGCAATCCACCTTTGATATATTTTACCTCGATAAGTGTTAGAATTGCATATGTGTGAAGGTAAATTGTGCTTTCCAAAAAAAATTTAAAAATCCACTAGTAAGTGTATTATGCTCCCCTCTTCAATGAATTTACCTTAATAAGTGTTAATTTGGATGAAAGTGAGGCTACATAAATTTATAATTTGGATGAAATTGAATTAGGTCCATCATGTACTAGAACTCTATATAGTTCAAAGTGTCTTTACACATCATCCATTCTACATCATGTAAACAATACTAGTTATGAACTCCAACTTCTTTGGGATTTAAACTTCAAAGGCCAACCTCTTTGTATTCCAATGTTGTGCCATTTGATGATTTAGCAATATTATGATGTGGTGATAGATTTGTGATTTAATGATTTAAAAAGACTAGAAGTTTACGTCTACAATGAGGAAAGGCTTTGAATTTACTTTGGTGCAAAAGAAAGAGATTCTTTAGTATCATCAGAGGTTGGTGTCTAGTGAATAAAATATTACCAATAGGGCTTTGACTTCATCGGATAATTGTACTTATTCATGTAAGTGTTACAAATTGTCTATGCTATCCTTGATAAGTGTTAAAGTGCTAACACTACATAAGTGTTATAAGTTTCCTTGCTTTGAAGTGTTAACAAATATTAAAGGTGAACCATACTTGAAATGTTGATCCACTTCAAAATCTACTTCTAGCAATCTCCTACATCCTCGTACATTCTTCTTTTTTCCCACCTTTTGGATAGATTGTTGATCAAAAAATTTCTCTTCCGGACGTCACTAGATTTCACAATCAAGCATATCAATGCTGTGTAATCTACACTAAATAGTAAAAGAAGGTTGCCCCATAATAATTTCTGGACTTCCTACACCATATAAATATTTATTATTTTTTTCAAAGATTTACTACTTTTGAATTAAGTATAGTTGTAATTGGGACTCATGAACCTCCATGACTACAAACATAAATATTTGTAGAAATATTTGTTGACTTTGATGGCTTGTAAAGTAATTTTCTTGAAGCAAGGCACCCTAATCGTTAAGGCAACCTAATTTCACTATTTAGTGTAGATTGTCTTCAAATGGCAATTTGATGTCGTCATTGATGATGACTGGAACACAATGGTCTGCAATGGAATCAAAGAATCCATTTGAAGAGGGTGTGTCACTGTGTCAAGAATGCTTTGTCAATTGGTGTTGTGCTGAGGTTTTAGATGCTTTGAGACGTCGTTCTTCAACATGAAAAATTTGGATGATAAAGAATTATTGTAGTTAAAGCGATGATAAAGACATAGAAATAACATAATAGAACAATCCGGGATGAAAAAAAGTTTTTTTTTTAATGAAAAATGTGTAAAGACCAATTACATGGGCAAAACCACTTAATCGGGCAAGGAACCCTAATTTTGGTGGAGAATCTGACCAGGGAATGCACAAGAAATTTCCCAGCTATGGTTTATGTAGATTTAATCAACTTAATTAGCAATACCTTGACATGGTGTCGTACTCCTTGAGTTGAAGTTGAAGTTGTGCCAAAGGCAAGACCTTCAACAAGGAATTAAGGGTCAATCTAAAGTAAGGCTACACCTAAAATTGACAATACTTATATCTAAGCACAGTTATCATTATTAAATATAAATTATTTTCATTAGATCTTATTGGTAATGAAAGAAGCTTTCAACACAACTTAGCATGCATTACTTGGAAACTATATTAATAAGTTATGAATTTTCAAAGTATTATCTATAGGTGAACCAAAATCAACAAGAGGCTCTCATAGATTTTCATATTTTGATTGTGTACATCTTGTGTAGTGGATCTCTAAGAAATAGTGATGCCTCTTGGTCTAAATGTATGTGGTGCATTTTGAGCAATGTTGATTATAGGTGTGCAAACCTTCCTCTTCCAAGATTGCTTGTGAAAGCCAAAGAGGCTGAGGGGAGAAGACAATACCTCCCTTCACTTTAAAAGTTTAACAATTTAAATGGAGAAAGGAGGAGGGAACCGTATATTTCCACCTACCATTCCCAAGGTTACCAAATAAAGGAGATCCTCCTTGTGGAAAGTAGCTTTTACGAGGCTAAGCGTTTCAACATCTCTAATAATATTATGTATGTGCCCCCAAATTGCAATGCTGGCATGGAGAGTGGAAGTCCAGACTGAGGTGAGAATTTTTTGTTAATAGCTTGAAATTCTTTGTTAATTCTTTCTTTGTTAATAGCTTGATTGCCATATCTCTTGTTGCATCTACCCGTCCAAATGAACCAAATTAAAAAACGCCTAAGGATGTTCCAAGATTGTCCTTCAAAGGCTAAGTGCTCAATTTTACCAATGCAATTAATTTCATACTTGTCAAGTAAAGCTTGTTCAAAGTTTTGAAAGGTAGATAACCAACACTATGCACTGAAAAGAGGCTATTACTACCTGTTTGGGTATTCCGGTCAATGAGGGTCGTTGATTGTGTTAAAAAAAATTAGACCCCCTTGGAGCATCGTCAATTCCAAAAAACAATTTGGGATATGATACAAATATAATATTGATATGGTTACATATATAGCTACAGATATATGTACGGATATAGGATATATCCCATATCAATTGCCAACCCCAACCCCGCCTCAAAATTACAAAAGGGGAGGGGAGGGGGGGGGGGGGGGGTGAAAAATAATTTTTAACTAACTTAATTTTTTAATTTTTTTGAGCTCACCAAGGGAGGTAACTGAAAATATAAATAAAGTCGAATTTTTATTTTTTTTAAGTGCATAGTGACATCCATGTCACTATGTACTCAAAAGAGACAGTAACTACCTACCACATTATTTGTTAACTCTCTTCCATAACTCCCGGGTGTGATTGCACTTCTAGAAAAGATGTATAATGGTTTCCTTAGAATGTTCATGCATAGAACAACCCAAAAATGTATATGGAATTCCCCAACTCAGCTACTTTCTAGTAACAATTCCTTGATTTAGAATTTGCCACAAAAATGTGGTTTGTTTTTTGGACCTTGAATTATGCAACAAAAGTTGAAACACCTTTTTGACTTGTTGATCCATAAAGCTCCTATCTTTGAGTGTCCTCACCTATGCTAGAGTCTTTCCTATTATAGATAATCGATGCTTATATCCCCTCTTTGAAATACAAACATAGAATGAAGACTTTCTGATCATACCAATGAAAACTCTTCCACCATTGCTTAGAGAGGGGAAATTTGAAATTTTATTTGAAATTTCTTACCAAAGGAAAAACATTGAAATTTATCAATTACCACAAATGATCAAATTTTCAAGTTTTGAATTCAAAATAAGAAAATATAATCATTCACCAACTCCACACATGAAATTTGACTTTCAAAAGGTCAAAATTGAGAAAAAAATATTCATTTGATTCAACAATTGCAAATCTACATTTTGTAATATTCAAATAAAACTAGTAAGTAGATTTCATGCATCTATCAGTACCTACTCCACTTGGACTTGTGTGGAAGTCATGACCATGAGCACAAAAATAATTTTGAACCCTCAGACATTCAAATTTTGAACAATAAATGAAGACAAACACATTCCAAGCATGCAAAATGCAATTTCTCATCCATCAATTTTTTAAAGATTCTTATGTTAGTTCTTTAACATTTGTATAGTATAGATTCCAAAGACTTTGTTTTGCAACTATTTTGTAATTCAAAGGATACTCGTAGGTTTAGCCTCAAAAAAAAACTTTTTCAATTCAAAAAACGATCATTCAAAAATGTTTTGATTATAAAAATAATATAAAAATCTTCAAAATTTACTATGATAAGAACTTATCATTTTGAACTCAAAGGAAAAAAAAAACTCTTGTAAAGTCACAGGTATTAAATCTAGAATCACTTTAAGGAATTTTTTATATTTTATTTCAAATTTAATTGAAAAATATTATTTTGTATACAGGTTGATCTAAGTACCTAATTGTATGATTATATTCTATAGATTTTGTTTTACAACTATTGATTGAGAGTCATCATCGTTAGATTTACATTCAAAGTTGCATTTTAGGATACATCTCTACAATTTTAGAAATTTGGACTACCCTCTGGTCTTTAAGGAGTTAAGGACTACACTTTCAAATTTTGAACAATGGATGAATGCAAACACATCCCAAACACACAAAATTGCATTTTTTCATCAATCAATTTTTGGAGAGATTCTTGTCTTAGTTCTTTAGCATTTGTACAATACAAATTTTGAAGACATTGCTCTAAAAATATTCTATAATGCAAAGGGCATTGGTAGATTTGACCTCAAAAAGCATTTTTTTCAATTCAAAAAATGACCTTCCAAATACGTTTTTGGACTAAAAAATAATAATAATAATCTTCAAAAATCAATAATTTAAGAATTCTTTTTTCATGAGAAAACCACAAATATTAAGTCTGCAATTTATTTTAGAAGAAATTTTCAATTTCTGGCTTCAAAGTTAATTGAAATTTACTTTGATAGTGTAGTAGTTGATTTAACTGCATGGAAATGATACGGTATCACTCCCTCAGAAGACTATCAATGAGATTGGGAATAGCTATTACAGCCACTTTTGGGTGCATTGTGACAAATGCACCCAAAATCCAATTCTTTTTATTAATTCTTTGGTATCCCCCTGGATTTTTTAAAATTAAATTACATTAATTTTTTTGTTCATCTCCCCCTTCCCCCCATTTGTAATTTTGAGGTGAGGGTGAGGGTGCCTTTCGATATGGGATAAATCCCATAACGTTGTATTATAACCGTATCTTGTATTGAGGTCGTATCTGTATCTATATGGTACCGTATCCATATAATATATATACTCACATCCATATTCATATACCATACCATACACCATATAGTATCTATACCCATACTTCTACTTGTATTTGTATCCAGGAATGTTTTGAAGATCAACAGTATCTGGGGGGAGATTTATTTTTATTTTAAAATCAACGGTTCAAAATTTTTTGTTTTGGGGAGGGGGAAGAAATGGAAAACCCGTGGTGACGGCCTCTTTTCAGTGGATTGTGGATTGTGTCAATGATTTTGCATGTTGCAATTTTGCAGTGTCTCTGCAATAAGATACTTTGAATGTTGATTGAAATTTGCTCTACTTCAAGGTTCATGGTGACAACTAGTGAATGAAAACTGAGTGTAACTTGATTTTGTAATGTGTATCATGGACTCTCTTGCTTCAACACCAACTGTATTTTGCTTTGAAATTTTTGCTCAACTTGATTTCGTAGTGGCATAGGATTCAGGATAATTGTCATTCCGCGCATGACTCATATACTGGAACTTAGAAAATATTAGATGCAATCCCGGATGCAATGCCCTTAGAGTATTAGGGTTCTTCTTTTGACCCAGCTATCCAGCAAGCATTTCTGTTTTTTGGCATTGCATTAGAAAAAAAATAATCTGGCTATAAAATGACAACAAAGCATGAAGATTTTTGCTAGAAAACTTCAGATTGAAAAACATCTTGGATGAAATCACTATTACATTGTGAATGAAAACAAAATTTATGCACATGTGATATGTGCGAAGTGATATTTTCTATCCAGTATGTGGATGAATGTTGAAATTTGAGGCACCGCTACAACATTTTATATTGGCACTTTGGCACTTCATAAAAAATGAAAAAAAAAAAAAAAATTGCCTGCAAGTTGTTACCCATGATAGACAATGCTGAGTATGAACTCTGTGAGCATCAGAAATTCATGCAGTTGTAAGTTAGGACTGTAAGTGTCAACTATTGCTTGCCAAGGTGTTGGATTCTTGGGTCCTAGGAGAAGTTGGACATTTGTGATGCTCAGCTCTCTCCATTGCGGCACCAACAAGGAACTTATCCCTCGTGAACCAGCATCAGCAAACCTCCCGTTCATTTTGCGGGCAGGTTATTTGGCGCAATCAGGCCATAATCCACAATTATGTGGGTTTCCACACCTAATTGTGAATTACAGATTCTTCATCCACGAGTTTCATCTCGGACCGATTCTCTTCATCCAATTGCGGTTTCCTGGCAGTAGTTTACATCGACCCATGCTTCTCGTTGTCGTGACATTTTGGGAAACGTAAACCACTCGCAGGAAATGTCCCGTTCAATCGGCGGGAAGCTTCTGTGCCGTAATCCCCGATTACGCAGGCAAAACCGCGTAATCGGGGATTACGGATTTTTCATCCGGTTCTGTGTTTTCATCTCGATTTCGTCGCGATTTCGTCGTGATTTACGTCGGGCAATACCCTTATCGTCGGGCATTGCGCCAAATAATCAGCCCTCCTCGTCGGGCTCCGCCCTCCTAGTCGGCCGATTATTTGGCGCAATGCCCTCCTCTGCGGGCATTGCCCTATACAAAACGCCTCCTTGTCGTCCCTTTTTTTCCCAGAATGCCCTCCTCCTCAGGAATTGCTCTAGACGTAAGTTCTTGCAGAGAGAGGTTCAACTGAGCTTGAGGGATTCCAGCTTCTTTGGAGAGTCATCTATCTAGTAGCTCATTCTTTGTTGGTAGTCATGTTGGTAATACTGATTGCAAGTCAGATTGGCTCTGCATGGATTGCTGCCTTGAGTCATGGAACAAGGAGCAAGCAAACACTCACCTTCTGGTAAGATGAGCAGCTTACTCATTCTGTGTGTAGCTCAAATGGAGGTCACTCTGTTCAATCTATAACTTCAATCCGTTTATTACATGGTTTGTTCAGTCGCCATTCCTCAGCCCATGTTCCTTCTTGAGATCCTTGCATCTGTGATCCAAACTAGACTACGCAGGTGAAGAGTTCGATGATTTTTGTTGAAATGTCCAGCAAACTTGCGATCCATTCAATCTTGGCAGCGGGGGATTCATACAGTGAAGTGTCTGGTATGAGAAATTCAGCTACAATACAGTGGCAGGCTTAGGCCCATCCAGCAGTTTAATGGACAACATGTAGTATACACTATACACCAATTGCACTTAGTTCATGAAGTCATGCACTTACATAATTATCAATTGTAATTAGTTCTGTCACAAGGTCATGAGCTGAAGTCATGCAAAACATGACTGTGATTGAGAGTACACTTGCTTGAAAATTCATTTGTACTAAGGTAGAGGTCCATAAGTCGCACACCTAAGAGCTGGAACTGAATTTTGGAGAGGTGAAGCTTCTTGAAATATTTTTCAGTAAGATTTCCTTGAAAGACAAGAAGAATTGGTATCCAACCCAAGTCGTTTCATATTTTTTGGAGCTTTGTAGAATTAGTTATGAAACTTTGAAGTTGAAATGGCATAGGGCTCTGCAACTGCCCACTTCCTAAAATGTACACTGTTTGTACATTGTGGCTATGAAAAAAAAACATGTACAAATACTGTACATTTGAGGAGGTGATCAGTTTTAGAATCTATGTATTTTTAGAACCTCCTACCTTACAACTTAAATGCTCTTCCTCAATAGTTGGTTGAATATTATTTCTCGCTAGCGAATTGGTGTGTTTATATTGTGTTATCATAACATTCACTAGTTTGTGGCTTTGTTGCCCTTTCTCCAATGATGTGAAAGATTTCACATCATTTCATCCCCTCAATGGAATGAAGTGGAGTATTTTGCATTTCATCAATAGCTATAAGGCACATGACATTAAGTAGGCTACAAAACTCCTAATGCAAAACACTTGTAATTGTGAGTAAACTTGCCTGAGAATTGAATTGTATTTTAAATATTCTTATTCAATGTTGTCTTCCTTTACCATCCCCACCTTGAGATACACCAAAACATTGTCGATGCCTCTTTTTAGTATTTTTCAAGAGATGGTAGTATAGTTTTCAAAGTCTTCTTGAAGAGTATTCTTAGCTCATGAATTGATTTGGGTAGATCAAGGCATTAGTGCACCTTGTAGGAAGATGTAGCTAAAAGCAAGTATATATTAGAACCATTGCAATGTATACATAACACTTGCAATACAAAAAAGGCCTACTTCATCGAGTAATGCTTCCATAAAAAGATTGAGCTTTTTTTAATTCTTTGAAAATCAAAAGCCTCTTTGCCATCACTTGTAAAGTTGAAGGTATTGGCAAAGGGATAAGATAACTTATGGAAAATAATGGAGGTTATGAATATTTATGAGGCAAAGAGATGTCCTCTAGAGACAATTGACAATTAATTATAGACAATTGATCAAGGGTTTAAGGAAAATCCCTATAATTCAATGAATTTTGAATGAGTACTTCCTCACAAACTTCCTCATATTCTCTAAACTTTTCATTTAGAAATTAAAGTCTTAATGTCCTACCATCATTAGAAGAAACCTTGTTGTTGTCAACACAATCTACATGACGTTTTTATTCTATTGGTGTTTGTTCTATTTTTGTTGAAATTGATGTTTTTATGTTACAGAGAACAAAATCATCATGTAGATTGTGTTGACAACAACAAGGTTTTCTTCTAGTGCATTTAGTATAGATTTCCACAATTGAAAGCAAATGTATTGCTTTTCACCGACAAGCTTGAATTTTTTTGGATTATATAACTTCACCAATAGGATGTGTGTGGAGTTTTGGATTTTGTGACCAAGGTTACTACTTTTGAGCAACCCCACTACTTTTTGTCATTCTATCACTATAGTGCAAAGTGCAAAGCAATACCATTTTTTCAACAAGAATTTTCGTTGTTAGACAACCTCTTCTAGTCCAAAGCCAATTGAATGTGGAGGATAAGGTAGGAGGTCCATAAAGCGCTTGGGCTCTAAAAGCATCTTTTAATATAGAGATACATGTAATTTGCTTTCTCATTACACCAACAACGTACAAATAATATGCATTTGAGTAGATAGACACTTATAGTGACTACAACTTCAAAAACTCATATCTAATTGCACAAGGCTCTAAAAAATATGAAATTATTTGGGCTCAATGCCAATTCCATTTGTCATTAAATGAAAATTTAAAGAAGACAAACCTTCTCCAAAGAATTTCTAGTTCTTAAATGGGCACTTTACAGACCTCCTAACTTACTTAGGGCATCTACGATGTGTACTCAACATACAAGCCCTGTAACAACTAATAGCAGGCCATTCTATAAGGCCATGGAAGTGCTGGATTTTTTTTGGAAAAATTGACCCAATGCAAAGCCGGCAATCTCAACATCAAGTGGACATTTTTGCATTATAATTTAAGTAAGAAAGAATAGAATCTACATTAAAAAAAGACCTTTCATTGAAACAATGGAAGGTTGAACTTTTCATTGGCCCTTCACATTTTGCAAATTTTCCAATCCTAGGGGGTCACATACCAAGGCTGTGGAAGTGGAGCCCCCCATAATGATTGCTTAGAAGTCCAATTTTAATTACAAACAACAAACCACTCGGCACAATGCTGATACCTTCACTATTGAAGGGGGCATTGCAGATGCTCTCAATAGGGATGTGATCCCAATACATGCATTACAGAGCATGTACTAGACATCCAAACCCTAAAAGCTAAAATATAAGAGTTTTGAATCCCACTAGTAAGGTAATATGCTCCTAAAGCAACCATTTAAGGACTAGTCCACCTTTTTCACAAGCTTCTATGGACAAAAATATTTTAGATTATTTTATCAAAAAAAGAAAAATAGATGTGGAACCTAACACAAGTGGTTTTGTATTTTTCCAAGCATTTTTAAATTACTTATAAATTTTCAAAGATTTGGGGCACATGCACCTATTTGTGAACATAGGTCTTCCAAAATCCGTCCACTTGCAACTTGTAAAGAGATGTGCGGAAATCAAAAATAATGATTGGCTCTTGCAATAGAAAAACAATTTTTTCTTGATGCATTCAATTGTTAAAGTGGTCCATTTAAGGATCATCCCATCTCCATTCTCCACTTTAAAATAGGATCGGTTTGAAGAAGATGGGCACTTTTAGAGAATACTACCTTAATCCCTTTAGGATGTTAGCAAACGGCATACATGAGCAAATTTTCATCGTATTTTCATACAACCGCTGTTTAGTAACTTTAGATCACGTTTGTTTGAGGTGGGATTTTTAGACAACAACCACTTGCAAGTGTGCTACAAAATTTTGCAATTGAAAGTGGTTTTAATAAAAACAAACAACGGCAAGAAATTCTTGACTAGAGATGGGTGTTTGGTGCTCTATATATATAGACTATACTATACAAAGTCGAAAAAGGAGGAAAAGTCAATACAAGATTGCATGTTGAACAACCTCACACACTTGCTTCAAGTGTACACCAGAATAGCGGTGCCCAATCGAAATGTGGCTCCAACTCCCGGTGTTATATGTTGGATGTGGGTCCTATCTTGGCAAGTCAAGAGTGGCTTATCGGCCTCTTTGCGTACTACTCTTGTTGGACACTATCCCTCTTATTTGTAGGTCATGTCTATTTCTATGTTTGTGTAGTCAGTCTGTGGTTTTAATGTAAATTGGCAAGCCATTTGTAGTTGTTGGTCTTGTATTTTGCTCCATATAATGGAGTTTTGTTTCATTTGTTTCAAAAGACAAAGCAAAACGTGGCTCCAATGACTATGACAATAGCCCACTTACCAAGGTACTTTACATGTGAGAATTTTGAAATGTTTATGAGAAATTAGATCCTAATTCATTGTGAAATGGAGAATCTATGAGGGCGGCAATTTATCAACACATTTTAAAATTGCATCAAATCTTTTGTGATTTTTTTTGACAAAGTCAAAGCTTGAAACAAATAAATAAATAATCAATAATGTGCTTGTTACAAAAATAAGACAAGAATGTAGACTCAACTTATTACAAAAAAATGAAAGATTCCAAAACCTAGCTTGTTATGAAAATAATCCAAAGTCTATCTTGTTACAAAAATACAAAATAAATCAAAGACACTACCTTGTTCCAAAAAGAATTAAATCTTATTTTCTAATTGATAAATAATATTGTAGTTCACATTTTTTTCAATGGCATGGTTGATTCCATTTCTGGTGGAAATGACACCATTCAAGAAAAATGCAAAATAAAACATTTAAGGGAATCCTATTTGCTAATTGACATGTAATGTTGTAGTTCATATTTTTTCTTAATGGCATGGTTGATTCCATTTCTAGTAAAAACAACGATATCCTTCAAGGAAAAATGCAAAGTACAACATTCAAGGGAATCTAATTATAAGATATAGGGTGGAGAGGTCGTTTTTATAATTAAATTCATTATCCGTCATGAGTCTTCAAAAGGTATGGTACAATTTGAAGATGAGAGCTTAGTTGCTCATTGTCAAGACAAAGGAATTGTTTTCAATGTGGAACTTCAAACCTCAATTTGGTAGAGTAGAATTATTTTTTTGCAAAAACTTTGAACTAAGAAAAGTTGGAAAATTGAGCTAGATTTCATTTTCAAAAATCCATTTGTGATTTTGATCTTCCAATAAAAAGTTATGGACAAAATTCAAAGAGGGTGTTTGAAAATGTCAAAGAAAAATATCCCTTCCAATCCCTCTCTTAATTTTGTCCGTAACTTTTGATTGGAATCTTGAAATCTCAAATAGATTTTTGTAAATGAAAGATAGTGTGATTTCCCAAAAAATTTCAGATCAAAATTATTTTGAAAAAAAATTCTACTCTATCAAAATGAGGTCTGAAGTTCTTCATTGAACACAATTATTACTTTTTTTACTTAAGTATGAGAGGTTTAGCTCTTGCTAATTCTAATTTACATATCCCATGTCGGTTGTTTTATCTCCTATAACCCCACTTGTATAAAATCTTGTCTCCTCACTTTGATAAACTTTCAACAAGTGGCTTTCAAATGTATATGAATTGATTGTCAATTATGTTTTAATTTTTATGATTTTAATGCTGAATTTATGAAAACTGACATTTTAAAGTGTGCAAGTGGATTGAAGAATCTAAGACAAAACGCTATCAGCACACATACACTCTACAACTCAGTGGAACACATATGGTAACTGCTTTTTGACCACTCTTGCGAGTAGCCAAATATGAAAGCATATTGTTCAAATGCCACATTTAACTATGTTTGTACTTTTACGTGAATTTTAGACAAAACATTAAAAAATCTCCAGATAATAACATCTGGAGATCTTCAAATGTTTGTATAGATCTTCAGATGTTTTGTAATGATCTCCCAATATTTTATATAGATCTCTTAATGTTTTGCATTATTTCCAAATGACCATTTTTTTTTCTATTATTAATTCTGGACCCTTTGAAAGTCCAGAAATAGTTAAATGTGGCATTCAAGCAGAATACACAACCCCTAAAGGCCCATTTGTCCCCTTGGAAGACAAATTGTCAATTTGGGTTCGGGTAGGTTCCTGTGATCTCAATTTGTAAATTATTTTTTGGGAATTTTTTGAAGTTATGCGGTTCTGTGAGAGCTTTGTGGATATATAATTTTTATTTCAAATGGTGCCCGAGAGAGAAAGTTATGCCAAAAATAGAATTTGGTGGGCAACACAAAAGTATCACAAAAAGTCAAAATAAATTAAAATTTTTTTTTTTTCCAAAACCTATGTCTTTTTGTGTACATTTGAAGCTTTGATTCATTCTATTTGGACTAATAATAAAAAAGTTATGGACAATCTTAGTTTTTCGGGCAATTTAAGCATCTTCTTAAAAAAATAACTTTTAGGATTCCTTTTTGAATGCAATTTTTACAATTTAAAAAAAAGAATTGTTAGACAAGGTTGGATTTGCTTGTTAGAACAATCTCACCGTTGGGATTATGGTATTTCAATTTTGTCTTAGAGCTATTAACGATTTAGTTATTCCTTCAATCTTGAACCTACTTCTACTTAACAATTTTCTAATGAGTGAAAATTTAGTGTTTTTTTCTTGAATTTTTTTTCCTAGATTCTCAACTAAAGTATTCAACATATAAACTTAGAAAATCAAAATCAGCAATACAAAAAATTTAAGTTAAATAGGTTCAAAGCCCAAAAATCTAGTAAAGCAAGGTGCAAAAAAACTTGTTTTCTTCACTTTGAATGCAAATATCTTGCAATCTATTTGGTCAAAGTTTCTGAAATTTCTTGCATACATTCTCATACTAGTCTAGTATAAGATCCTACGGTTAGATATGCAAAAAAAAATAAAAATTTATAGTTTTTTGCTCTTTGCAATAGAAGTGGCAGTTTTGAGTGTGTTTTGATGGAGAAAAGGCCTCAGGGCTTTAGAGGTTAACACGAAGCATTCTATGGGAAAGAGCTTGTATGCATTGTAAATACATAGAACATCCTCTTTACTGACGCATAGTTTCTTACCTTTAATTTTTTTAAATATTTTTTGGTCTCATAATTTGCTCCACAACTTTGCTAATGTATTTGTAATTTCATGTCTTGCCCAGTACATAATACATAATACATAAGGGAACCAGCACAAAAACATGGAATACGGGAAATGGAGGCCCAAGCATGGTCTCCACATCCTGAAGGGGTTAAGTTAATCCCAAACAGTTGAACTGAAAGGAACTTCACCTGGAACCAATCCGTAGAAATTCCAGAGCAACCCAAACTACCGATGCACGTATCAAACAAGTATTTCCCTGAATTACATACTAAGCCGCTCCCAAGCTGCTCCCATCTCCCTTCATATCAGAACCCGAACCAGCTCCACCACCCGCTTTGCTTCCCCGGCGCCACCAACTCATTTCCGCATCCGCACTCATTTACATCCAGCTGATGCAGGGGTGTACTCGTCTCCACGGTGTCTTCAGTTTCGATCTGCCACCGCGTCTTCTTCACGAGATCAGGAGTCTCGCTATCCAGCTTGTGAAGCTCCACCATGTCGGGCGCCACTTTCGTAAACTTTGTCCCGTATTGTCCAAACAGGGTCTTGGGGCAGTAGGCGCTTTTCTTGCCTGACGTGACGGACAGCTCAATGCGATCCGTCACGGACCAGTGCAGCTTGGCGCCGTTCGTTTCGATGGCTTCCCGGTCGAACCATTTGTATACCCGTTTGTAGTTTCCGCTGAGGAAAAGAGCGTACGAGTCTTCCGGTTTGCGCAGGGAGACGCGGCGGGTGGGAAGGGGAGTGCCTTGGGAGCTGCTGCTTTGAGTGGGAGGCGAGTCGTAGGTCCAGTAGAAGCGGAGGCCATGCTTCATGGCGTGCTTCTGCATCCACATGTAGGAGTATTGCCAGAGATCGTCCGGGTCGTCGAAGTCGTCTAGGTCTGCACCGCCACCGACGTTGCAGTGACTTCCCACGAACCAGACTTGCTTAACCTCTTGATTTTGTGGGGTGACTTTGTCCCAGAGAGTGGGAGCGAAGTGCCCACGGTGTTCGTCGATGGCGAGAGCGTGGTAGGCGTTTTCCACGATGCACGAGAGGCCTTGGCCGTGAAACTGGTACTGCTTCTTGCTGTATCGAGAGAAGGGGTAGACGTTGTCATCGAGGGCTTTGAATCCCGTTTCTGGGATGCCGACGGCCCCGACGGTGTCCCACACGCCGAGCATCTTGACTGTCACGCGTTGAATACGGAAGCTAGCTTTCGTGGCGGTGGTTGTGAAGTCTTGCCATGCGTTGTAGAAGTCTTTGTACAAAGCGGGGTCTTTCTTGTCTTTCCCATCGGGAGTGGTGGTTTGGACGTACGCCTGGTACATGTCGTACGCTTTCACCACGACTGGGCTGCTTTCCTTCAACTTCGGATTATTCTTGGCAGCTGTGAATTCATTTTTCAGGACTCCGCCACACCGGTGCACGAGCGAGACGAGAGAGCGCGCGGAAAACGCGCCGCGACTGAAGCCGAACACGAAAATCTCGTCTCCTTCACAGTAGTGGTTGGATAACCAGACGTAACCCGCGATGACGTTTGCGGAAAGGCCGTAACCAAATCCTAAACCGGATAAATGGCCGAGGACGTCTGTGCCCACCCCTTTGATGTACTTCAGCAGCTGCACGGGCTGATGCTCGGGCTCCAGCACGGGCTCCCCGCTTGAGTCGCCAGGACCGACCTTAGTGTATGGCGCGTAATCTTCCGGCGTCGAGTCGTCAACAGCCTCGAACATACGGGCAACATTCGATAAGTTGAGCCTCTGGTTCCCCGTGCCATCAAACATCAACACCAGACGACGATGGGGTGGTTTCAACGGGTCCCGCTTGGGAGCTGTCGAATCGCTGTGTCCATTTGAGGTGCCCATCCTGTAATCAAAATTTGCAATTCATGTCACAAACAAACTCAGCCTCAAAATAATATTCCCGTATTAGATTCAACTCCTGGAAAGCGAGACAGAAGTACAGAGATGTTTCTGCAACTTGTGATGCGCAATCGATATGCAAAACATACTGTAAAGCTCAGTCTGTACAGAAATTTCCAAGCCCGATTTCTAACAAAGCCGCGCATGAGCGGGAAGCTCACAATACGAAGAACACCATAACGTCTACCTTCATATATACATCATTCATTCCTAACTCATGGTTCATTGTATTCTACCGATAGACGCGACTGCCGAAGGTAAAAAAAATCAGCAGAGGGGACCCAACTTGGTACGCTAGTTTTGTAGAATGCTAGTCATTGCAGGCAATTGCAACCAGCTTGATTATACTGACTCTGACCTTGCGCATACAGACTCCATAAAAGTAAATGAGATTGTTCACCTGTTTCGCAGACAGCGCAGCTGTGAGACTCGGAGATCCGCTTCGAATGGAAGGATGTTCAAAAAGTACACGCGCTAGTCTCCCTCGAAATCCTCGTAATGCAGCAAGCTTCGCAAGTTACGATGCGCCTGCATTCACTATTCTCGACCAAAAACTTTCAAGCACATCAACATAGATCTAGAGCTTCAAGGATAACCCCTAGCTTTATATATACCGCCAATGAAGAGGTCCACCAACCCCCCACAGCGTCGCAACATACCAGAGCACTCCTCGCACTGCTTCAGAAGCTGTTGTGCCAGGCTGCAAGTTGGCCCAAGAAATTGAAAAGATTCCGCCCTTTCCCACTGCTGTATGGTACGGCAATTCTCTTTTTTGGTCACGTATGCGACAGTCCCCGAGTGAACTTACTATATTACGTTGACGATGACGGACGCAAGGTCGCAATTGGATAGTCGGAGAATGACTCGTTTCATCACGTATGACTCGTTTCATCACGTATAGGTGGATAGGCTGCAGGCGAGAAAAACATGGGATCGTGGGCACTGGGGAGGAAATGCGAACCTTCAGAAATATTTGAATACTCGCAGGAGCACCCTGCAGACAATTTCCTTCAGCGAATTTCCTTTCGGCAAATTTTCGCCAGAACCTTCTCAGAGAATGAAACTTCTGTGAAGAATGAGAAGGTATGGAATGAAAGAGGAGCCAATATGAGCCCCTCTCTATGGATAAGGTGAGACATCCTAAAAAATCAACCACAACAAGTGTGAAATCTACAAACAAAGTGAATATGCTAAGAACTTTGTGCTTGAAATCTTCTTTACAACCATTCTTCACATCCAGAGGAGAAAGAAAAAACTTCTCAATATTCAAAGAATGGGCCCTTGCAATTCAAAGAGAGTGTCATGTCCTCATTCTTTGAAGATTGAGAATAAGAAAAAGGTGTGACAACCCATATGTTGGCACTCCCTCTTTCAAAGGTTGTTCAATTTTTCCAAGAAAATAAAATATTTATCAAGATTGGGATGACCATTCTTCTAACTTCAAATATTGTAATCTTTCAATCTATGCGGTCAAAGTTTTTGAAAAAATTTCTACACATTCCCATATTAGTTTGGTACAAGTTTGTACAATTGATTCTTTTAATTTTTTTAGTTTTTAAATTTTTCTCATTACTCTAAAAAGTGGTGATTTTCACAATTTGTGCCCAAAGTGTACCTTGGTCATGCAGGGGGTAATACTTATACTGGACATTACAATGAATGAACGTTCACACATGGATGATTCTATCCATTTTCTCCTGTATCTACAACTATGCAATCTGTATGTATTGCAAGGTGCAGTTGATCTTCCTACTAAAAAGTAAGAAAAATAGGTTGCTCAGTTGTAATTTCTGCAACATCGACATTTACCTTGAAACAACGCTAAGCACACAAAACGTCCAATGGATGAATTTCTTTGTTACTGTAGAAACAAAGAATGCACCTATTGATTAGTAAATTGAATCATATTTGAGTGAGTGTACCTATCACTGAAGCGGCGTCCTTCTCGGGTTGACTTACTGTACATAAATCAGCCTTGCCTGTGCTGCTGCAGTCTTGTTTTAGAAAAAAAAAACCCGTCAAGGATTCGGTTCTTGCAACTGACCAAGGTAGTATGGGTTTGTGGGGAGGATGGGTGCGTGAAAAGCATGTGTTGTAATGACACTACAACTCAGACCCATCCACCAACTACTGTCAACTGTTGTAGAGCAATAACTCGCCTACTGGGCTTTCATGTTGGAGAGCTCAATTATCCACCACCCTGTAGACGATGGTGACGATGATGAGTCTGTGGATGATAAGTGTAAGGTAATTACACGTAAAATTGACCAAATAAGGAATTCAGCATGGTTCCCATCATTATATTGAACAGGATTTTGTGGGGTCTTGTTGGTAGTGAAACGGGGATTTTAAATTCTCTTAGAATGCATTTTTTTTAACACCCTATGAATAAACTACAAATGTTCAAAGTGCTGAAAATCATTAGATGAGATTTCGGGGTCCTGAAAGGTTGTGAGTTCCCGAAGTACTGCTTGTATTTCAAATCAGCTCGAACTGAGCAGTCTGATGTCATAGAACTGCTGCCACATCAGAAAAAATATTTAAGTGTTTTTTAAGTATTAGTATTTTTAAATAATATTATATTTTCAAATATTTTTAAATATTTAAATATTTTTCAATTTTAATCTTTAATTCTGGAACAGCAATGGCTAATTCCCAGCATTGGGGATAGGCCTTAAACAACTCTCCAGAGGAGATGAAAAACATTTAATGAGGTCTTTTTGAAACCGATCCTAGACTCTTATAAATAGTGGGAATACATTTTAGGAAAGAATCTCTAGAGGTCAGTTTTAGAAAGGGATCAAAATTAGATTTAGTTATCTAAACTCCTAAGATAATCCAGTGAGAATGGGACTCACAAGAGAACTAAAAATGTTTGATGAATGACTTTTAAGAAAATTAAGAGAACAAATAATGCACCAATAAGTGATTGCAAGAAATGTATGTCTATTAACTCTTGTTACACCCTTGAATGCTCAATTATCTTCCTTTTTTTTAATTTTTAAGAAGAACAATAACCATCTACTAAAGGGCCAAGAAATGAATAAATACAAAAGGGGCTCAATTGGGATCCCAAGCAAACATGGGAAGATTATTAGTGAGGGTGGAAACTAACTTCCAACTAGGAATAAGTAAGTGAAAACTATCGGAACAAAAACATAATAATTTTTGCACCAAATGGAGTTGAACTCCAAAATGAATTTGGTTTCTTCTTATCCACAATATTCACATGCTACCTCATAAATATCCACCCTTTCGAAGATGGATGTTTTGAAAAGTATACTTCCTCCAATTAACCCGGTAAAGACACAAAGATAACTAAAATATTTGATAAATTACTTTGAGTAAAACTTGAGAATTTGTTGTAGAAACTCAATTTGGGAACCTAAGTGCCAAATTAGACCTTCACTTATGGTACAAGTCTTTCATTGTTGCAACTTACTGTTTTGTAACTTGTAGAAACTAAAATTTTAATCCCTAACAGACGGACTAGTCTTTATAGAAATGAGATTTCATCACCATGTGTATCATGAGCTAAAGACAAACACTAGTATAAAAACATGTTCTAAATGACTATCCATAATGACTAAAAAGTGTCTACAATGATTCATTTATAGTCATTGTGGACAATTTTTAGTCATTGTGGATAGTCATTTATAATATGTTTTCTACTAGTGAAATTGGAATCACTCATTGGAGGTCAACCTAATGTAAGAGAACATCTCCTTTCTTTGCAAATTCTATGGCTAAAAGATTGTCCTCTTCCAAATAGAAAGATGCTTTGACATTCATATGACACTAAATGTCATCAACATCCTTTATGGCTAAACCTTGGAAGGACACTGCCCAATGATAAATAATTAGTCAAAAATGATTCAATTTTTGGACCAATAGATGCATTCTATGTTTCTCCAGTAACAAAGAAAGTCATCCATACACTTTTGGTCCTCAACATCATTTAGAGGTTAAACAAACATGTTTTCATCTTCATTCCAAGATCACATGATATGGGTTCACCATATGAATTAGCTCCCTGCCAAGAAATAGATATTTACAAATATTGACATTCACTCTTCAGCCACACAAAATCGCCATAACAAAGGCCACATCATGTCCAAAACTTCTTGTAACTCAGTATTTCCAGGACCTAAAAACATGATGAGATGTTGAGTTTGGATGGATCTGTGGCCTGGGTCAAAACAAATACTGTAGGCCGGACGTTGCACAATTGAGGAGTACAACAACAGTATCATGTTCAAGCTTTGCAATCGTGAGATCATATCACAGATTGCTTTAAACAAACAACGAAAGAAATGATGAAAATGATGAAAGGCATGGGAGAAGTCTGCATAACATTTAAGAGCTGTGAGAGCAGCTGCCTTCCCTCTGACGGAATGATGTGGTATATTCCACACCCAACATTAGCTAATAAGCCACGCGTCAATAATGTCAGACTTCTGCTCAGAGCCAAGGTCATGACTGCACAATCAGGTTACTGGGGTGGTAGGAGGTAGAACAAAAAATACAAACAAATAATTATAAAGATAGATGGTCTGTCAAAACCCAAAGAATTCATTGAGTATTATACCGATGAAATCTAACCATTTGCCATCAATAACATTTTTTGATTCTTTTTTAGGAAAGAGAAGCTCTTTATGTACATATGGGGTGGTAGGAGATAGAACAACCCATGTGGGATATGTAATTTAGAGTTTGTAATTTCTCAACCGCTCATAGTTAAGTCTAAAGTAGGAATTGTGTTAAAACTATAATTTCAGACCTCATTTAGGCATAGTAAAATAACTTTTTTCAAAATACTTTGAATTAAAATAAGTTGGAGAATCAAGTTAAATTTCATCTCTAAAAATCAGTTTGAAATTTTAATCTTCCACTCAAAAGTTATAGACAAATTTCATAGAGGAGTTTGAAAGGATTTTTTTTTGACATTTTCATACATCGTCTCTGAAATTTGTCCATAACTTTTGAGTGGAAGATCTAAATCTAAAAAGGATTTTTGGAGATGAAACTTAGCTTCATTCCACAGCTTTTTTTAGTTCAAATTCTTTTGAAAAAAGGTATTCCACTATGCCTAAATGAGGTCTGAAATTATAATTTTAACACAATTCTTACTTTAGACTTAACTATGAGCGGTTGAGAAATTACAAACTCTAAATTACATCTCCCACATGGGTTGTTCTATCTCCTACCACCCCAAGTGTACATAAAGAGCTTCTCTTTTCCACAGAAACTCAAAGTAAGTTAATGATGGCAAATGGTTAGAATTTATTGGTTTAATACTCAGAAAATTCTTTCTACTTTGACAGACCATCTATCTCTATAATTATTTGTTTGTATATTTTGTCCTAAAATTAGCCAAAAGAATATATCGCACCATAAATGTACTGCCATTGTCTCGGTCTTGAAGCTTACGTTAATAATATGTGGATGCATTTCGTGGATGAAGACTTCAGAGAGGCAAAGGCAGCCTCTCTGAAGGCTCTTGAATGTTATGTGATCAACATGAACTTGAACGAAACATAACGAAGGCTGCACTTCTGCAGGACATAGCCTATCTGATTCCAGAGCCGAAGGCAAACTCTCACATCAAGTTTCAAATGCGAATGAAGGAATTTGGCCACCAAAAAATTCAATATTTCTACTTCATTACTTACATGATGAGGATGTTTCATAATATATACCGATAATGTTAAGGTTGTGAACGCTAGCTTTAAGCACTCTCGAAGTTTGTTCAAAGTTGTCACGAGACTCAAGGATTCCGGAAGCCATTGCCGTTTTTATAAATTAGCGTAATTGCGACTATGACCTTGAAAACTGATACTTGAACTCTTGCCTTGTTGATAACTACAGTAGATAATGTTTCTTTTTTTCTCAATTGGGAGAACCTTCGGTTGCGCCGATGGCGACATTACCTGCACTACTTTTGCTCTGGGTTTGTTTCGAGACAGCTTTGGCAGTGTCCGCTTCTCTGCATTCCCGTTTCAACCCTTCAGCTTCGTCAAGGCCATCTCGCCGACCTCTTGGCAGGGGACATAAGCTTACATGTGGTCAACTTTATCCCTGTTCGTCTGAGATCTGGGAGCTTGGTATGATAATGTCCCCGAACTGAGATAGTTTCAATCCACAATATTGAATAAAATTCCAGATTGTGAATAAATTACAAGTTTTTTGCTTTGTGTGGATTTAATAACGTCGCACTCAGAAATGAAGAATCGAAATTTCGCTCAGGCTGCAATTCAGTTCTCTTGTTCTTCTGAGAATCTGAGGGGCTGAAGAATTCATCATTCCAAACTTCCTATTCCCGTGATGACAGCATAAACCCCTGGGTCCGACACCTGACGGACACATACAGCAAATCCGCGAAAACACAAATAGCATGACAACGACACGAGGTTTCTAAGGGTTAGAGCAGGACACAAAATCGACGGAATTAAATAGACACACATCCCTATTCTTTACAATAATAAGAATTTTCCTTAACAGTAGTAAGATCTAATTGTTTCGCCAGTAGCACAATCAAATTCATCATCGTCTACGCAAAAATGAAGAATCCAATGAGCAACTACATTTTTTGATCCGTAGCATTGGCCGTGACCTGAATAATGAGCTAAAGAGATTCTCAAAGACTCCCAAAAGCAAAACATTAGGGCATCTACTCCCACTCACAACCGTCCTGTATAAAAGAGAAGGTTTCCACACTGGACACTTGGCGAGGAATGTCGGCATGCACAACTCACAACTCACAGAGCATTCACAACAATTCTCGTCTGAGAACAACAGAAATGCAGCATCAGATCAATGAAAGGTAGAGCACTCATCGCCTTGGACAATTGCACATTCCATTCAAAAATATCTCCCCAAGACTTGGGCAAATTGAATCAATTGAGACTCGACCAAAGCTGAGTGCGACGTTGTTACAGTAACAAGGCCCAACCCTGGCTGAAACCCAACACTCGACGCAACTACAGTACTGTACACTGACACCCCACTGGCATAGTGGTCATGATATAGAGTAGAATTTTCGGTTTGCAAAGAATTTGCATTTTGCCATCGTTGAGTTTTAAATCTTGTTAAGTACACTAATGCAAAATTTCACAAGCAAATATATAGAGTGTAATTGCAATATTAAGAGGTCTAAGCAAAGCAATATATACTAGCCAATTTTTGATAATTTCTTATGCATTGAGAAATCTATTTTTTGGAACATCCAAATATTGAAAATATGGTCCCACAACCTTCTACAAGTCCTAATTTTTTCATAGTAATTTTTTTAAATATATACAGTTTGGATTATTCATCCTTCCCAAGTGTTCATAGTCTTCATGAATTCTTCAAAGTGAATGCATGCCACCACTCAAAAATTGCTTCTACTTCCAACATACAGGCATCTGGGGTGAACCACACAATTCTATTTTGTGAGTGTGACTCTTGAGCCTTTGAATGGAAAGTACATCTTTGTAAACCCTCAAAAGAAATTGATGTATGCATAATGTAATATGGAATACAAAAATAAATAAAATTGCCCCACTTTCATGAAACAAGTACAAAATCATTTTTGGAGAGTTACATGTAAAAAAGCATCATGGTGTTTTTCATAACAACCTCAACAAGCACAAGCATACTTTCCATCATAATTGTGGCAATAAAGGTATGACCTTCTAGTAGAGTCTAATGAAACCATACAAAGTCCCTTGTAAATTTGAAAATGAAGAGTTATAATACCCTTAACTCGATTCTTGAACATCTGGTTCCTTTTCCAACTTAGATGTAAGAGATGTTTTCACAATTTTGTATAGAATTGTAAATGTGTCATTGGCTTCTTGGGATTCTCACCCTTGTTGCATTTGTCCACATACTTGTTCACAATGTCTATGTCTATTAGAAAAACAAACAAACAATGCCACCATTTATGAGTCCAATTCTAAGAGCAATACAAAGCACACAATTGGTCCACCACATTCACTTTTTACACGTGTGTCATATATTCAAAGTGAACTAGAAATGTTTGGATTTCTTCCCTTATAGCTCCTTTGGCACAATCACCACCAAAAACTCTTCTAGATACTAAATTGGCAATTGTGCATGATTGTATAAAAAGTAGAAGCATTGGTTGCTTTTCCTAACAAACTAAAGAACTCATACACCTAGAGTCGTGCATCTGTCATTCTAAAGTCCTTTGGAGACTTCTACTATAAGATTTTTTGCCCACCTAGTGTACGCATAGCATTCTTGTAACATAAATCTCTTTTTCTAATAAAGACTTTAAAAGTGAAATAATTGTCCATTGTAATAACATGCTCTCTTTCTTCATACCCTACCTATAAATTTATACCCACATCGTGAGCTAATGTGAATTTTTTTTTTGCATTTATATGCATTTCTTTAATAATTGTGACTTTTCCACAATATATTTTGAAAGTTTAGACATAGAAAGGACCATTTAGATTGAGAGTTGTTGTGAACCCCTAAGTTGTCTCTTGAACTTGAGAAGTTTTTTTTTCTTTGATTTTACATCTTATTGTTAAGTTCTATAGGTCAGAATCCCTATAAAAAAATGTGTTAAATTATAATGATTTAAGTACTTACCAATGTAGTATTTTGTCCATAAAATCCTATAGTACCTAAATACTCTAATTTTGTGCTTTTATATTGATTAGATGTCCTTAAAGTTCAAATTAGTAGAATACATTGTAAATACCTTCCCAAACTATGATCAACATCGGAACCTACAAGTGCAAGTGATGAATTTGGGCTAAAATAGAATTTTTACAGATATAATTTTTCTTTAGGCTTAAATAAATTTGTGAAAATCTGAATTACTAGTCATTCCAAAACCCAAATAAAAGCCAAAATGTAAATCCTACGGGTAAAAAAATTCAAGTTCCACAAAAAGAAAAGCATCTAAGAATTATGAAAGGTGTTTTAAGAATAAAAATACACAAAAATTCCATCGGTATAGTTGGTTTGTCAAGATTCCACACCAATCAAAAGATTTACAAACCATCTAATTTTGTAGAACATAATATATTATAAGTCTTCTTAGAAATAATATGTGCAGACTAATAATATAAGTTTGCATTAAGTGTTTAAGACCCTCTAGTGGTCAACCGTTGAGTTTTGGATTTTTCTAAATAGTAGAAGTTTGTTTTTCAGAAGGTCAATTGCTTTAATTAGCCTTGTTAAATTCTTTAGTAAATATCCAAATTTTAGTAAAACTTCAATAAAAAATAGGATAACATGTTTTGTGATAATAACTCACTTTGACAAATTTCAAGGCATTTTGACACCAACAAACATCCAAATGGACAACATTAACTATTTACAACGGATTTTAAATAAATTTGCAACATTGGTCAAGGCTTGGGAGCATCCAACATTCAAACAATGCCCAAAAGAGTATTTTTTTTACTCCCACAATTCTTTCGGAAGCTTCAAATAAGTCAAAATATTTGAAAAATTCAAATCCCATCATTTAATATTTTTATGAATCTTTATTTTGGCCATTTGTGACTTTTATGGTTTAGAGTCAGCCATCGCCAAGTCACTTTCCTTGGTGAAGTTCATCAAAATGTTGTCACGTTTGATGTCTAGATTTGCACTCTTCATCATCTCTGTGAGTTTAAAAGAGAAGTTGGATTTCCTTTTGGCACCCAAATCCTCCACGAAGAGGGTAATTGCAAACTTCTACATCTATAACCATCCAAACAAAACATATGTTAGAATAAAATAAAACAATGAATGATAAAATGGCACCATGATCTTGAAAAATTCAATTGCACTTACCGTGCTTGTATTGTCCAAAGCCGAAGTCAAGTGCAATTGATTCATGCCCAACCACTCCTTTTTCTTCTTCAACATTGAATAAATCTCACACAATCCTTTAATAGAGCCCTTTGAGGCTGTGGAGAATGAGTGAACAACTATCAAACATCCATGGTCTTGTAGATGCCTTTCTGTAAAGGCAAATACTGAATGCATAACCTCATACTCCGTGTCTTCATTCCAAGCCAAAACCTCATTGTGTTGTAAACCTCATCTTTACTAAGGACAAGAGCTTGTATTCCTTGAGTGATAATGTCCTCTGTCAACTACAAGAGGGCCTTCTTCTTCACTTTACCCTAAGACCCACGTTGCATTTGCGAGCCTTGGTCCATGATAGAAGATATTGTAATAGGGGCTTTATCATCCACATTTTAATTGCCTTTTCCTTTTGCCTTGTCTTCCTTTTCCTTCTCCTTCCCCTACTCTTGCTCCTTCTCTGTCAACTTCACAATTTTCTTGACTTCTTTTTTCTACTTTGTGATAAAGATAAGCTTCTCCTGAGCTTCCTTCTTCCTATCATTGTGCTCCCTCTTGGCAATAGCCCTCTTCTTTTATCTCTCACTCAATTTTGCAAACTCATCAACCTCCAAGTCAATGGCATTGAGGCCCTCAAAAGACTTATGGTAGCCTACTTCAGATGAATACGTGAA
>OX579636.1:22214390-22350506 GCA_951230915.1 Antitrichia curtipendula | reverse complement strand
GTGATCTTAATCACTAATTAGGAAAATAAAAAGTGAAAAATTGCATGAACAAACTGGAATAGAACTCTTCAAACCACATGGCTAGAGCCTTCAAAATTCATAAAGGAGTCACCCTTTTTGAAATAATTGGCTCCCTTCAGAGCATGAATGAACTCGTTGTCCCAGATTTTTATCTTCCATCCTTCAACATAATCCGGTAGGAACTAAAGCCTCTATGGAACCTCCTTGTTGATAGTGATGTTATCATCTTTCACCACCCCTTTGAGTACTCCACCGTTGCATCTTCAATCTTCAAAAAAATTACAGCAATTAGCTTATATATTCTACAAAACAATGTGCTAATGGGTAGTTGCAAGAAACAATTGTCCTATTCTTTGTCCCCTTGCCCTTGGATGGGTACTTTTTGGCTCATAACTTTTGCATACTTTGTCCGATTGGCGTGAAATTTGAAGTGAAGGTAGTTACAAAAGTTTCAAACATTCTGTAATATTTTGAATTTAAAAAAAATTAGTTTACTATTTTTAAGCTGCCCCCGATTAGGTGTCTACCATGGACATTTTGGGGGGTTTTAGTCCTATTTTCGAACCAAAGATGTGAATTGGAAGCCACAAATTGGACATGAGGGAGGTTTAGGGTCCTTACAAGGATTGTCGAGGAGATTTTGTGAAAAAAAGAATACTAGAGTTGCTCATAGGGGCTCAATGTGACCATCCTTTGCACAGAAGTCTCAAAGAGGGAAAAAAATCCTAAGGAAATTTTTGTTGCAATGAGAGGCTTTCGTTGTCAATAAAAATGGCTTTTAGGGGGGGGGATTTTCTGAATTTTTTCCCCATGTTTTAAAAATGAAAAAGGGATCCAGAGTCTAGATCCTTTTTTTGTTATTTTCTGGTAGTTTTGGACGACAATGCCTTTGGTAGTACCCCGCAACAGTCTACAGTACTACTGAATACTTGTAAGTGCTCTGTAGCGGGACCTCATCCTCATACGCCACCCCGCTTTAATGCGCTTATAGTTGTACCCACCACTTGTCAAAATCGCATCCTAACTGAAATTCAAAACCGACGGTGGAGATTGCCGCTGCAGTGCGTCAGCATAGTACTTGTAGTATCGATAGTATTGCCAGTCCTATGCCCCAAGTGGTAGAACTCTTCGTTACCAACTTTTGCTTTACTTTAATAAATTGTAGAATTGATTATAATGAAAATTAGCTCTACTGAAAATTAGACCATCTTTAGAAATATTTATTTACAATTATTTTGATAAGATATATTTATTTGAAATTGATTTTAAGTATGTCTAATGTACTCCTAAAAATCAATACTATTCTGATAAGATAAAGATACATAAATTAGTCTACATCTACAAAGTTAGGGATACAATTCTATATATTTCAAATCAAGACATTTGATTACATATATACCTATTTAAATATAAGTCCTTCTTTTGCAAAATACTTGAATTTCTAATAGATCAATGAATCTTTATCTTTAATGCTATGGATTGTGATAATTTGCAAAGAGTACATTTCAATGTCCTTTACAAATAATGTATAAACAATTTTGCAAAGATTATGTTTGTACTTTATAGATCATCAAGTATACAACATTAAAATATATCATTTTTGATGTTCTACAACTTTTATATTTTTATATTTACAAGACTTTCAAAAACACCCTCTAAAATAAGGACTATGACACTCCATATGGATATAGTGTATTGTGCATTTACCCTCCAAAATACAAAAAAGTCAAAAACATTTTGGAGAAAATTAAACTCACCTCTTCCATGAATTCAAGATTGTTAGCGGGGTTAGCTACAGCAACTAACTTCATCATCTTCATATACATCTTGTTTGCTTTTTCTTTAGCTCCCCATTTTATAGCATTTGCAATTTCAGATTTGCTTTTCTCTTCAAACGGGGTGGTCTCATTATATTTTAGTTTTCATGCATCCAGTGCAATCTCTTGCTAAAATAAACCAATGGCTTTTCAATTATAATTTATTATAATTAATCAAACCAAATAACACAATACAATAATTATAGAATCAAAATCTTACCCAAAATATGAAAGCCGTGAAAATGTCAATTAGCATCCAGTACCAGGTTTTTCTAGCACTCAGGACAATACATTTCTTCACCTCTAAAAGCCTCAACATCTCCATAAACTTGGGCAAGGATAGAAGGTTGTACTTCTCTACCTGGTACAATATGGGACCAAGTTGGTATTTACATAGGAGTCTTCAATTGATTTGGGTTTCAAACAATAGACTTAGAATTTGTTTCTCCAACTTTTTATAGCCAAAAAAGTGTAAAATCAATCTAAACCTATAAAAAATATTAGATGGATTTTAATAAAAAGTCACTCACTTGTTTATGTCATGTATGACCTGCATGACCAATTCAATTTTGCCTTTGATGTCAAGAATGATATAGTCTACTAAAATGTGTTGTGATGCTTCCGCTTGATGTAGCCTAAAAATATGACTCATCTACACCAAAAGTCGGTGATTTCCATCACATACAAATAATTTTGCCTTCTTCAAGACCTAGAACACCACATGTGAATTGACGTGCTCCATAAACTTGTCGTTCTCCTTCTGCCACACTAACCCCCAACTACTCATCTCCTCATCTCTGAATTCCATGCTTTCACTTCCCTTGTTTGTGGTAGAAACATAGAAGATGACAACTCCATGTTGGTATCCATAAACAAATTCTTGCTCTAGCTTCTTCACGTCACAAAACATGTAGGTCAAACCATCAACATCGAGACTAATCTACACAAGGGAATTTGTAGCCGGAAAAGTTTTTTGGGCTTCATCTGCAAAGATGCGATCATGGCCACAGAGTCCACCTTCTGTAGTCTATGGAGCTTGTCTCAAGAAGCTCCTTCTCCTTGTCTTCTACGACATCTTCCTCCATAAAATCTCCTTATCTTTTGACCCCAATTTTGGGTTGAGTTGTGTCATCCGTCCCTGGAGTCTCTACAATCCGCTCTTCATGACTTTGCTTGATAGGAGACTCCTTCATTTGTAACATCAATTCCAAAGGATTCAAAATCTTGAATGAATTCAATCTTAGAATTGAATACAAATTTTCAAGATGAAATAAAAGTGTAGAGACCATGATTTATTGTCAAAGGCATGAAGTTTTATAACAAAAGGATTCAAAAATCCGTACAACAAAAATGTACACTCAATAGACCTCTAACAAACATATAATGGTCTACCAACTCTCAACAGATATCAAATCCAATCTATAGGAATCAATATCAACATCTTCCTCCTCATATGAGTTGAGGTAGATGATCACCAAGGTGAATGCAAGAAAGACCGTCCACTTTGCGTAGCGTTTTCCACAGTACTCATGTTTTTTTGGAAGTATTGTATAATTAGAAAAACAATTTTAAGAAAATCTGAAAAACCTGTTCAATGTATACACCTTTAAGAAGAAGATACCCTAGGAAGGAAAAGCATAGAAAAATTCTCTAAGTAGGAGAACTGGAAAAGTGCAAAATCTCATGAAAATAGGTACTTTCACATTTTAATTTGTAAAAAATAGGAAAAACAATTTTTAAAGAAACTAAAATTGGCCATTGGGGAGGACTTTATAGGAAAGACATTTCACCAAAAAAATGATCTTGAAACAATTTTGAATGTTTAGAACTGCGCGTGCAAGGGAGCCCTATTTGCACATATGTGGAGGGCATAAAATAAAATATTTTTAAATTTCCTTTGGTAGACCATTATATATTTCAGATCTAGATCATTAAGTTTGGATACTCTCCAGTACTAAAAACCCCTAAACTGCAAAGTGTGACATATTAGCTAAATTGAAATTTAAATATAAAATGATTTTTAAATTTTTTTGAAAAATAAGGGATCTAAACAAGATCAGGTTAGCCATCTCCAAAAAAAATTTCAAGCTAATTGGATTCATTCTTCAAAAGTTATAGCCGATAACAAGTCTAACAAAAAATAGTACTAGTCTTTCTTGCATTCACCCACCACCTCATGCATGCCCATAGAGGCACTAGTTGCATAGTTACAAAACTCTTCAATATTGTGCCTATTTGAAATGGATTTAGGGATGGTTCACTTTCTAAGCTATACTTTGTCTCAAAGCTCTTGAAAGAAAAGACCGGCATCTTCTGATGTTTTGGGGACTTAGGAATTGAAACACGACTAGCCACAAGTTCTTCAAATTGATCAAATGTACAATTGGTAGCATCCATAATATCATTCATTTTAAGCTTACCAAGTCAGGGGCATCATCTTTGTCAACTGACTTGTCAATGGAAAATGTCAATGTTTGCTCCTGCCATAGTCATTTATTGATTTTGTATCAGAAAGGTCCCCCACATCTGCAACGGGGACAATGCCATGATGCCCAATTAAAGCTAAAGTATGACCCAAAACTCCTTCTTGCGCTTTAGCTTGCAAGTAAGAACATGAGAATGTTAGAAATTGACCTCTAGACCAAAAATAGCAAACTATGATTATTATAACTAAAAAGAGAATTGTTATAAAGGATTTACAATTTAACAATTGTAAAATTATTATGAAAAAAAAAGGACCAAAGTCCACGACATATACAATAGTTAACTACAATTAATGCTCAAGGGTATTACTAAAAATTCTTTAATTAGTTCTTCAAATGCACATATAACTCTTATGCCTACTTGTCTCATCAAACCACATCAAATTTTACAATTGATAAATATAACGCAATTCACTCACTGAATATATTTCAAACTTTACACATTGAAAATATTGATCTACAACTAAACATGTGACGTCAATCTCTATATCAACGTCAAACATCAAATTAGTTAATATTATAATGGAGGTACCATTTTGGGGGGCGGTCAAACAAACTCCACTTGGACCTTAGTTGGATCTGACTAAGGTCTAAGTGGAGTTTGCTTGACTCCCCCCAAAATGGGTACGTTCTTGTAGAAATTGACATATCTATACTAATTCCTCTCAAAGTTCAATCATTCATCAAAAAAGAAGAAGAAAAGTTTGTTTTACACTGAATCCTGGCATTCCAAAATAAGTGGGTTGCAATTAATGAAATATGAAATAATTCCAACAATTATAAAAGATAAGGAATGAAATTTAGTAAAGACAAAAAGTCAAGGACCCTCTTGCCTTTTAAGGAATACGTACCTGCAACTTCTTTTTTGTATCCAGTTGGAGAAACAAACAAAATTTTAACCAATTGTAAAATTAAGAGGAATGAAAAACTGATTTGAGGGGGTTAAGCTAGGAGTTCTAAGGTCAAGTCGATCCGACAAGAGGCCGACAAGGCTCAACTAGATCCTCTAAAATCGATCGAAAACTTTAGTTTTTCAATTATTTTTTTTCACTTCATTCCCTAGACAAAGGTCAAGATTGACTTATGACTTTCAATTTCAAACATTTATCAATGTAATTGTTTTAAAGTATCCAAATCAATTCCTAACATTGATTCAAAGAGCAATTAAATGAATGCGATAATATAAATGAAAGTTTGAATAAACGAAACAAATCAATAAATCATAAATACAAGAAGAAGATATACTCCTTGTATCTTGTACATGCACCATACCATTCTAAGGCTGGGAGAAAGGACCAAAATCAAACCACAAAATTTTCAAATATTGTTAATTAAAGACTGAGAATAATGACATTGTTAACAAGTAGTGGACTTCAGAAAACTGATAGTCACATCACATGTATTTGTTTTGGGGGGGTCCAGCAACCATTATTCAGATCCGACTTGGATAGGGTGGAACCTCCCCAAAACAGGTTCTGGTCAAAAAAAATTCTCTCTCGAGATAACTGAGCTGCTTCACTTGCTTGGCTAGTTCAGGCAAAGGTATGATATACACTATAAGAAACTCGCATTTTAGGTGATGCTTTGTAATTTTTTTATATAGATTTTAGATGATGTCCAATGCAACAACTCCATGTTTTTTTTGTCAAAAACACATTGAACATAACATCAATGTTGACATAAAAACATGAATTTGTTGCAATGGACGTCACCTAAAATCTGTTTAAAAAAATTAAAAAATGTCACCTAAAACGCGAGTTTCTTATATCATACCTTTGCCTGAACTAGACAAGCAAGTGAAGCAGCCCAGTTATCTCGAGAGAGAATTTTCTTAAACTTGCGTTTAACAAGGATTTGATAACGTGGATTGATTTGTTTTTTTTGAAATCAAAGGCGGCAAAGCGCGCTAGACTTTGGCTGTTTGACTTGATCTCGAAACAAAAAACTCTGGACCTTGGTTGTTCGACTTGAACATACTATAAAGATGAAGATCAATTTAGACTGGAATCATGGTCCTCGGGTGAAGATCAAGCTCTGACACATACAAACCCAATTCCAAACAGTGGAACGCTGCAACTACAAACTTCATTTCGCAGATGGTCCGAAGATTTCAACTGCTCAGTCCGGAAGCTCGGACTCTAATGTACAGCTCGTACTTTGATCAATCTAAATACTCAAATCCACAGCTTGTACTTTGGTCAATCTTCTCACCAAGCCTCACGAATTCACGACTGTAATTTAATCTCTGCTTGGCTGCTTGCGGTCCAGGAATGGCTTCAAGTATCAATGACAAGGAGAATTAGGCCAGAGATACAAAAATTTCAGTGAAACGAAAATCGATCTTTTACGTTTTTAGTCTACGCTTGTTGTGTAGGACTGGCTTCAAGTATGTATCGACTGGCTTTAAGTATCGACAAGTACCGAGGAGATTAGGAGACTCAAGATTTCCTCTTAAACAAAAGCGCAGGACCGCAAAAGACTGCAATGAACTTTGATTGATTGCTGGATTCGGATTCATGTCAAGATTTCTCAATTCCCTCATGAAGCACCACTCTCGCACACACATAAATTCACAAATGTGAAAGTGAATGAATCCCAATCTCGAATTCCACAACAGCCACATTACAATAAGCAAACAAAAAGCATTCATCAATTGGGCTCACGATCTCGATTTCACTTTGGTCGTCACATTTTGGAATCTCAAATTGTTACCTGATTTGCTAGACGTGCTGGTTTGGCCGTCTTCCTCGTTTGTGGGACAGTTGCATCTTCACGAGATTGACTCCTGGTATTCCGCGTTGTCATGGTGGCTTCCTATATGCAAAAGAAAATACAACATAAACGAATTATTTTACTTTGAACGTTCAGAATGAAATGTGGAAGTGCCTGGGGACGAAGGTAGTGTCCTGGAATGTATTAGAATAGATGTACAGTAGTTACATTAGTGTACAGTAGATTCATTCAACAATGTTCTGTTAGTTAAGCATGATTATCGAATCTGAGAACTTCTTCTCTCCGAACCTGTATATCTGCCAGTTACTTGGCTCTTTGTTCTCTCTCTAAGCAAGCTTACAGATTCCAACATGGTATCAGAGCTTTGGTAACTAAGCTCTCAGATCTGTACAGCTCTTGAGCTACCGTAGCACTATCTCACAATGGGAGACCAAGAGGCATCTAGTGGTGCTGCTCAAATCTCACCACGTGAGAGGAGAAATTCTCCTAGTATTACAGGAACCAACGTTACAGAAGTAGATCGAGCAGTCCTTAGGGCTGCAATGACAATACCCAAAGGCGTAGAGATTTCTATTCCAGATAGCAATAGATTAGAAGGACCTACTAACTACCAAGTTTGGTCTTTTCGTATGTCTAACATTCTATCTTGCTATAGGTTACTCACGTACTATACTGCACCTACTTCGTCGCCACTCACAATTACTGATGAGGAGATCGATGGTCGAGCCACAGCGCTTCAAGTGATCATTGAGTCAGTCAAAGACTCTCTTGTTACTACCATTGGTAGGTTCACAGATCCCTACCTTTGCTGGGAACATCTCAAGAACAAATACAACCCTAGGTCAGGCTCCAGACGACTTATGTTGCTAAGAAAACTAGTGACTTCAAGGAAGGAAGAAGCAACCACCATGGAAGCTTACCTCAAGACAATGAAGGAAACGATTGATCAGCTGGACGCAATGCAGATCAACATCCCTGAAGACCTTATCGTTCTTCTGATGCTGCATTCACTACCAAAAGACTACCAGTACTTCACCCGCTCTCAAACTGGTAAAGATACACTACCTTCTTTTGATGAACTTGAGTCTAGACTCCTAGATGAGGAAATGCAAGTTAAGATGGATGCAGAAAAAGAGTTGGCAAGCGAGGCCCTATACTTCAAGAAAGGGCAGAAACGCTATCCTACAGGTAGCAGTAATGAGAAACCTCGCAGCGGCCCTCCAAGTAATCACCATCAACGTAGATCTGAAGATCAGCACAAACGCGGCACCAAACCATCAGATCGTCGACCATCGCAAAACTATGATCGAGACAGGAACACCAGAGCACCAAGATTTCAAAAGGAAGAACGATGCAACAACTGTGGTGAGTTAGGTCACGGGGAACACAACTGTGAAGTCTCCAAGATTGTTACACAAATCAAGGCGCTTGATGTGAAGATGAAAAAAATTACACAGAAAGGGAAGCACCTGCAACCACAAACCTATTCGGTGGAGAAGATGAAGCAGCCGCTCACGGACTACTCTTCCTCCGGTGATTCAGCAGGCGACGTGTTGGAAGGTAACCTCCTCGAAATCAACTCTCTTGAGTCATTTGATGCTACCTCTACTCTTCCGTTGAGCACCACACCTTGCATCAACAAACAATACAACAAGTTAGGGTTTGACGGCGGCGCCCCCAAGCATACGCAGCCCCTGGCCTGCGCCTCCTCTGTTCCAGCGCCAGATCTGGGTCCGCTTCTTCGACCAGGTGCTTCTCCGAGCTTGCTTCTTCGAGCTGGCGGGACGCTCCATCGACCGGAACTGAAGTCCTCCATCGGGCTTCTCCCAACTTCAAAAACTGAAGATGGCGCCGCTACCGGGGATGCCCCACAATACTGCCCCCCTGTTGCACGGCCGCACTGCCGATCTCCGCCCTGGTGCCACCGGAACAAGGCAAACTCGAACCAGGAGGGCTGCAACGGTGCTCTCTCCTGTTGTACATGCACCCTCTGCAGCATCTGTCACCCGCCACATTGGCAGGCAGGGGCAGTTCTGCACTTCTGCTTCACCTGACGCTGGTGAAGCTCTCTCTGCAAATCTTCAAAGTGATGCTTCCTCGGAGCAGCCTCAATGCAACTCCGTTGCCAAAAACCTTGTGTGGGTGCTTGATTCTGGAGCTACTCACCATGTCACAGGTAATTCAGATATCCTTACTGATTTTTGCCCTAATTCGAGTTCAACCACTATGCTCACAGCAGGAGGTCACTCTCATCATGTAGCCGGGAAAGGCAAACTTTTGATCAAACTTTCCGATGGATCAATAAAGAGTATCGATAATGTTCTCTATGTGCCTGGCATTCGTAGAAACCTCCTCTCCATTGGATGCTTTTCTGATCAAGGTTGCTCCGCCGAATTTGTCAAGAATACTTGTCTTATTTGTGATATGTCTACGCGACACATTATCTTTCGAGGGCATCGCATGCGACAAGGAGGCCTTTATGTATTGACTGCGGAAACATTATTCACAGCTGAAGTATGCACTATGGAACACACAAAGGAGATTGACAACACACTCCTCTGGCATTATCGGTTAGGGCATATGAATTTTGATGCTCTTCATAAGTTATCTCAACAGCCAACTATAGTCGGTCTACCAAAGTTGCCTCGGCTTCAATATGTATGTGAAACATGTGAAAGGGGCAAGCAATCACGAAAAAAATTTCCTAGAAGCGTCACCTCTACTTCAAAACCCCTTCAACTTATTCATAGTGATGTTTGTGGCCCATTTTCCCAACCATCCTATAGTGGGGCACGATATTTTGTGACATTTGTGGATGACTTCTCTAGAAAAATTTGGGTGGTACTCTTGAAAACCAAGGATCAAGTACTACGGGAATTTATTAAATTCAAGACCCGAGAGGAGAAAGCTTCAGGTCACAAATTATGTATCCTTCGCACTGACAACGGGGGGGGGGAATATGTTTCTCATGCCTTTTGAAATTTTTGTGATATGGAAGGCATTCGACATGAGTTCAGTGAACCTTTTACCCCACAAAGCAATGGCTTGGCAGAAAGGAAAAACTGCTCAATTGTTGAGACTGCCCGTTGTCTTGTTCATCACCATAGGTTACCAGGACCCCTATGGTCTGAAGCCATCAAGCATGCTTGCTACTTACTCAATTGACGACCTACAAAAGCCCTCATTGATACTATTCTAGAGGCAACATATACTGGCAAGCAACAAGACCTATCTACTCTTTGCATTTTTGGCACAAAAGTTTATGTGCAAATACCCAAGCATAAACGCGAGAAACTAGGATCTAAAGTCAACCCATGTATACTTGTAGGAATCGATGATCATACCAAGGGATTTCGCTGCTTCGATCCACACACGAAATCTATTATCATCTCCAGAGATGTCACGTTTGATGAATCTCAGACAATTGATCACAACCTATTAGAAGGACATGAAACTCAGTCCACCTTTCCGGTTTAGTTTCGCATCAGCATCCCTCCCCCTCACCCGGGTACAAACTCTTTTCTCGGTATCCCATCCCCACAGATCCTTTCTCAGGATCCTCTTGTTGACAATCAACCTAGTTCATTACCTCAGCCTATGCCTCATGTAGATATCTCTACAAGGCAGGTGGAATCTCCCATTTCCTTTTCCAAAACCAGCCACCTACCTTCCCGTAGCTCCCCATCATTGTCACCTTACCAAGTGGTATACACCAGACGTACTCCCATTGTTCCAGCCATTAGAAAATTAGGTCGTATTTCTAAACCGCCACCAAAACTTTTGGACTACTATCAGTTTCTAGGTAGTTTAGAGTCTAAAACCCAAGACCTCACATATGATGATGTCAAACATGACCCTGATTGGCACCATGCCATGCAAGCAGAAATGCAAAGGATATCAGATAACAAAACATGGGAGCTTGTTGACTTACCCCCAAGTGCACGAGCTATCTCATGTAAATGGATTTATAAGATTAAACCTGGCACTCCAGGTCAGCCTGACCGTCACAAAGCTCGACTTGTTGCTTGTGGCTTTGACCAACGTGAAGGGATTGACTATGAAGATATTTTTGCACCCGTTGCAAAATACAACACCATCAAAGCTATTAGTGCCATCTCCGCATCTGAAGATGGGACATGTTTCATTTGGATTCTTTTACAACGTTTCTCAATAGCAAACTTCATCACCAAGTGTATATGAAACAGCCTCGTGGATTTTCAGTCCCTGGTCAGGAGTCCAAGGTATGTCGCCTACTTCGTGCCTTATACGGCCTCAAACAGTCTCCAAATAAATGGTTCAAGAAAATTGATAAGTTTCTTCAAAAATTATTTTTACGCCAATCCTTTTCTGATGGCAACTTATATTATGCCAAGACTGATGGACAAATTGTCATCATTGTTCTTTATGTCGATGATCTGTTCGTCACCGGCAACGATCTCTCCAAAATCACGTGGCTCAAACAACAACTCATGACCCGATTTAAGATGACAGATCTTGGTCTCATCAATCGTTATTTAGGCCTACAGTTCACACGCACCCCTGATGGCCTACTTCTACATCAAACCGATTATGCTCATAGTGTTGTCGAAGAATTTGGAATGCTTGATTGCAATCCTTGCCAAACTCCTATGCAGGTAGGACTCAAACTCTCCAAGGACACTAATACACCTTCCATTGATTCTTCTTTATACAGGCGCATGGTAGGCAAATTAGTCTTCCTCACCAATACTCGTCCCGACATTGCATTCGCAGTCAACCTAGTATCACGCTACATGCAAGCCCCACAACAAGCTCACCTCAATGCTGTCAAAACTATTATTCGCTATGTCAAGGGTACCATGTCTTTAGGCCTTCATTATCAACGAGGCAGCAGTCTAGTCCTTACGGGCTATAGTGATGCCAATTGGGGAGGGGATCAGGATGAACGCAAATCCACTGGCGCGTTTGTTCTCTCAGCAGGCAATACCCCTATTACTTGGAGCAGTAAGAAACAGACTTGTGTTGCTTTATCATCTACAGAGTCCGAGTATCGCGCTTTGGTAGAAATCACCAAAGAAGCAATTTGGATGCGAGGATTATACAAAGAACTTGGCTTTGGCAATCAACAACCCATCAAGATATATTGTGACAATCAAAGTGCTATTAAAATATCCAAAAATCCAATTTATCATTCCAAGACCAAGCACTTCGAAGTCCATTTACACTTTGTCAGGGATATGGTCAATCAAAAGAAGATTGAAGTGTTATATATTCCGATGGACAAGCAGCCTGCTGACATCATGACTAAAGCTTTTGGACGAATCAAATTTATTGAATGCAGGAAATTGCTTCACCTTACAGCGGCCCCATCGCCTACATGCTCCTCAGTACTCCCTACTTAGCACCCTTACATCTTTGATAAATACGTTTCAGCTTCCTGATAAGTTCTAAAGCTCTTAAATTCCTGTCCCTTGAAACCATCTACTTGAACCCTGCAGGCTTCCCAGCTAGTATATATCCCACGGCAATACCCTTGCCTCACCGCATAAAACTTCTTCGGCAGTCTTCCTCCATCTCTGCAAACTTTGCCTGCTAGGGGGGGACATGTATTTCTGCCGACATCAAGACTACACGGCACAGACTCACACGCACAAACTGACGACAATCCAAGGACTGGCGCTGCCTCACTGAACTGATCGATCACATCTACAGCCGCCACCCCAACGACTGGTGCTGCTCCACCGAATTCATCGATCGCTGCCACCGCTTGCCGTTGCAAATGCCCACACAGCAACTCACTCACTATACAGAAGCAATAAGTGACTATTCTTGTTACGAGTGCAAGTACCGACCACAAACACAACAACAACAAATCTGTTACAGATAAATGGTGTTTCTCTCGGCCACTTCTGCCCTCATTGAAATCCCGTAAACCAAAATCTGCCATTGCGTTCAGCGCTCGTACAATGATGGTCTAGGGTTTCCAGGGGGGTGGGTAGTTGCAAGAAACACCTGCCGTTTTCTGGCCAAAATGGCTATAGTACTGTAGTACTATGACCTTTTGCAATAATTTTTTAAAAATAAAATAAAATATGGATAATTTGTAAAGCATTCAAAAAAATATACATGTGAAAATTGAAGTCTAGAAAAATTTATCTCTAAAAGTTATGCACAAAAAAAGAGGCCTAGGAAAATAGAAGAAAATAGATACATTTGAGTTTATTTTTAGAAAATAGTAAAATAATTCAAATAATTAAAAAAAAATAGCCATTTTTCCTTACTTGTAGGTTCTTCTTTTTTACTATTTTTTATTTTTGGAAAATAGAAATTGTGTTCTTTGCACGTGTACATAGGTAGTGCACTTTGAGCACATGTGGAAGGTGGATACTTTACTATTTTTAGAAATATCTTCATAGTCTTGTGTAACTTTAGTATAACTCCTTGTCTCCCAATTTTCACTTTCAAATTCGTCTTTTTGGATGGGAAATAGGACTCAAACCCCCTAAAATGGCCAAGGTAGACATCCAATTGGGGGCAGTTTAAAAATAATAAATAAATTTTGAAAAATTGGAAAAAAATACTGAACTTCTAGAACTTTTATGTGTACCTTAACTTCAAATTTCACAGAAAACGGACATACGATGCAAAAGTTACAGCCAAAATCCACTTGTCCAAGAGCAAGGGGACAAGAAATAGGACAAGTGTTTCTTGCAATCACCCGGGTATTAGAATAGATGTACAGTAGTTACATTAGTGTACAGTAGATTCATTCAACAGTGTTCTGTTAGTTAAGCATGATTATTGGATCTGAGAACTTCTTCTCTCCGAACCTGTATATCTGCCAGTTACCTGGCTCTTTGTTCTCTCTCTAAGCAAGCTTACAGATTCCAACAGAATGAACAAGCAATCAAAGAAGAGGTTTGAATTAACCCCTAAATGCCCAAGGCACCCAAATTTGGTATTTGCAAATCTTTGAAGTTAAATTAAACCTAACGAAGTTGCTATTTTTAGTATTTGAGATTTTTGAAAAATTCTTCTTGAAGTCTAGTTTTAGCATCAAAAATCCGATCTTGAAAATAAATTATAGTGGTTTTTCTATTCAAGATTTTGTGCAAGGGTATCCATTGCAATCTTGACTTCTCGCAGTGTTGAGAGCTCTTGGAAATGAGCCTCAAATACACTAGATCGTGGAGAAAAAATCACATTCAAAATTCATTCAAAAAAATTGTAAAAGAGATTTTAAGAAGCCATAAATTGAATGGGATTATACGTGTTAGGCCCTTTAGCTTCATAATTTTTTGGTCACCAAATTTTTAAATTTGACTTGTAAAAAGAGGATTGAAAGACTTCACATCACTTTTGTAGTTTTAACACCCTCATGGTCAAACATTATAATCTTTCACTCCATAATTGTGTGATATTGTTGTATTTTCTTTTCCTATGAGATCTCTAACATGTCTAGTTTGAATTTGTACGGTTACAATTCAAAAAAAATTGATACAACTTATCAAAACGTTGGCATTTTGTTCAATTTAGAGCAAATTTCAAGATGCTCAAATTAAACAGGCCTTGGGCATTTAGGGGTTAAACATGAGACTGAACTCACGCGATGGAGAAAGATTTGCCCAAGATTTATGGGATAACGCTCAAAGATAGTTTGGAAGAAGATCACCACACACGAAGTGGAAACAGTTCTTGCAATAGCTGGACCACAATAGAAGAATTTTTATTTCTAATAGCGGTAGTCACACCTTCTCTAGGTAGGTGAGAATGGAGAATGGGGAATTGGAGACATGGCAGCATAGGGCTGACTTCATGTTGCCCCTTCACGGCAAAATAATTTTAATTGGTTATATTTTGTGCACGCCCAATCTTCACAGAGGTGAAGATTGAGCGTGTGCAAAATATAACTAATTAAAAATATTCCTTTTTACTCTTTATTTTTCACTATGAGTTTTACCTTTGTTGCTACTACAACTTCCAATTTCACCTTTGTTATTTGTTATTGCTTGCTCTTTGTCTTTGTCTTTGTTGAAGAGCTCAGTCATTGAGAACTTGTGGTTTTGGAGCTATTGTGGGAGCGGTTGATTCAAGGTATTACTTTCTTTCCAAAAATTGCAATTTCTGCAAGTTCAAGGTCCTGCATTTCTCATGCAATTATGTGGACTTATGATTATGGTTTAGGTGTTGGGAGTACCATTGTTGGTTTCATTTCTCAATTTCTGCATTTTTAATTTATTTTCTCAATTTTAGATCCGGCATTTTAGTTTGAAATGGATATGAATTGCATGCGATAATATTTGAACGGACTTTAATTATAGCAAATGCGGTTTAAATGAACGGATTTTTCCTTGCTCTTTACATTTGTCCAATACCTTAAAGAGTTTGTTGATTAGAATCACGGCAATTCATAACATTTATGTTTTTCACAACAATGGATAACAAGAGACATGGATACCTAAATTATAAGAGACACAGAGATGGTTGCACACCACTAGAGTTTCATTTTTTTGGTAATAGGCTTTTTATGTGGTGATTGTTTCTACTTATAACTACAACACTAGTGACATTTTTTGTTTGTTTGTTTAGGGTTCAATTTTGGTTCATGGGCCATGGCTTATAATATTAAAAATTTTAATTGCTCCTTGACTTCTTTTTTTATTTCAAAATTCCTTGAACGGCTCAAAATGCTATCCAATCTTAAGACTCATCTACAATGAAGAAGTTATTTGTGGACTATTTGTCTTTTTTCACCTTCCCAGATCTAACAAACAAAAAATATACTAATGAAAAAATTGGATGCTTAATAGTGAGAGTTCTTAAGTTTGTTCTATGGAGTTCTATTATGATTTTGCAAGAATGTTTAGTTAGGTTAAGGTCAATATGTGCATTTATATTGGGATCTCACTTACAAATTATGGATTTCACTTAGAAATTTCACTTAGGGATTAGGGAGTCAATTCAATCTCACTTAGGGATCATTGGTATTTGGAAAAAGACTAATGCCATGTGTTTCATAAATAATTTTAGATGGACTATATAAATTCCCCTAGGCCTCTGATTGGACAAATCCAACTCTCGCAAACATCACAACGGAAGCGTCCACGGGGCCCAATGCTTAATCCTCTGATGGCATCACTAGAATTGCATCCATAGATTCTAACGCACAATCCTTTGATGGCATTCCGGAATCCAATATTGCCAATTCCTCCTGTCACATAGAAACTAGCAGTACATCTCATGTTGAACCAACTCAAAAATCAATGTATGAGGCACGGAATGAGGTAGCTCAATCTTTGTTGTTTCAATGGTTAGAATTGCCTAAAAACTACGACAAATGGAAGTGTGCGGGAATAAAAGCCTCCAACGGAAACACAAGGTCCTTGGGACTCACCAAAAAAATGGTAATACAACTCATTTTTCAATACTTAGACTCATTGCAAACACAAAAAAAACTTGCCTAGGTAATGAGCAAGATGAGGTAAGTAGAGAAGAAATTCAAGGAAGTAGAGGTTTACTTGCGGAACATAGGTGAAGGCTTAACTTCTTTTGATGAGAAAATGGGGATTACTAAAATCCATGACAAGGTCCTCTCTATTTGTCCGTTTTACTACCAAGTGAAACCATTCATGTCAAAGACTATGTTTGTCAATCCACCATACATTGGTGAAACCGGCACAAATAAAAACTTCAAAGACTTGTTATTTGGTACCTCCACCGGTCAAGGACTCTACGCCTCGATAGTTGAAGATGGAGGTGACCTTTATTCAAAACGATAATTCAAGTAATGATGAGGAGCTAGATTTTGATGCAAAAGTTCATGCACAACAACAATCCATTCTAGAGAATCCTTCACAAGGTATCAATTAAGTCAATTACCTCCAAAATTTGATTTTTTTAAACACCTATTCATAAGGGCTTGCATGGAATTGACTCTCGAGGGGCCACTTGAGTATCCATCAGAAACCACGTGCAAACAAAACTTTGGATCCCCTATATACTTTTTGAATTTTAAATTAAAATAAATAAATAAAATAAGAACAGATTTTCCTACTTTAAAAGTTTAAATTTTGAATTATTGATATTTTTATTTGTTAATAATAATTAATTACAAATTTTTGAAGTAAAAAGATACACTATAAAACTGAAAAATAACTTTCACACCCCTATATTATATAAGAAAAAATTGTTCAAAAAAGTGAACCAAAAATTCCTAGAAATAACTCTCTATTAAAAGCTTATTTTGAGTTGAATATTGATTCAATGGTCATTTAAATGTGTTCTCCATAATTATTTGAGTTGAAAAACATGCCATTTTAGTTTATATTCAACCTCTTCTAGAAATCATTCATATTTTATTTGAGTTGGAAATTATGGCAATAGAAACCTATAGTCATTATTAAACAATGCTCAAAATTTTAGGTTGAAATTATAGTTTATTAGAAACCACTTGTTCGCACGTGGATTGTTGTAGTAGAACTAAGTGCACCCCTCAAGAATAGACTTGTGAATCAAATAAGATCAATCAAGGATACATACATTTCTATTATTTCTTTAGGGTGATCTTCTTTGACTCACAAGTCAATTCCAACCAAGTTTCGGGTCTAAGGTTTGAATTCATCACCTATCCAACAATGAAGCTACCTATTTCAATTGACTTGATTATCTCTTTTCATTGTAGGGTGTGCAAAATCTTCTTCGGTACTGAACTTGTTTGTTTGATCTCTAATACTAATTTTTTTTCTTCAATAATTAGTATTCATTATTTGATTTCTCAATCTTTGTTTTTTCAATCTATAGTATTGATTATTTGATTGTTTCCTCTATAGACATACCTCCAGTACTTGAGGCAAAGCAATCAACAGGGACTCCCACTCCTAAACCTAAAGGAAGAAGAAAAACCAAAATCATTCCAAGATTTCGTACAAGATATGCAAGAGTAGAACGCATTCTCACAGAGGAGAAATTCTCTATGCAACAAGCTCATCAACAACAATACTATGCCTTAGAATCCCGCCATCTAGATCTTGAATTCTTTAGGATGGACTAGCAACAACAAGACTCACGTGAGGAATATGAACTACAAACTCAAGAATCACATGACAAACATGAACTACAAATTCAAGAATCACGTGTTTGTGAATTGGCTTTACAGGTTGAGCTAGCAAAACTCTATAATTCCTAGTTAATATCTTACCTTTGCAATTACAACTTTCTTACGTGTTTAATTAGCTCCTACGTGTTTGCTTGCACATAGAATTGTTGTTCCTAAGAAAGTCTAGGAACTGATTGTTCAAGCTTTCATTTGCTACTATCCACATGTTGGTTAGTATTTTAGGTTTTCGATTTGCACCAAATGTGCTTGAAACTTCTAATGATGTAGAATGATTTGGAAGAGTTGTTGTACAATATTATACCTAATTTGAAAGTGCTCTTTCATTTTGTTTAGTTCTTTGTTTATTCTTTACCAAATTATGAGGTTGTATGTATTTCACTTCTATTTTTCCTCTTTTACTTTATCCAATTATATTCTTGAAAATTATGTCTAAAATTTGTGTACATTTATGCTTTTTCATTTTAATAATGTGCATACCATAAATTAGGTTGTTTGTTTTATTTTGTTTGTTTGTTATGCTAAGGTCCAAGACATTGTGAGAAATTTGACAACTTTCTTGAAAGCTCTTTGTGAGGAGGGGTGCACGGACTTTGTTTTGTGGCAATGGGATCTACAGTGTGAAAGGTATAGAATTTAAATATTTTAATGAATTATAAAATAAATAAACATTATCCTTTATTTTTTGAAAATCATAACTTTCATATAGCATGTCCAAACACCACAAAACTAAACCTTTGGCCTCCTTCATGCATAAAGCTATCTATTTTTGTTTGTTTCATGGCATTTGGACATGCAATATAGAAGGTATGGATTCTTGTAAATTAGAAATTTACACTAAATTATTTTTTATTTTGGAAAAAATAAACTTTTTCATGGCATTTCCAAACAACACGTATTAAAGTGCTTACACTCCTTTGTGCACAAATCTTTATTGTCAAGCTATGGAATAAAAGTTATTGAATTCATAATTATAATGAATTAAAAAGTTTAAAAAATAATAAATAATAAACTAAAAAATGTACAGAATCTCAGTCATCTGAATTTTAATTTGTGCCTGAACATGTTGAATTTGAATGAGGCAATTAACATTTTCAGAAGTTAAGCATCCTCATACTCACTAAAGCAGAAGTCGAGCGCCCTCAGTCTGCAATAGTGTATGCCTGAGGTCATGTAAGGTAAAATATTCCATTACAAACTAAATAAGAGCAAGATAATTGTAGACAAAATTGTAATGGTGGTGTACATTCAAGTTCTGAAATGTACACCACCATTACAATTTTATCCATAATGAGCTTGCTCCCATTTAGTCCATAATGGGGTAGTTTATCTTACATCATTGGGTCCGTTTCACCAGGCAATTACCTCCATCCTTACGTCTAGGTAACTAGATTCTGCATTTATTTCATTTTCCATTATGGATACATTTTTTAGGATGTCACACCTTCTTCACCCACCAAGGCTTCCCATTGGCTCCTCCAAACACTCACCAACTTTTCATTTTTTATTCTCCAAATGCTTAGTGAAAAAGGTGTGACTACCCCTAATGATTCCCCCTTCACGATTCACGAGGCGTATGCAAGTTTGGATCAGTGTATGCAAGTTCTTTAGAAAAAAATAGATTCAAGATAGCTCATCACGATATAGACTCTTAATAGCTAGGTAGCACCCGGATATGTGATTGCTATAGTAACTAGTCCATAAATTGCCCAAATAAGAGCTGGAACATAATTTTGAAGAGGTGAAGCTTCTTGAAATAATTTCATTAAATTTTCCTTCAAAGACAAGTGGATTTGGCATCTAACCCAAGTCATTTCATACTTTTTGGAGCTTTGTGGAATTAGTTGTAAAATTTTGAAGTACTTCTGTGTTTAGTCCATTGTTTCTCTAATTTAGGAAGTGCAACGAAAAAGCCTTCAAACGTATGTCATGTTTATTTCAAACTGACCCACCCAATGGCATTACATGTTATTCAGCCTTTGTGGAAGGTTGTGAGTTCCCCATGGTTCCCAGACTCTGAAACTGTCTGGAACTGCGTCGCAGCAGCTGCGTGACGTGGCCAAGCGACTGCCACGTCATACAAAATAAATAAATAAATAAAATAAAAATTTGTTCATCTTTTTTTTTTTTCATTTTTTCATTTTAAGATTTTTTTTTTTTTTTTTTTAAATTCTGATAGCGGCTGTTCTTTTGCTGCCGGGGGAACAGTGCCTGGAACAGGCCCGAAACGGCCCTCCAGACCCCCCCAAAATCATCTAATGAAATTACAAATTATTAGTACATAAGAACTAAGTTAGAACCATGTTAGAAATTATACTACATTCTAAAACATAGAAGTTTATTGGAATTAGGATTCAATTGCTATTTCAAAGAAAATAGAAAAAATTGGAGTCTAACCCATGTCTACACTTTTGAAGTGTACAATTAAATATGGAATTATGAAATTCTAAATGAATAGGGCTTTATAATTGTCTTCTACCTAACATCTACAATATTTGTACACATTTACTACAATGATTCAATAAAATGTATAAGTACTAAATGTTTCTCAAAGCGAGTGATTTCAAAGCCTTTGCACTTAAGGACTCTAATTTATACCTTTTCTCATTTATTTTCAAGCACTAAAGCATTCAAAATCAAAACATGTTTCTAAATATTGAATATGAAAACTCTGAATAGTACTACACCCATTACAACTTGAACATAATTTCAGTTATGCTATTTCATATAAACCAGTTTTTTTTTTCTGGCAATTTGGAGCAAAATAGCACCAAAATTTTTGAGGCAGCACCAAGCCTATGGGAAAAAAAACAAGAAAAAACGTTGTAAATCGCTTGTTGCCACATGGACTTAGGGTGCTTGGTACATGTTTTGTGCGGAACAGTCGAGGAGGTTTTGTCAACATTCACTACAAGAAAGTGGGTACTTTTGTGACTGCAAAAACATGACTGCGTGTCCACAATGACTTCACAACGACTTGAACTCCATAATTGCACCATCAAAACTGCAACCCAGAACCTGGAGTTGCGTTGTAGTCATTCTGCGCGACTGCCAAAGAAAAAGATGAAGACGGGAAACGTTCATCCACGACTTTTCATCCGAGTCACTGTGAACAGTCGACGTGGCTACAGTCCTCACCACTGTGGACTAGCCCAGTAACGGACGGAAGTCATGTAAGGGAAGACTATGACTGCGTGTGACTATGAGGCGACTTCATCCCAACTCTCGCGTCACTGGAACTTACGACTATAGGAGATCGTTGTGTTCATCTTTTCTTTCTTCTCTAGTCTGTCTTTTTCTTTTAGGGTTATCACAGGTCCACTATTCGGAATCTTTTTATTTTTTCTGTCCACCTTCATATCTCTTTTATGTGGATTGCTGTGTTTTTTTATTTCTGGAAGGAACGTGTCACTCAATATGTTGCATGACCTTGGGAATTTATTTCTTTATTGTGAAGATAAAATTATTTGTTTAGCCGGGCTTTTTCATATCTTACATATTCTGCTGCTTTTTTTTGGAGGGGAGGGGGACTTGGATTTTTTTGCACTGTTGCCCCACTTCTGTACTCTTTTCAACTCATTTACATTATAATTCGTGGGAGAGGGGTTTAGGGGTGTTTCTTTGCATTTTTTAGGTATAGTAATTGAAAAGTCCTATTTGGATGACCACTTCATATTTTGTGGAGTTGCTGTGTTCTACATTTTTTTTTCATTTTTCATTTTTTGATTTTTGATTTTTGATTTTTTGATTTTTCATGTTTCATTTTTTCATTTTTTCATTTTCCATTTTTCATTTTCCATTTTTTCATTTTTCATGTTTCATTTTTTCATTTTTTCATTTTCCATTTTTCATTTTTTCATTTTTCATTTTTCATGTTTCATTTTTTCATTTTTTCATTTTCCATTTTTCATTTTTTTATTTTTCATTTTTTATTTTTTATTTTTTTATTTTTTTATTTTTTTATTTTTCATTACTTTCTTTAGATGAAGCCTTAGACTTCAAGTAAACTATTCTGCTAGGAATTCATTGGCAAGCACTCTTTACCAACCTTTGTATACAATGGCTAACGTCCACTTACATCACTACTTGGGCTAGAACTCCTCATCGTTGACATTGGTGTCATATTTGCATAACTGGAGATAACAAGAAGCAAAAGTGCAGGAAGTTCTTTGTCAAGGAACGCCGCCAGTGGTTGGGCATTGTCACACAGAGGCATTGCGTGCTCGCTTGTTGTGACTAGACAATGACTTATTATGACTTCGCCGTGACAGGATTGAAGTGGGGAATGACTGACAACAACTTCGGCATCACTACAAAAAAGTGCCGCCCTCTTCAAACACACTTTCACTACAACTACAAGGGGCTTGCAAAGAAATCCCCTTTCGGGACCCTAAAATTCTTCTCGTGCGAGTAAATTCTCTTCTTCAGACAACTCAACTGCGCCCACAAGATTAACAGTCTCCAATGGGGCTGGCAACCTGCCAGGAGCAGTCAATCCTGTGGTCTCACGCGTAGTGGTAATGAAGGCATCGGCAATCTCCACTACTTCACGCTTTGCTCTCGCCTCTTTGTGTAATACAACCTTCCACCCAGGTTGCTCGACAACATCTGAAAAAAAGACTTGTGTGGCCTGACTTGGAAATATGAAAGGGTCCGCCAGATGAGGCAATTTATGCCGGAAGTTCACCACGAGGAATCCAGACTCATCTCTGGTATATGTAGGATTCCCTCGATTATCTTGGGGCTTCACCCACTCACAACGCAAAAGAATGATTTGCGTATGCAGTGCTCCATAATCCAATAGTAATATGTCCTTCAGGACGCCCACGTAGTTCACTGTCACATTAGAGGCACTTTCTGCACTTTCTGATGACAACTCAAACGTGGAAGCTACCCCGCTATTATAACTTAGCAATCGAGCTGTCACTTCTTCTTCCACTCGAAAGTGGTTATCGAAAGCTCTGACCCGTGCATATCGGGTTGCACGTTGTGATGGCTTTCGGCTCAACAAGAAACGATCCACATCGTCTGAGTTAGTAAAGTCCATTTCAGACTGAAGGACGCTACTCTGAATCCACTCCGCCAACGAAGGGCTGGACGCGTTTGACAGGTTTAGGGCCTTCCACTGCCTGCACACACATACAATTATATGGCGTTTAGGGAGGAACCCAGCCCTTGATGAATATGCACAAGATTATTTTTCGGGTGCAATCCCATCAAGAAGAAAATGTGACTCCACGGCGACTTCCATGACTTCCACGTGACTACATTTACTCAACTTACAGTTGCGTCAAGGTAATGACTGACGATAAGGACGCCTCTGCGACTACTGCGTGACTTTGAAGGGGCTAATACGTGTTCCAAAAGCAGAGAGTTTCAAAACAACTACGGAATAGTAGTTCTAAGGTGGAAACGCTGGCATACTCTACAAGACTAACACAATGGCTTTGGGTCACGAACTTACTCATACAGATCCTGCATGGCTGATACATTTGTGAGTACATAATTGTGTGCTATATCTCGGAGCTCGGAGCTCATGAGATATGGCTTGCTAGCACCTTGGAGCACTTCCTCTGCATCGCCATACTCTTCGTCTTCATCCCAGACTCGTGTGCGTGGCCTCAAATTTGTGGATGTGCTCCGTGATAAAGCCCATACACTCGTCTTTTAGGTATCCCTCTGCCATGCATGCTTCCGGTCGTGCCATATTGCGGACGTGGTTTTTGAGGACTTTCATATACCGTTCCACCGGATACATCCAACGTGCGCTTACTGGGCCACAAAGGTCAAGTTCTTTTGCTAGATGGTAGGGCAAATGGGTCATGATGTCAAAAAAGGAGGGTGGGAATTCAATCTCCAAGAGTGCCATGCTTTTAGCCACATCTGCCTCAAGTGATGGGAATTCCACCGGATTGTACACTTTTGTGCAAAGGCGTCAAAACACTTTGCACATTCTCATGACAGCCATTCTTGGCCGTTTCTGCATGAGTCCATGAAGAGCAAGTGGCAAGGCTTGCTGCATTAGTATGTGATAATCATGTGACTTCAGTCCCCCAAAGTTCTTTTTCCGGATGCACTTCCCCAAGTCAGAAGAGTACCCGCTTGGCGTCTTCAGTGACTGCAGACAACGAGCAAACCTCTCAAACTCATCTTCAGTGAGAACATAAGTTGCTCTAGGCTTGACCATCTTCCCCGGCTTGCGCGGGTTCGGGGTCAACCATAGATGTCTTCTGATATTACGCCTCTGCAAGTCTCTGCGGACCTTAACGGTGTCTTTCTTTCCTGAAATCATTTTCAAAAAGTTTTTTGCTAGATTCATTTCGCAATGCATGAGGTCTAGTGTGTACCGAATCAGTAGATCCTGCTAAGCGAGCATTCATCACATGCAGTCAATGTCTATAAGCATTTTTTCATTGCATATTAGCGCTACTGGTTGAGAATTAAGGGACTCTATCCTGAGGAATTCACATCGCTACAAGACTTGGCAGGAGAAGGTCTCATTCATGATTAAGGTAGGTGGACTCTTCCCTCTGACTCACATGCAGGACCAGTCGCACGCTAGTCAGGGGACGTGTCATTGTTTCTACTTTGATACTAGAAAGTGACTTCTGCGCGACTTTGCTGTAGCGTCAAAGTCATGCTCAAGTAATTTTTTCGGGGGGTTTATAGGCAGAGTCATATTGCTCACCTTCCAATACGGGAGTCGATGGAGAATGCTCATCCTCTTCACGCCGTGCAATTTTGACGGGTCTCCACTTGAGCCTTCTCTATTTTCAGCACATTCCCACGCCAAGTACTCCGTTGCGTGTAGCATTTGCTGCTCTACAGTAACCGCACGAGGTTTTGGACGATCCTCAATGGCGGCATTGAAGTGGTCCTTCATTTCTGCCGACCTATAAGGATGTTCTGGAGGCAACCACCGCCGAGTCCCAGTATACGTTTGCTTCCCGAGCTCTACGAAGTGCTCAGCATCTAAATCCACACCGCAACATGGACACGCTGCATAGCCTTGGTGAGAGAAACCTCCTACCGTGCCATAGCCTGGAAAATCATGAATGGTCCACAACAACATGGCGCGCAGCTGGAATGCCCTAGCCCCACGCTCACGTGTGACATCATAAACAGGTACTCCGCCCCACAACTCCAGCAATTCATCTACTAGTGGCTCCAAATAGACGTCGAATGTCTTGGATGTGACAAACTCCCTGCCAGGAATTAGTAGAGCTAACATCATGAAAAACTTCTTTGTGCTCAACCAAGGGGGGAGGTTGTAATTGAGCAAAAGTACTGGCCATGTTGACCACGACGAGCGACTTTGTTTGAAAGGATTGACTCCATCCGCTACAAGGGCGAGGTGAACATTTCGAGGGTCAACTGCAAACGTTGGATCTACATTTTCATGGAAGTGTCGCCAAGCCTTCGAGTCACATGGGTGTCTGACAAGTCCGTCTCCGCCTTCCCGATCGCTTCGGTTCTCAGAGTGCTAAACCATCAACTTCGAAATCGCTGGACTACAATACATTCTCTGAAGTCGTGGAATAATCGGAAAGTGACAAAGAACTTTCACTGGTAGAGCTCGTCCACTTTCATCTCTGTATCTACGCCCTCCACACTTTGGACAACGAAGCTCATTCTCATGTTGTCCACGGAAGAGGACACAACCTTTTTCGCAAGCGTGTATGGTCTTGTAACTCAACCCCAACTTGGTGGTAAGTGTCTTTGCAGCATGGTACGTTTTGGGCAAAGTATTTCCCGGTGGAAGAATGTGGAGGTGTAGAAGGCTGAATAGCTCATTTGCACAGTGATTGCTCACCCCATGAACTGTACAAAGATTCATGAGCAACACCGTGGCTGCCAACTTGTTGGCCCTGGACTCGTTGTATAACAACTCTAAGGAATTCTCGAGCACTGCGCCATCAAACTGGGAGCTTTCCTCATTGCCATCCACAAACGTGTGGCCAGGACCTGGTGCGTCTCGACATTCCTCAGCCTCCGTGCCTTCCTAGGATTCCGCTTCCATTGCATCCTCGTGGATTGAGTCGGCAATCTCAAAAGCATCTGTAACCTCATGACGAATTCTCTCTTCTGAAGATTCTTGATAAATGTTTTCGTGTGACGCTTGTCCTAGAATCCCAAGCGTATCAACATCCGCATCAACCATGTCAGGTCCTCTGCCATCAGCTTCCACTGTGACTTCTGGCTCTATGGTCCAAAATTCTGCATTCCACTCGTCGTCTGAGGAGTCGCGAGGGCCAGGTCCCCTCCAAATACAGCAATTTTGATCTCTGCCGTTCTTAATCAGGTGGTCCCTCACAGTGCGTACAAGTAATCTCCTGCGGCCCCGACACTTAGTGCACGGACATGAAAGTCTTTTTAAATTGTATTCTACAGCCCTTTGATGCTTTCGAATCTAAAGCCGGTCGTCGCGAAGTCGTTGCCTACGGGAATCCGAGAGGGGCAATCTGGAAGGGATCATTGTACTCCTAATTAACTGATTTACAATGCCAACCGGTAGCTGCCAAGTATACAAGCACGACATCAGTTCATGTTCTTGTCTGAAAGTCTAGAGTGCCATGAATAAATGTCGCAATCAGAATTTTTGGTTTTCAGTTGTTTATCTAGAATAGGGAACGGAAACTATCAATTAGTATCTACGTTTTGTTTAGAAACAGCAGAGGACGGAAAATTAGAAAAGACATTGAAATAGTGGAATAGTTGGAATGAATCTGCTCTTAGCGGTGACGCCTAGGAACCGGATTGAAATCGGATCCTTGTCCGGAAGTAGTAGTGGACCGGATTGGGATTAGTAGTAGAGAACCGGATTAGGGTTGGACCGGATTGGTGGGACCGGACCGGTAAGCGTCATCATGACGATTTTTAGGTCAGGAGAGACTATAAAAGCCCAGGACCTCCTCAGTCATTCTCCATTTCCAAACACTGTTTGCTGAGAGTATTCTTGGCGCTCCTCATTTTCTGTGTTGTGTGAGTGTGCGAGTGTTAGAGGTGTGCTGCAGGGTAGGATTCCGGTTGCGTACCGATCGCTGCGCAGGTTTCCGGTTGAGATCGGAGAGAGAACGTGAGAACGGGACGTGCGGCTAGGACTGTGTGAGGTAGAATCGGAAAGGACTGTCTCAGATCTATTTTGTGTCCATGTCGCAGTTCAGGCGGAATAGACCAGGGCCATCCACGTCGTCGGCTCCGGTCAAACTCCGGAAGGTCGTTCCGGTTCTCCCTTCAACAGAGGAGGAGATGGAGATGCTCCGGTTGGATCTCAACCGGATGGGATGCCAGGGTTTGCTCGACAAACCCTGGGGTTTTAAGGACGAGCGGATGGTGAAGGAGATCCAGGGGAAGTGGACGAACCAGTTCGACAACACGATCCGCTGTGTTCCACATCAATGGACGGAAGAGATCTGGAGAGAAGTCTACAAATTCCAGGCAGGAAGGCACGGAATGGCGAACCGGAAGGACGAGTACGTCCGGGGCAAGTTCTGAGGAGCGGTCAACCCCAAGGACGGATACGCGGTGGAAGACTGCATCAACGACCGACACCGGAAACTGTTACAGTTCCTGATCCCGATCCTCCATCCGGAGAAGCCGACAAGGGTGACAATCACCCTCGGCAACACTATTTTCGGTGCCCTGAGCGGTGACCGAAAAGCGGACTGGGCCCGGATCATGTTTGATCTGGTGGCCCAGTTGGCGACGAGGGTTGGAAGGAGTAGGCCGACACCCGTGTGTCCCTACCTCTTCCACCTCTATGAGCAACACCAGCTCCTTTTAGACTCGGAAGAGAAGGAGTGGAAGGCCCAGGAAAATCTCCTGAAATACGGAGAATCGGAAACGGACGAGGAGGAAGAGGAAATCGGATCCGAGACAGAAGAAGAAGAAGAAGATGAAGGAGAGGCGGAGAGGCAGACCAAGCGCCACAAGACGACATCTCCAACCGGAAGAGGATCTCCGCTTGGCGACAAGATCGGAAAGGAGAAGACACCGGAAGGCGAGAAGGCAGGCTGTTCGAAGAAAGGACTTGCCGATCCGTTCGAGAAGCTTGTCAAGACCCTTTGCGACATCCGCGCGGATTGGGAGGCGAAGAGAATTGCCCTAATCCAGATCAGAGAGTTGGTGCAGGCAGCACCGGATAGCAAGTTGCCGGGGAAGGTAGCAGAGTGCATCACCAATCCGGTCGAGATCCGGAAGCAGGAAGCGGAGATCCGTCGACTTCAAGAAGAGGTCGACATGTTGAAGGCGGAAGTGGCCACCTTCAAGGAAGACATGGCCGCCACCCGGATAATGGCGGACGAGATGCAAAAGGTGGCGGAATCGATGAAGGCGACTTTCGGTGAGACCGGAAGCGTGGCAGTCAGGGCCAGACTCTTCGACGAGAAGGTCTTGGAGGAGAAGAAACTATCCGGTACCCGGATAGTCCGGATCCTGACTGACTTCTCCGAGCAGGTGGAGAAGAATTTGGTCTTAGCACGAGGAGCGGCGGACCGGATGGAGGAGTGTACACAGAAGCTGACCGGATCGATGAGGGTCCACCTATCGGACATCTCCATGCCGGAATCGTTTCCGGAAGTGCCAGACCCAAGGGAAGGAAGGGACTAGACTCCACAATCGAAGCCGAGTCAGCCTTCCCAGACCGTGCCGATCAACATCGAAGACTCTCCCGGTTCCGACATGCCGAATCCGATGGCCGGAGAGCGGAACAGGAACTTGGAAGAAGTCTTCGAGCAATTGGAGGCGGAGCCCAAGAGTCCTTCGTTGGGGCGCGGGATAGCGATGTAGAATAAGTTAGGAAGGATAGGATAGGAAAGGATCCGGATTAGTAATCCAATCCGGTAGTGTTAGGAGGACCGAAATTTAGGATCCGGATTTAGGTTGACTTTTAGCGGCTCTTTTTGCCTTTGTTATTTTTGGAAGTTCTCAAAGTGTATATAATTCAGTCCTTGTGCTGAGGACTGAGAGTCTTTCCCTTTGCATTTTTCTTTGTGTTTTCTCCTTGTGCTTCTTTGTTGTACGTTCTCCCATGTCTTGGTAGGATTGTGCGTGAGGGAGTTCGGAAGGCGCGAGCGGATGCGATGGGATTTCTCTCCTTGGTGTTTTCTTGGTTCTAAGTGCATGTGAGTGGATAGGATAGAGTTGGGAGTGAACTTCAGTGCCTTAGCGCGTCTAGAGTTTGAGATTCCGAGTGAAAAAGCCGTTGTTAGGCTACGCGGATAGGGAGGGAGTCCTTAGTCGCGCTAGAACTCCTGGGTGAGAAATCCGGTTGAGTGTCCGATCTCCTGTGAGGTCTCACCATCTTAACAATAAACGGAAGAATTCTAGTTGACGTTGAAATGGACGGATGCACTTGTAACCGCCTTAGCTTCGCACGGAATAGGATGACATCAGGGTCGTTGTAGTATTGAGAGGATCGTACGGGGGGTCTTTGTGTGACCAGTGGACCGGATTGCGATCTGGATTGCTGTGAAGGACCAAACCGATCCGTACTAGCCTAGAAAGGAAGAGATTAGGAAAGTGGGTCTTCAGCCACTATAAGTCACGGAAGGTGTGGTGGGCCTACCACTCTCAAAAGCAAGCGGCGAACCCTCTGATGGCTAAACAGAGGTAAAACCAAACCGGATAGGAGAGGAAATGGTTGTGAGTTGTCTAGAGCGGATTAGTCTAGACGGATATCCGGACCGGAAGAGATAGGGTCCTAGGGTTGTGTTGGATTCGACAACCGGAAGACTAGTTGGAATCGGAAGGGGGCAAGAATCCGATCCTTTGTTTTCTGGGTGTTTTTGGTTCCGGTCATAGAGTAAGGACCGGAAAAGATGACTGTTGTCACTGACTTGGCTTAGTTCGTTAATAAGGCTAGATACTTCACAGAATCTCGTGGGTTCGATCTTTAGAGTCACTTTGTTATGCTTTAGAGTGGTTTTTGGGAGTATAACATGGGAATTGCTTATCCTGTGCTACGACAATAAACAAGACTACGCCATGACTGGACGACTTCAACCCCACTTGAGAATGACTTGAACATCGGAATCCGACACTGCTTAATTACTCGAAGAAGTCGTGTAAAAGTCACGACTTCCTGCCAGAGGTGGTCATGACTCTTGAATGACTATAACACGACTGAGAACAGTGTTCATGGCAGTAGAGTACAAGATAGGATGGCGTGCCTAATTTTGGAACCCGTAACAAGTTACAATATTATTTGCGGTTACAGTTCTCATTTTTGAAGGCAATTACTCTGAACACCACAAGCTCTCAGCTACTAGAAGTCGGACGTTGCAAACCCAAGGTTGCAGCTTCAAAAACTTCACACACTTTGAAGGAAAACAACAACGGAAATAGTTTTCCTTGTTCATTAATGTTGATCCCATACTAACTCATACCATGAGATTATTTTCCAATAATTAAGTACAAACATGCAATGGAATACCTATGACACTTATGGTGACCCCTTCCAATGACAATGCATCTGGAGACCATTGATGCTCTCGGCACCCACATCACGAGTTCAGGACTCAACATTCTTCGTCTCTAAAAACAATGGTGCGGCTATGATCACTTTACGCTTTACAATCCTAGTGTGTTCGACTCTTACGATGTCCTATATAATGTTCGTGGGGCCGGGAATGATTGCTGGTGACCCTCGAGCGTCTTCAGGAATGTAGCCTACTGGATTCCACCTGTGCAGGTTGAGGACAAAGGACTTGGTTGCATTAGAACATCCAATGCAAACCAATTCAAGACAGTAGTGTCTTGGATACGACAGCCAAAAATTGGAAAGGAGATACTGTGCCTATGCAATGTACTTTTCCCTCGATTTTGGATAATGACGATCCCAAACTAAGAAGGACGGCCACAATTGCAAAACCGAGAACGCCATACATAGGGTTTGCCAACAATTTTTTCCACAGCAGGAGCCCAAACTTGACTGACAAAATGTCACAGCCTGATTGGGTTAGTTACACAAGTCTTGGCTGGAAGGAATCACACAGGGGTCTTCTTCAGCTTGGCATTATAATTCACGTGCGCGGATCCATGAACCAATATGGTTTAGTTTCTTGTGTCCACATACAACACTAAAGCCCTGTGTGCCGTCGACAAGGCCCTCCATGAACTTGCATCTCCCAAATTACTGGAATTCTGAGCAACAAGTGCTGACTCTGGATCTATTGAATTCTGGTCAGATTTCGAGAGCGGTTATGAAGATCATGACTACGTGGTAAGTCATGCTTTCCACTTGTACTGTGCTTACTGCTAAAGCAAGGATATATGACCATATGTCCTAGGTTGTCAAATCCAAAGTAAAGCGGAACTAATGGCCGTATCTTGAAATTAATGTTCAGCCGCCAACTGAAGCCGACCTCATCATGCCCACGACCTGACCTTAGTATTTGCACTTACAAACGACGGACCTGCCTCACTTGGGTCCACTTTTGTCTTCCACTGAGTTGAAACACACTTTAACGCCTCAGTTGTTGGCTTGCCTCGCAGTGCAAGTCCTCAACTGCATGTCTGTGTTTCGATCAAGCCTATATTGTGCATGTTATTGTTCACTTGCGGGCAGAAATAGGCCACGGAGGAGAGAAGTAGAGAGACGTGACGCACCTGCGCTTGTAGTCGCTGTGGACACCTTCACCTGCAAAGTAGAAGCATGGACTCCACGCCGAATAGTCCGCCTCATCCAAAGACAAAGTACGAGCTCTTACGGGACAAGAACAAGGCCATTATGGAGAAAGCGTTGGCACGGGTGCTCATTGCCAAAGCTGCATTGTAAGTCAATCTTGCCCGCTCTTCCTCCACGTGACTAATTGTAGGTGGTCTGCAAAACTACACTACACAGGCGTTCATGTAGGAAGATTTGTATCTGTGTTGTTCCCCTGCTATATGTCCGTCGTATTTGTGGAGTTGAAGGCCGTGATTGAAAAGCAGTCGTGTAACATGAGCGGCGTTGAAATTCTATAGAACTTCAGAAGCTGTGGTAAACTTAGTACTCAATCTCCAAATTGGCAGCGGCCTAGGGTTTAGCGCCGACCTCTCATTAATTTGGGCTCCTTTTTCAAGAGAAGTCACGTTGTAGTCGAGTTCAAGTAATTGGCAAGTCGTAAGACAGTAATGATCCGAAGCCGCGAACAACGTCGAGTCATTCTATAGTCGAGGAGAAGCAATGTTGTAGTCGTGTCATGCCCGTACTCGTCCGTTGTTCAAGTCATCACTGCCGACAACCACGTGGAACTTCCTGGCGGTGTTGTCTTCCAAGACGAACACCGTTAGAGCAGGGTTGTCCCCGTCACGTCCTGTCAGTCCGTCAGGATGTCCGGACGGACGTCAGGATTCAACCCCGGCGTCCATCCCTGTGGACGGCTGGCCGTCCAAGTCGACGGACAGGCCGTCCTTGGAAAAAAAAAAAAATCTTTTTTTTTTTGTGGACGGCTGGTCCGTCCCTGTTGAAGGCTGGCCGTCCCTGTGGACAGACGGTCCATCCAGGTCGACGGACAGGCCGTCCTTGGAAAAAAAAAAAAAAAAAAAAAAAAAAATTTGATCCTGACGCAATTCTGACGCGTCAAGACGCGTCCGGACTGACGCCGACGGACATCCGGACGTGAAAACCCCACGTCACGTCCAGATAGACAACCCTGCGTTAGAGTCCCCCCCGAACCCTAACATAGTTCTATTATGTTTGAAACCTCCCGTTGGTGTTTCAAGCGCTTATCCCGGTGTCCTCTTCCGTAAGTGTTCGCTGCATTTGCAAGTCCATCTGAGAAAGGGTTTTAGGGTATTCAACAGTGAGGTTTTGTTGCACCAGTGACACAGCGATAGGAAAGAAGAAGAGAGTTGCCGCAGTCGTGGAAAAACAGGCCCTAGAGCCTTCAGGGAGGGAACTTCGGCGGCGGGGCCTTCCAGGACGTGTTGGTAGGAAGAAGCGACCTCCGCGGCGTGGTGGAAAAGGAGCAACCACGGAGAGCGAGATGAGCAGCGAACGTGATTCTTCCTCTGAGGCCACGGAGTCCAATGAAGAGGCCATCGCCACAGGTATGATGAATCTTGCAATAGCTTGTTCTCATGCGCAGCAGCAATCCACCAAGGAAGCGTCTGCCGCAGGTAATTTGGCGTCCTATACTATTGCTTTGGGTTTAGGGTTCAGCAAAGGAAGAACAGGGATTTCTGCGGTCGATTCTGACCATGTTGGGCTACCCCGTCAGTGCCTTTCGTATACAACTAATCATAGGAGGAAGTTGGAGACGCGGACTTGTAGGGTATGCAGCTAGAGCAACCACCAGAATTTTCAGTGACTTAAACAGGACTTACCACTCCATTCTGTATGTGCAGGTTTACGAAGACAGGTCAACTCCAGCGACGAGGAGATCCCTCAGTCCAAACCTCTCCTAGATAGGAGGACAAAGAGGAAGAGAATCCCAACCAAGGTACAATCGCCAATTCGTTATGTGCCTTCAGGACCTGTAGCACAAGAGAAGGCACTGGGAGGTGTCGAATATGGAGGTTCCTATTGGGTTCCTGGGCATTACGTCCCACGGGAATCCGCACCCGCACCACCTGCTTGGTCTGCTAGTCCGCCATCGGCTTATCCAGGTTCTTAGAGTGACGCACCGTTTGCAGGCTCATTCGAGGCCGATGACCGATTTACTAGGCGGAAGAGAAAGGTTGCGTACGAACAGGGAAGTCGAGAGCACATGACCTCCGGACGCAAGCCTAATCGTGTATTCATTTCCGAGAGTGGTGAAATGGATGCTGGATGCAAAGGGAAGAATGCATGGGATGCAGTAGTCCGTGATCTGGTACCGAAAATTCTAGATATGAGCGTTGTAGATAGGGTTGACGAATTGGAACGTCCGGGGGCAAATTACGTCCAAAAATCGAACGTCCGGACATCCGGACGCAGCGTCTGCGGACGCTGTTGCGGACGCAGCGGACGTAGTGGCCATCGTATGCTGGACGCAGACCACGGGACGGGCGGACGGGGCGGTCGGGGCGGACGGCGGTCTGCCGACGGGCGTTTCAACTCGGACGATCCGACCGTCCGATCAAGTGGACGATCAGATCATCCGATTGATCGGACGATCCGGCCGCCCGATCCAGCGGACAGTCCGTCCGTCCGTTCGAACCAGCGGACGGCCAGACCGTCCGATCGAGCGGACAGTAGGTTCGTCCGATTAATCGGACGACCTAGTCCGCTTCGGGAGGTTTGGGAGGGCGTCCGCAGCCGGACCTACTTTAGGTTTGGTGGCGGACAGGTATAAAGGCGGACGGCCCTTCCATTTTTCCTCACTTCTTCTTTCCATTTAGAGGTGGAACCCGTGTCGGACGTTACAACCGTTGCTTCATTGTGCTGGTTGTTCCTATACGGGTGGAGAGTGAGGTCAATTATTTTTTGATATCACTTGTCGTCAGCCATGACAACGGAAGGTATGAGCAAGGGTACTGTAGCGATGACTTCAAGAGGTGGCAAGAGCGCGAAGACAAAATCAAAGGGGACTGCCCACGAGCTTCACTGGGACATTTTAGATGATCCAAATATCAAAGTGGAGAGCGAATGGGAGAAGGAAGAAGAAACTTATTGGACCTCCAAAATCTGCAAAAGATATGTGAAAATGTATCACATCGACAAGTTGTGGCCTCGTGAGTTCCACATTATTCACACACGAGAGTTCTGTTGCAGGCCATCGAATTGCAAGGATGTACATTTTGTCCATCGATCACTTGAGGTTTGGCGGGCCCTCTTCGGGGACAAATCAATGAGTAAGGGTCTCATAAACTACAGCGTGGCCTCTATAGTGTATGCTGAGCTCATATTGGCTCGGAAGGTGGACTGGAGCACATATCCAACGACAACTACGGCTCTGCTTTTGCTTACAAAAGGGCAAAAAGATATTCCCGATTTGTATGATCCAAAGGCAAATCCAAGTGAGGCACCAAAATCACAGAAGCGACAAAAACATGCTTTAATGCAGGTTAAAAAAGAGATCATGGAGGGGGGAAATATTGGAGTATATTTGGATTCTACGAAGATTCCTACTACAATGTCAAATGCCACGGTGGAAGGTGTTGACGGAGAGGTGTTTTCAACTCCTCGGGCGGATTGGATATGCACACGCAATTCGTGGGTGAACAAAGTGGTGCTTCAAGCATGCGGCCCGTGAAGGAGGAACCGGTGACCCCGTCTGCACCACAAAAACATCGGGAAGAGGTTTGTCCCGAACAAATGGCAAGGGCCATTGCATCAATTGATAATATCATAGCAAGCGATGCTACAAATTTTATGACACAAGTACCTTGCAATCAAGACTTGCCAACCACACCGAGCCCCGTATTGAGTCCCGTATTGGGCCCCGTATCGAGCCCCGTACTGGACACCCTATTGGGCCCCGTATCGAGCCCCGTACTGGACACCCTATTGGGCCCCGTATCGAGCCCCATACTGGGCCCCGTATCAAGCCCCGTATCAAGCCCCATGTTGGGCCCCGTATTGAGCCCAAGAGTTGAAGGGCAGATGTTGCCAAAAAATGAAAAGCAACTCGATGGCATGGCGCAAAATGTGTCCATTGATGACAACCCATTGGATAAGAGCTATCCGCATTTGTCAACTCAAAATACGGCACAATTGGAGGATCTTCGTCATTTGCCAATGGCGAGGGAATTGGAAAGCTTGTTGGAAGCTTCTTATTTGTTTAGGGCACATCAACAAGACATCTCTCTTCAACCAAAGCAAGTAATCAAGACAAATGAGGCCGGTCCTAGTAACCCCGCAAACAAGGCGGGCTTAACTGAAACCGCAAACGAGGCCGGACCGAGTAATCCCTTCGCCGAATACAGTGATCAATGGCCCAATTTTGTGATCACCTCAAAAAGATTGTCGATTACAGCTCAATTTGTAGCTAGCATTGCCCCCAAACTTATGGAAGTTGCTCAGATATTCACCAAATCCGGGCCCGAGTTGGTGGAAGGTGCCTTGTCGTTTTGGAATTTCATCATGTCTATGAAATCATTATTGGAGGAGCGGGTCGAAAATAATCGCAAGTTGCTCATCTTCGCTGAAGAGAATGAGAAATACAAGGCTTTGAAGATAGAGCACGAGAAATTGAAAGAAGACCACAAGCAATTGAAGGATGCATTCAAAGGAGTGTGCGCTAATTATGAAAGATTTGCGAACGCACAGGATTCCCAATATGACACTCTAGTTTCTCAAAGGGAATTGATCGAGAAATTGGAGTACGAAATTGTAGCGCTCAAGCAAAAGAATTTGAAGGATGGAGGATATGTTCTTCCAAAGACCGGCGGAGCCGTGCGTATAGAAGCGGTTGAAGAAAACAACCAAAAGGAAGTAATATCCGAAACCGCCATGGATAATCCTCCTCCCACATTCCAAGACACGTCCATGCAAACGGAAGGCCACGAGTTTGAAGAGGTGAAGCATGAACTAGAGTTGGTAACTCAACAAAACGTCTATTTGGAGGCACAATATCAGAAAATGATGCAAGTAATGGAGCTAGATAAATGCTTGCCAAAGAGCAGTTCCAACACTCGTTGGTTGACGTGGGTTCAAAAACTACAAGACAAACCGTCTGTAGTAACCCGAGCAATGAAGGGGCTTCTCAAATTAGCCATGAAGTCGAAGGAGCAATGCGATGCCATTTCCTTTGACCTCTTATCTATTAGAAGGATGTTTGAGGTACATCATTGGGGTTCAATTGACGTCACATATTGGGGGGACATGTCGGCAATATTTGAGCGATTGAATGACGTGCAAAAGATTGCGTCAAAGTCCATGAATTGGACCTTGGAAGTAGAAGAAGGTTGGGCCCCTTACAACACGCATTCAGCACACATCAAAGAGGCGGACAAGATAGTAGTGCATGGTGAAAGTTCAAATACGGAACTATTGGAGGGTAAATGCAGCCTTTGTCTAGATCATTTTGGTCCTGAGGGCGCTTTAATCATGGGCCAATGTCGCCACACTTACCATATCACGTGCATGGTGAAATCATCCCTTGTTCGTTCGGTTTGTCCCGAGTGTCGTTCTCCTTTGAGCCCTAGGTTTTACGAAATGGTTGGGCACGAGGAGAGCATGCCCCCTAGCCACGAACACAATCGATGGACCCTTCCACTTGACCAAAAGCCATTTCTATTCCAAAATTACATTCATTGGGGGCGACCTCTAATTTGGAATGCGGAAAAACTCATGCATGATGCTTGTGAGAACTACAATGACGAATTGGATGACTTTGACTGGATGACGCGCAATAGAGAGGTGGAGTTGCGGGCCAGGGGTATTGAAGACTTGGAGGCTCGAGAATTGTTTTGTCGTAGCATGGGAGGACACTAGAGCATCTCACATCAAAAGTTCTTCCGATTTCCTGAAAAGGAAGTGCGGAAAGGAGAAGATGGCGTCTGGATAGAAGTGCAACCATCCCAAGAGTTCAATGAGCAGTACGGAGCATACAATCACAGCTTAATAGGGAGGGCCCTCTTCTTATCAAAATTGGAAGAAGCTGCGCAAGTTCGTGCCGTTTTTAATGTAGATGGGCTATCAAGCACAGAACATGCACTCGTGGAGGTGGCAAGTGCATTTGATAAGAGGATCACCGACATTATAACGACGTGGAGGACTTTTCTACATGGCACAGGGCAAGCGATCTCGTTGACCCCTCAAGATGATGACAAAGCGGTAAATGCTATGATAGAAAAGATTTATTCGGCTTTGAGAGCGTTAAAGGCACAAGAAGTAGATTTGTCTCCCACAAGGAAAAATAAACGGAAGATGGAAGACGAAGATGACTACTCTCCAGAAACCAAACGACAATTCATCGCCGTGGACATGGAAGTCCGATCAGGAGGGGGCACAGCCTCCGGGTCGGGTGGTCCTCAAACTCGTAGAGCAAGTCGAAGACTTAAGGAACAAGAGAGTTAGAGGGTGCCTCTCATATTTCCGCAAACGGTAGCGATGATACAAAATAGTGTTTGTATTAGGGGGTTAACCAATGAAATTTGTTTTGTACTTATTTGAATCTCATGAGGATTCAATATTAGTAATGCACAACACTCATGGTATGTCATGAGTTGCTTTTAATTAATGTATAAATATTTATGCAATACAAATATGTTTGGATTTGTTTTTTCATAATGGTAAATTTTGCCTTCTTTATTTATCAAATATGTTTCTTTTGCGTACCTATTGCAGAAGATCATACCTATTGTACATTTGTACAAAATCATTTCAAGTTATTGTTATATTATCTTCTATAATCCCATGCCTACAAATCACCCATTTTCATTTGCACATACATTTCTATTCGCGTAATCCACTTGTCCGCCTATCTGCACACTTCAAACATCTTACCGAAATTGTAAGAACCGCCTATCCGCCCGACAGGTTTTAGGTCGGCCCGTCCGCGGTCCGCCGTCCACCGTCCGCCCGTCCGCTGAATCGACGGTCCAGATTTCCGTCGGCTCGTCGGCTCGTCGGCTGATCCGACGGCTTAGATTCCTGTCCGTTGTTCGGACGGACCAGATTCGCGTCCGCCGTCCGCCGTGCACGTGACCGTTGTGGGAGGATTTTTTTTTTTCCCATATTCAACGGTCACATACAGATGAAGACTATAAGAGTCCTGAAATTGACATTTGCAAACACTCCTAAGAAACTGAACGTTAAGATTTCCAAGGGCTAGGCGCTGCAATTTTTTGTGTCCCTTGCTTGGTAATGCATAGTTCAGTGGAAAGGGGGGCCTTGTTTTCCAAGGCTTTGTGCATAAACATTTGAACGATTTTACCCAATTGTTATCATTATGTTTTGAATTTAGGGTTTCAATACACAGAGCCTAAAACAGCCACCATGACCAAGGATTGGTCTTCTTGGTACGAAACCCTATCAAATGGAAAAGTACAATGCCAAGCTTGCAAATTGGTATTTGCCAAAAAGCCGGTCCGTATGTTTAGTCATTTGGGATATGCAGGCACATCAGGGAGTTGTGACAAAGGAATCAGCCTTTGTACTCAAATGACATCTGAAGTTCGAGGTCTATTTGTTCGTTGCAATGGAGTGATTCCACAAAGAGGTACTCCACACAATGTGGATGGCAACAACACACCTATGCCTATGGTTGTTCGTGCTATGTCAAATGCGAGAGACACTGTGAACTCTACTGAAGAAGACTCATGCACGGCACCAGAGGAATATGTTGGTGGTTCTTCCCAAGGAAATCCAAGTACACAAGCATCAGGTGGACGTGGAACTCAGCGGACATCAAGCAGTAGGCCTCAAAGACAGAGTAGGCTAGTAGAAAGATTCGAATAAGCAAATAAACGCATTTTGAATGCAATGTGGGCCAATTTATTTTATGCGGCAAATATACCATTTGCTGTAGCCCGAAATCCAGCCTTCAAAGAAGCAGTGAAGAAAACGGCGGAGTTTCACCAACCTTATAGCCCACCATCATACCATGATCTACGTCATAAATTGCTTGACCAAGCTAAGGGAGACTTAGAGGTCAATCTCCGTAAGCGGATAGAAACCAGTATCAAGAAGTTTGGAGCCACATTGTCTATTGATGGGTGGACCTCGGTTTCGAATCGGCCATTGATAAATGCCATGCTTGTGTCATCCGCGGGTGAGTAATTCCTAGGATCGGTGGATACAACTGGGAAAACGAAAGATGCTCCATATTTGGCTTCTATATTAGAGAGTTTTATAGAACAAGTGGGCCCTGCAAACGTAGTGCAGGTGAGTACAGATAATGCGGCTGTAAATCCAGTAGCATGGAGTTTGGTATCTACTACCTATCCCCACATTTTTTTCCAAGGTTGCGTGGTGCATGCCTTGAATTTGTTGCTAAAAGATTGGGCAAACGAACAATGGATTGATGACGTCGTGAAAGATTCCCAAAAGATAGTCAAATTCTTCAAGAAGAGGCACATGCCGCTTGCGATACTTTGGAAATATTCGACGCAGTACAACTTGTTGTTGGCGGTGGAAACAAGATTTGCCTCGAATTACAACATGGTTACACGTATGCTCAAGGTGAAAGCACAATTGCAACAAACTGTGACGGACCCGCAATGGGAGGAATATGCTAGAAAGCACTTGCGAAAATCCAAAACTCGTTTAGAATCCGAACGGGTGAAGAAGACCATTCTAAGTGGGCATTTTTGGCATCGTTGTCAAAATTTTGAAGATGTGACAGCTCCAATTGTCAGTGCTCTTCGTGATTTGGATGTGAAGACACCATGCATGGGCAAGGTGTTACATATTATGAGGAAACTAGAGAAGCACGTCCTCGCTTTAGACAAAGAGCCTTTTTGTTTGGCTTTGGATAAAGCCATCCCGTTGGTGAAAGCGTTCTACGAACGACGTGATATGGTGAAGACCGATTTACATTATGCAGGAGCACTTTTGAATCCCTACCTTCTTGAAGACAAAGAACTAGCCGACGACACCGATGCCATGGCTGCATGCAAGCGCGTTTTGATGCAAATATGTACACCTTTAGAGTATGCGAAGGTGGTGAAGGAATTTGTAGCCTTCCGCCATAGAGAACCTCCGTTCCACAACATGTTGGATCCGGGTGAACAACAATTGTCAACGCATGCTTGGTGGGATTTTGAGGGCGCGTGCGGGAAGCTCATTGCTCCAATTGCCAAGAGGATTTTGGCCCAACCGGTATCATCGTCTTCATGTGAACGAAATTGGAGTAGCTATTCTTTTGTTCACAACAAATATCGAAACAAGTTGAAGCCAGAAAGAGCACAGGATTTGGTATATGTGTATACCAATTCCAAAGTCCTCGGTGCATCAAAGCAAAATGACGAGAAGAAGTGGTACGATGAGAACCTCGAGTCGGAGGATTCGGCCTTGTCTTCATCGGAAGACGAGGGTGGTGAATCCGGTGAAGAAGTTGATCCCCTCATGGACGATGAAGATGACCACGGCATCCGCAATTTCGATGATGAACCGCTTCGAAGCCCACCTCATTATGATGCAGACATCGGAGATCATTGTGAAGACCCTTACAAGTTTCCGTTGGATGAGGACAACTGTGAATATGACAAAGGTGGACCTTCCATAGCTAAATACTTAGATAGAACCGGATTGTTGCATAGTGAAAACATTCTAGCAAATAGGGAAAATACTCATGCAAAGGTAGCGGAGGAAGATGAGGAAATGGTTATAGGTGATGAAACTCCCCAAATGGATGAAGTGATTCGAATTCCCGAGTGTCCATCCATGACAACGGTAGGAGCGGAAGAAAATGATCAACATAAAGACATGAGAGAGTGTGGGGTGAAGTCCCACACAAATGTGATCAACCAAAATATTGAATTACCAAGGGCATTGACAAGTGAAACTATTGGACTTTTTGGCAATCAAAATGCCCAAGCACCTCGAATAAAGGGAAGTCAAGATCCATATGTATTGGAGTCCGTGTGCCCAATGCCACACCGCAACGCCAAAGACATAAAGCACCTCGTGCGAGATCCTCAATTACCATCACGTAGCGGTCCTCAACATGCACTATATACAAGCGATAGCACGACTTTGAATGGTCCTGGAGACTCACAGTTCAAAGAACAACATTTGAGCAATTTGAAGGAATTGCATATTGGAGCCAATCCCAATCCATCCGTTTCATTAGACAACGATGATGTGCAAACATTGGAGTCTATGTTTCGTCGATTTTCTAGCCATGCAAAGCATTCTCCGATCAAATTTTCAAACCCTACAGTGGAAGCTTTGTCCGCAGAGAAGATAAACATTCCAGGAGGTTCGGAAGTACGTCCACCCGCGGTGAAGGAGTCTAAAAAAGCTAAGAGGAAAAGAATAATGGAGCCTTTTGCAATCTCTCCATTGAAAAAACAAAATGTAGGTAGAACCCCCCTTGATGCAAGTCTGCCTCTAACCAAGCGAAAGGTGAAACCAATCCACGATCTTAAGGGAGGTATTGGAAAGTCTCTACTAAAAGTCAAAAGGGATCATAAGTTAGGTAGACCAGTGAGATCAAGCACATCGAAACAAGTACAAGAAGAAGGAGGGAAGATTGTACAATCTTCATCAGATAGTATGCAAAATTCATCCAGTGACGATGATTCCGGATGGGATACAACAGGTCATAGTAGTGGGGCTGAAGTCAAAGGAGATAGTGACTATCAACCATAGTTTATAAAGATTAAGAAGATGTAAACTTGGGTGTTTAGTTTTTTACCCTAAACACATTATGTTATGACAATTCATTGTTCGAACTTTAAATTTGTAATACAAATTTGCTCATTCATGTTGTGCACACCATCAAAATTTTTTTTTTTCAAATACTTTAAAACTAGCGAAGACCGTCTGTCCGCCCGTCCGCCTCGTGGCCCGTCCGCGCCTTGGTCACTTCCGTCCGATGGGCGGACGGTCCGACCGCCTAGTGGCCCGTCCGCGCCTTGGTCACCTCCATCCGATGAGCGGACGGTCCGACTGCCTGTCTGCCTGGTCTCCCGTCCGCACCTTGGTCACCTCCGTCCGACCGCCTATCCGCCTGGTGTCCCGTCCGCGCCTTGGTCACTTTTGTCTGACGGGCGGACGGTCCGACCGTCCATCGGACCATGGCAGTGCATGTTTTTTTCTCATTTAGTGCAGCATAGGATTCTTGAAATGGCCAGGTCATCTCCAAAGAGTGTGCCTTCATGACAACAAGCATCCAATGTGAATACTTCAAAGACATTGAACTCCTCATGGCACCGACATCAAACTTCATTCTTCAATGTGCACATCATATTTTTAGGTGCAATCTTGAAATTAAACATCTCAATGATATTTTGAAATGACCATCTTGAAAGATCAAAATGAAATGCTACCTATAGTTCTAAATTTTTTTTTCTAAATTTTTGATGATAGATCGTAGATTTAATTATATTCAAAAATTTATTTGGATTTTAATCATATATTACTATATATTGAAAGACATCTCAATTTTAAAATAATTGTTTTTATAAAGAAATTTGTCAAAGTAAGCGAAACCCGACTTAATGTCATGAAACTAAAAACAATTGCTATGTACTTATATAATACTATTGCATCAAAGTCACGATCTTCTAAGATATTTGTATGCAAAGTTCTAATATAGGATTTAGGATTTAGGATTGCGGGTTCATGTCATTCATATAAATGTTGTCCAAATTAGAAGTGTATTTTGAAAATGGATGTGTGATAATATTTTGATGTAATATTAAAAAATCATTTTAGTCATGATAGTATAGATTGATACCTAATTAGTAATTACCTACTTATAAAAAATTGCCCCATTCAATGTCAAATAATCTTGTCAAAAATCATTTGGAGTTATATAACTTATATGTTGCGGACTTGCGGTCTTGCGGAGTGCGGATTATGAAGTTAGAAAAAGCATATAGAGTTGTCTTATGTCTCTAGAATTCAAAGTTCTTTATTCAAAATTGATATCAAAGAATATTAATTGTCTATTAGAATATTTTTTTCATTGGGATTAACAATTCTTCAATTCTTCCAAAAGTTATTAGCGTATTATTTTTCATTTAATAGTGCATCAATTTCTACTTCACAAATTTTAAAAAATGAATGTATAGTTCTTTTGAGTTTAACCTCTAATTCTCTAAAGTCCCATTGTCCCATCGGGGGACAAAATGGATGTAAGATTTTTAGGCAGGCTCCTATGGCCTCAATATTTTTTGTAAATTTTTGAGTTTTTTTGGTATCTTTTAGAATAAATAACTTGAAGTATTCATTTTTGAATTGAATTCTAAGAGTTAAAATCAAAAAAAAAAATTCATGAGGTCTACATTCCTTGCTAGAATAATCTCAGAGTGGAAATTAGTATATTTCGATTCTATCTTACTATCTTAGAGCTATTAATGATTTAATTTTTCCTTCGATCTTGAATCTACTTCTACCTAACAATTTTTTAATGAGTGAAAACTAAGTGTTTCTTTTTTAAAATCTTTTTTGTAGATTCTCAACTCAATTGTTTATCATATAAAATTAGACATTCACCATCACTAGAGTAGCCTTTTTTAGTTAAAAAGGTTCATTGCAAAAAAATGTAGTTAAGCAAGGTGCCAAGGTGCCTAAAAAATAGCGGTTAAACATTTCACATTTAATCATTTATTCATAACTCAATTGCCTAAATTTTGGCTAAAATGCACAAGGTGAAAGACGTACGTGAATATTCCTCAAAGGGTTGAATGACCAAACATCCCAATTTAGAAAAGCTAGAGAAGTAAACATTTAATTTTTAAATTCCATGCACAATTGCACATTGGTGAATTCTTTGAGGTATAAATTCATGCAACTAATGTGGGACAATGGTGTTGATAAAGTTACATAAAATGTCTATTGTTGAATTTGTTTAACAAAATATATTCACATAAGAAATTAAAAAATTGACTTTAAAGCTTTATGTGCGAACTTGTGCGTGCTATGAATTCAAGAAACACCTAAACCCAATCAAGAATCCTCAAGTTAAGTTCATAACTGAAGATGGTCCATATATTTCTTGAAGAACTTAATTTGCATTTGTTTTCATATTTTTAATTAGTTATAATTTCTTACATTTGTAACTTTAGAGTACAATTTAGGATTTAGGTTTTAGGGTATAGGGTTTAGGGTATAGGATTTAGGATATAGGGTTTAGGATGTAGGACTTAGTGTATAAAATTGAAGATCTTTGCATTAAAAAACGCTGGAGTTCTATTTAATGATTCAAGTTCTTTAAGTAAGAAAGTGAATGTCGATGAGATTTTTGTCTTTCCCATCCTTGTCATTATTTGCTGGTCGAGGTCGTTTTAGGAGTCAGATGATGCAGCCGTCCGCCTGGTCGGACGACCTCAAAAAATCTCTCAATTTGATCTCCACTTGAGAGGGGCTGTCCGATCAGGCGGATTGCCCAGGTCGGACGGCCCTGGGCGAACGGCAGCCGTTCGATACATCGGGGCCGTCCGATGAGTCGGATAGGCGGTGTCCGCCTGATCGGACGGTCCTTACGAGGCGGACGACTGTCCGTCCGTGTCGTCTCATCCGCCCGATCAGGCGGACGGGCGAGGCGTCCGCCTTCGATTTTAGGGTCGGACGGCCCAGAGCGGACGGCGGCCGTCCGATTCACTGGGGCCGTCCGATGTGTCAGATGGGTGGCGTCCGCCTTGCATAAAAGAGTCGGACGGCCCGTCCGCTCCTCACTTTTATCTTCCCCCTTGTGTCATGCAAGAGAGAGCGGAGAGCTTGGTGGTTTATCCTCCATTGGCTCCTTTCTAAGGGAAGATAAGAGTGTGATTTCTAGGGGATACTTGTTGCTTTTTTTTTCTACATTTCGCGTATGATCATTTGGCAAATCGTATATTGCCTTGTGGATTACAAATTGCAAGTGCACTTCTAAACGTGATTTCATCACGATGCCGAGATCAAAGAAGGCTGCGAAGGACAAACGAGTGAAGTCGGATAGTGAGGCGAGTATGGACGCTCCTTCTCTCGCTTGCAAAGCATTTCTCATTGAATGCATTGTCAATTTTTATAAGTCGGAAACCACTGCGTCGTTGTATACCAAATATGCGAGGTATGAAGACGAGTATCCAGCTAAATTCAAGGGAGATATGGCACAGAAGTTCACGGATGCTTTAAACGTACCCTACTGGATTCATGAAATGGAGAAGAAGGGCTTTCAACAATTTTTGAAGAACAAGGTCCATGATGCATTGTGGAATGCAAAGGTGATCTTAGAGAAGTACGGGAAGCAACACCGCGTAGGTGATGGCGCTTTTGAACAGGTCATTTTGAGGGCAGACTTGTTTGTTCGCCAATGCGCCCCTTTTGCAAAGAATCGAAATAGGCGAGGTTCAATGGGTTGGTGGAATAGTGATGAGGGAGTTGTGGAGTTGCAACGTGGGCGACGACATCTCTTAGCGCTTCCGGAAACAGCAAGGGTGATTCCACAAGATGATCAAATCATGAGGGGTGGATACGCAACAATTCGAAGGGTCCGAATTGAAGGATGTCGTGAGATACCCACATTTTGGGAGTTCGCAGCGAAGGTATCTCATCAACAACGCATACGACCTCCACTCGCAAGGTTGGAACACCAAAACGAGTCAATGGCAGTGAGAATTCCACATGATGGAGTTATCCGGTTTTTTGCTGTTCATGCAACGCAAAACGAAGGGTACTCGTATTGGTGGAATGGCGGAACATTGAAGAAAATGTTAAAATTGGATAAGGAATATCCCGATAACATTGGCATTCGGTTGGCTTATTCTCAACCGACCCCGGAAGAGGTGACGAAAGCTTTTTTTCTTGGTCGTTGGAGGAAGAAGCGCACGGAGCTTGCATGGGCATTGGTGCACCTCATGAATGCAGTGCACAGCGTTGGACATTTGCATAATGATCTTTCACTGGACAACATTATGTTTCACTTTCCCAATGATGAATCACGTGTTTACATTGGAGTTTGCGATTGGGGCATGACTACTTTACGTAATGAACCAATGAAGTCCTTGTACACGTTCACCTCTCAGAGTGAGCGGACTGAGACCTTGAAAAAGAAGTGGTGGGTGGACCCTTCTATTGCATACTTGCACCGAAGAGACGCGGATGTGTCAATGATACCGGATTTATCACGTAAATCAGAGGAATATGCGGTTGGTCGAATAGCTCAAGCCATCAACAATGGTTGCATGTCGACGGACTACGTGAGCTTACATCGGGAAAATGAAGGACATACAAGATTTAGCCATGAGGATTTGGCAAGGATTTTTCACCTTTACTTGGAGCGCCTTTGTGATTCGGTGATTGATTCTCGCGGTAGCTTGTCCGAAATCATCCATCGATTTACCAATAATTACAACTGGCCTATTCCGGATGAACACTTCCGCCACTCATATTAGTGTCTATGGTGTTAGTGGACGACATAGAAGTGATAGAACTATAAAAGTATTAGGTAAATATAGAGGCGAGTACATAAATTTGCATGATTGTGTGCAAGGATTTTCTAGTATATATATGCACCATCAATGTATGCCAATATATATGCACCCTTATAATTCATATAAAGTTTTGAAATGTTTGTGTGTTTTGAAACTTCCAATGTCCAATGTCTACCATCTATTTATGCATTCATCATATGTTTTGCTTGAAATCCTTGAATGAGAAGTGCAATGCAACAATTATTGTTGATGGATGTTAGCTTGGTCTGGTTGGGTTCAAAATTGTATAATCAATGTTGAACACATATAACCCCTAAAAGACCAAAGTGATTTTTTTGGCAACATAGCGATTTTGGGCAGCTCACTACAAATGAAATTTATATTTTTTTTCTTTGAAATTTTCATACAACACGTGCCCAAGGAGTAGCTTTAAGGCCCAACAATTTTCATACATTTAGACTACATGGTTAAAAAGTTATTGCATGATATGTCATTTTCAGTCCCTGGCGGGCAGCACGGGCAGCGAAAAAAACTTCTTCAAAAATCACTTTTTAAGAAAATAAAAATTTCCAATTGGTTCTTTAGATTTATATGTACATGGGAAGCTTTGAATCATTCCATTTAGATCTATGAGTCAAAAGTTATGAGGATTCTTAGTTTAAGGGTAGTTATGGAATTTCAACTCTAAAATAAACTTTGAAGACTTGAAGTCTTTTATTTAACTCAATTTTCAATATTTTTGAAAAAAAATAAAAACATTGGGTGTAGATTGTTTATTACAACATTACAACCGTTGGATTGGCATTTTTCAATTCCATAAATAAATTCTTCACAATTTAGTGTTTTGAATCATTCTCTACCTCTTCCTACTTACTATTTTTTTCCTATATGTTGTACAATTCCAAATGATCTGAAAATTTTCAAGCATGTAGCCAACTTGCCTTCAAGAATAAATCCAAAGAGTAACCACCATTTTGGACATTTTTTCATATGAATGTGACCTTGTGAAGGGCAGCTGCCCGTTTTTTCGCAGGGACAAAAAAAGGATTTTTGTCAATTCAAACACTATTATCTTGCAATCCACATGGTGGAAAATTCTGAAATTTTTTCCACATCTTCTTAAACAAGTTTACTACAAGATCCTATGGTTACATGTGTCCAAGAATGTTTTTTTTCTAAAATTTGACACTAGTATTAGAAATGGCAGTTTTGGAACGTTTTTGGTGAAAACATAGTCAAAAACGATTAGGGGATAATGATAATAGAATTTGGTCATGCGCAAATATTTTTTATATTGAAAAGCAATACAGTTGATACTTAAACAATACCGCTACGATGATACCAAGTACCAACCTCCAAATACATTTTAATACAATATATTTACATCAAAATATTTTAGTACGTAAAATCGTAAATGCTATTCGCCGAGATGCCGATATGTTTGTACTATGATTGCCACACTCCATAATCCAATAACAAAAGATTCCAAGGCCCACTCGATTGTGAGACAACGACTAAAATAGCTCTACCTACTTTACTCGGAATCTGAATGGATGTCATCTCTACGTTTTGGTGGTGTGGAACCGGATCCATAAGTGCCAAGATATGGTCCTCCGCCCCAAGTGCATTCATAGTCGCTTGGCGTAGCTCCTTGATTGGGATTTCCATAGTAAGGGCCTCCAAAAGTTGGAGGAGGAACTACATCACGGTGCTGAGACCTTCCTTGCCTTGGTTCGACATGACGAGAGCCTGTGTGACGCTCATATGAACCACCCGTAGTAGATCCGGACAAGTATTGGGAGCCTCCTTGGCTAGATCCAAAATCATGTGTGGTTCCATGGCTTCTTTCTGGGTTGTAATAAGTACCTCGGGGGTCGTTAGCGTAGTGTAAGACCCTTTGACCATCTTGTGAATCAGATGCAGTACGATCATGTTGGTAGGACCTGTCATGCCCGTGTTGTTGACCCCGATCCTCCATGCTCCTATGCATAGCTTCTTGCATTTGTTGATTGAACTCGATGTCTTCCCGAGCTTCTTGACGCTCATGTCCCACTGTAAATGTTACGGGTGCTGGATTGTCTTCTACATCATTGTCGTCCGACCATTCATCCTCAGCATCCAGCAATACAACCGGCGGAAATCCAAACTGCCCTCGATTGGACCACATTCGCATACAATCGCTTGGTTGAGTCCAACTTGTATAAATAACAGCGTCAGTGCGCTTCATATTGTCAACATTTTTCCCGTAAATTGTGCGCCAATCTACATCTTTGTAGAGTACAATCTCTGCCCAAACCATGGCCATGTTAGAATAATTCATAACATTTGGTTTGGAGTCAGGTAGCTCAGCGCACCGTGTTACTTCCTCGTATCGGTGCGCAAAGTGTTGGCTCTCGCACGTGGAAATTTGTCCTTCCCAGCGTCGAACTTGTTTGTCTGCTCTTTCTTGTGACCACATTTTGGAGAGGTGCGTCATTTTGACGTACTTTTTGCACATTGTGCAGTCCCAAACCTTCTTGGGCTCTTCTTCCCATCCAGGTTCAGCTACACACATTGGATTTGCTCAATCTCCCCAGTTCATGTCCTGGGATTTGCCTTTGTTATTGGACCTTGAACTACTATTGCGAGGCATGATAACCTTGATTAAAATGAAATGATTTGATGACAAAGTTCACATGAAACTTTAGAACAACTTAACAAAATGTTTGACACTTGCCAATGAAACGAGGTGAAGTTGTTAACAAGGCCTTCAAAACCAAGTAATCACCAAAATAAATTGGTGCAATTCAGTATCCGAGCACAATCGTTCACGCACCAAAACAAAAGGGGCGCGCAGAGCCACTGAGAGGCACTGGATCACCCACTCCGCAAGGGAAACGATTGTGAGGAATGAGCCGTCCGCCGCGCTATGTATGGCGTCCGAAGGCGGACCAGGCAATGCGGATGCGTACGTGCGAATCGGACGGCCCAGAATCGGACAGGCAGATCGTGCGGACGGGATCGCGCGGACGTCCCGTCCGCACGTGCCCGTCCGCGCGATCGCGTCCGCACGATCCCGTCCACAAGATCCGTCCGCGCGATCTCGTCCGCTCGATTGCGGCCGTCCGCTGTTCGCCCTGTCCGCCCGAGGGCCCGTCTGCGGGACTGTCCGCGAGCCTCCCGACCGCGCGGACGGGCCGACCGGTCGGACGGCCCATCCAGGGATGTCAAAAGACGTCCGGGGGTCAGCGTCCACGTCCGCCGGACGTGGACGCGGACATCCTGTCAACCCTGGTTGTAGAGTGGTCTAAGCAGCATCCATCCGCAGTGGACAAACTGAGATCGCAATTGGACAAAGAATTTGAGTATTTGGGGAATCCCCTGAGCATGTTGGGCTTCCAAACGGCCGTTACAAGATCCATGAAGTCGGAGAGATCTCGATTGAAGGCAAAGTACCTGGGCGGCAAGGAAGATTGCCCAATTCACATTGACGAGGACCAGTAGGATAGGTTGATTGAATACTGGAAGACTCCGTCCCAACAGATGAAGGCCAAGAAAATGTCGGCTGCGAGACACAGCGTCAAAAACTTCACGCAGCTGGAGAAGAAGGGCAGAGCTGGGAAGGAAGCTGAGATTGTGAGGTCCCTAATGGGTAGCTACCGCCGTTGAGTTTCTTAGTGAGCTTGTATTTTTGTCTTTTCTCACTTGCATGCGTGTGAAGTTTGTGGTGGGCATAATCGTGGCCCTCGACCACTAATTTGGGTTCTGTGGTCATGTGATAGAGGGAGGGCAGGGAGACGAGTCCGGGCATCACCGACATTGCTGATGGCATGCGGGGTATTAGAGGAAATGCCGAGGGGACGACGGTGAGTCTCTAAAAGGCTTCGTATAGTATAGTATTATATTAATTTTGTCACTTATTTCTAGAGAAGAAAGTGATTTGCCTCTGTGCAATGCATAGGCAGTCCTTCCATGTATGACTCATGAAACTGGTTTGGGATGTTAGTGTGCTAGAAGTATCAGAGTCACATGGAAGTCATGACTTCATTTCATCGCGACTTTACCATGACTGGTATTTGACATTAGAGTGACTTCCTCGCGACTTTTCCATGATTGGGGCTTGACAGTAGTGTGACTTCCTCGTGACTTTTCCATGACTTGGGCTTGACATTATAGTGACTTCACCGCAACTCCTATGATGCCAGCCTGCTGGTTGTTTTAAAGTGTTCTGCCCGTTCTATTAGTATCTGCATTCAGCATAGAGTCATTTCCATATGAAAGCTGCACGAGTGGTCGAATGTGTTATTCCGTGATTCCCTTGTACTAGAGGTGGGAGGAGGGGGTGCAGGAGGTTGAAAACCTGTGCTTCCATTGCAAATGTGAGCGCTTATCCTGATGTCCCATGAAGGGACTAGCATTGGCAATTCAGTTCGTGGCTGGACGCTAGCCATGTCCACCGTGTTCATATTCTTCTGCATCTTTAAAAACGTTTTGATGACTGACATGCTTGACTTAAGTTCTCGTGTGCATTGTGCCACTTCCTACAGGTGGTGCCTGCGGGTGATATGACTCGTTGGTTGCAGTTGGACAACTGGAAGAAAGATGTCGACCAGAAGTTCACTCAAGTCATGGCAACGTCGAGTGCGACGTCAGACGCTGTTGAACATCTACGGTGCATGTTCCAGAAGTACACGGAGACATCACCGCATTGCGACAGTGGAAGTCCATCCATTGCACACTCTGCCTTGGAAAATGAGGAGTCCGCAGGGTTATCAAAGGGAGAAGCGCTTGGGACCCTTCCAAACTCAAAGAAGAAAGTGGCGCAGATGAAGACAGTGATGCAAAAGACTTTGACAGCGCCCTTGAAGAAGTCGGAGGCAATGTCACAGGCCGTTTCCTGCCGTGAAGCCACTTAGTTGGCACCAGCTGCAGACATCACCATCTCATTAGAATCCGACCTTGATATCCGCAATGTTGTAGCCCCACTACCCCAGCTGGTCTCACAGGAGTGGAAGGTAGCGGGAAGGGGGCCCAACTCCCCCGACCTAGCCGACGAGATGGTAGCCCCTGCAATTATCTTGGAGGGGCCAATGACCACATGCTCGGTCGTCGCAGCAGTCGCCCCGACCAGCCCACCAACATTACAGAGAGGCTTGGATGAAGTCCAAGGAGACACACCGGCAGATGGCACTGCGCCTAAATCGGGTAGTCCAAGCCACGAAGATAGTCACGAGAAGAAGGGTGGTGACGAATCCGGAACTGCAGAGCAGGGTGCCGAGCCGATGGCGACGACTTCCACAGATGAACCGGTGGAAGAACTTGTGAAGTCCCCAGCTGCAGCAGGAATTTCTAGCGAGCCCGGTCAAAGAAAGGCGCGGAGGCCTGCGAAGTCTTCTGCAAAGGTAGTGATTGCCTCCGCCGACGTCACTAATTCTGGGGTGCATGGGTTCGTGCCTGTGAAGTGTTTGAGGGACATAGTGAGCAAGTTCAAAGGTGCAAGTACTGACGGGAGGGTGAAGCTTGTTATTTTTAATGTGCATGGTACCCTCGTGGATTGCAGTCTACTTACTGCCAAGAATCCAATAAGGAAAATACAACCAACCGTGAAAACGCAGGTTAGAAGGATAGTATTCCGACCGTGGCTGAAACCCTTTTTAGCCAGATGCTTCATTCACTTCCGTGTAGGTTTTTGGGGGCAGCAGCAGCGCTTCCTACATGGAGGATGTTGTCCCTACCATGCTTACTGGACTGAAGGGGTGTCTGAATCCTACGCCTCTATTTTCCTGGTCATCTAAATCAGATGAAATCCATGAGCTTACAGATGCAACAGAAGTAGGGGGGGAGAAAAACCTGTCTGCAGTGTATGCAAAGTGGCCTGCTTTCAGCGATGTGAATACTGTAATTGTAGATAGTAAGAGTTGTCGGGTAGCTTGCAACCCAGATGCCAATGTTCTAACAATAGTGCCGTTCTATGTGAAGTGGCTTCTATCCTTGACTGACGACAAAGACTACCTAAAGTGTTACTTGTGGCCAGTTTTGGAGGCGCTATGGAAATGTCCAGACATCACTTCATTTTGTGCAGAGTACCCACAAGTTGTGACCGAATCAATGGCTGAAATGCTTTGAAAACGCAGAAGTTGCTCACCCTATGCATTTCTGGACAGTGTTTCAGGTGAGGGGACTCGCAAACCTCGAGGTTGCGCGAAAAGAGCGTCCCCTCACCGTCAGTTCACTAGCAACTCTAACAATCTAATTATGTGTGTGTAGGTAAAACCACAAAAACGGGAAACGCGCAGCAAGGCAACATCGGCCGTGGAGAAGAAGCATGAACTTCCTGTGAAGAAGGTTTTTTTTAAACCCTTATGATTTTTATGCCTTGCCATCCTGCTTCTAACTTCTCAGTCATGCCATCATTGCGCCATAGTCGCCCCTAAGTCACATGAATGACCGCCACTGACTGGAAGTCGTCTTGTAGTCATCCGTAAGTCACGTGAATGACCGCCGTTGTCTGGAAGTCGTCTTGTAGTCATCCGTAAGTCACGTGAATGACCGCCACTGTCTGGAAGTCGTCTTGTAGTCATAGTCAATTCGGTAGTAGTTAGAGGGCCACGCCTTTAAGATAGTTTGGATGGATTGTATATTTGATCTGTCATGGAAGAGGTTCGTGAAGGTGTCAGTAAACTGCTATAGTGACGGTCTTGTTCTATAACTTCATTGTTGTATGGTTCAGCCCATTTGTCAAATGAAGTCGTGAGGTAGTTAGAGTTTCAATCGTGCTTCTTCCAATCACCAATTTGTGAATAGAAAATTTCAGATGCACTGGAGTTGCTTTTGTATTTCAGTGCAGTTGAATAAGCTGTGGTGGTCGATTAATCCGCTTGTACGTGGCCAACTGTAGTAGTAGCCCTTGCAACAATGTAGCCTATATTTTTGGCGTATAGGAGATGCAAGTGATCCTTCAATGAATATCGGAACTGAATTTTCTAAAGTCGTGGTTTGCGTCTTTGAAATTATGTGCTTCTAGTCATTCACTCTAGCGGTAGTCATGCTAGAGTTGTCGTGCCCTAGACGTTGCGGTCCAGTCATTTGAATGTCATGTGCAAGTGCTGGGCAAAGGTACCATGAACTTGGTGTTGGAAGAATCATGCCACCTTGCAACCCTCTGACTTCAATGCCTTGTCTTTATTGTATGCAAGAATTCAAAATGGGCGACGAAGTATTCCTCATCAACCCGCGAGCCCAAAGGCAAAAAGTGGCTACAGGCACGATTAGCGGGATTGCAGGGGAGGCACAGTTCCACTTTCGTGAGATACCTACGTCATGGTTCAAAGTGGATGTACGTGACGTTTTAGAGTCTAAGGTGGCGCTGATGTACCCCAATGAGCAAGCGGAGCAGATGGAAATCCAACATGCAAAAGGAGGCCCAGTACTTTGGTCTGCGAAGTATATGAAGCATGCCGTTTGATCTCTGTCGCAGTCCGAATTTTTGGTTTTCAGTTGTTTATCTAGAAAACGGAACGGAAACTATCGATTAGTATGTAGGTTTTGTCTAGAAACAGTAGAGGACGGAAAATTAGGAAAGACATTGAAATAGTGGAGTAGTTCGAACGAATCCAATCCTAGTGGTGACACCCAGGAACCGGATTGGAATCGGATCCTTGTCCGGAAGTAGCAGTGGACCGGATTGGGGGTATAGAACCGGATTAGGGTTAGACCGGATTGGTGGGACCGGACCGGTAAACGTCATCATGACGGCTTTTAGGTCAGGAGAGACTATAAAAGGCCAGCACCTCTTCAATCGCACTCCTTTTTCCAAAACTCCGTTTGGTGAGAGTGTTTTGTCGCGCTCCTCGTGTTTCGGCGCTGTGTGAGTGTTCGCGTGTGTGCGTGAGTGTGCGAGTGTTAGAGGTGTGTTGCAGGGTAGGTTTCCGGTTGCGTACCGATCGCTGTGCAGGTTTCCGGTTGAGATCGGAGAGAGAACGTGAGAACGGGACGTGTAGCTAGGACTGTGTGAGGTAGAATCGGAAAGGACTGTCTTAGATCTAGTCTGTGTCCATGCCGCAGCTTAGGCGGAACAGACCAGGCCCATCCACGTCGTCGGCTCTGGTCAAACTCCGGAAGGTCGTTCCGGTTCTCCCTTCGACAGAGGAGGAGATGGAGATGCTCCGGTTGGATCTCAACCGGATGGGGTGCCAGGGTTTGCTCGACAAACCCTGGGGTTTTAAGGATGAGCGGATGGTGAAGGAGATCCAGGGGAAGTGGACGAACCAGTTCGACAATACGATCCGCTGTGTTCCACATCAATGGACGGAAGAGATCTGGAGGAAGGTTTATAAGTCCCGGGTAGGAGGCCACGGGATGGCAAACCGGAAGGACGAGTACGTCCGGGGCAAGTTCCGAGGAGCGGTCAACCCCAAGGACGGATACGCGGTGGAAGACTGCATCAACGACCGACACCGGAAACTGTTACAGTTCCTGATCCCGATCCTCCATCCGGAGAAGCCGACAAGGGTGACAATCACCCTCGGCAACACTATTTTCGGTGCCCTGAGCGGTGACCGGAAAGCGGACTGGGCCCGGATCATGTTCGATCTGGTGGCCCAGTTGGCGACGAGGGTTGGAAGGAGTAGGCCGACACCCGTGTGTCCCTACCTCTTCCACCTCTATGAGCAACACCAGCTCCTTTTAGACTCGGAAGAGAAGGAGTGGAAGGCCCAGGAAAATCTCCTGAAATACGGAGAATCGGAAACGGACGAGGAGGAAGAGGAAACCGGATCCGAGACCGAAGAAGAAGAAGAAGATGAAGAAGAGGCGGAGAGGCAGCCCAAGCGGCACAAGACGACGTCTCCGACCGGAAGAGGATCTCCACTCGGTGATAAAACCGGAAAGGAGAAGACACCGGAAGGGGAGAAGGTAGGCTGTTCAAAGAAGGGACCGGTCGACCCGTTCGAGAAGTTGGTGAAGATCCTCGTCGACATCCGCACGGACTGGGAGGCGAAGAGAATCGCCCTAATCCAGATCGGAGAGTTGGTGCAGGCAACACCGGATAGCAAGTTGCCAGAGAAGGTAGCGGAGTGCATCACCAATCCGGTCGAGATCCGGAAGCAGGAAGCAGAGATCCGTCGACTTCAAGAGGAGGTTGACATGTTGAAGGCGGAAGTGGCCACCTTCAAGGAAGATATGGCCGCCACCCGGATAATGGCGGACGAGATGCGAAAGGTGGCGGAATCGGTAAAGGCGACTTTCGGAGAGACCGGAAGCGTGGCAGTCAGGGCCAGACTCTTCGACGAGAAGGTCTTGGAGGAGAAGAAACTATCCGGTACCCGGATAGTCCGGATCCTGACTGACTTCTCCGAGCAGGTGGAGAAGAATTTGGTCTTAGCACGAGGAGCGGCGGACCGGATGGAGGAGTGTACACAGAAGCTGACCGGATCGATGAGGGTCCACCTATCGGACATCTCCATGCCGGAATCATTTCCGGAAGTGCCAGACCCAAGGGAAGGAAGGGACCAGACTCCGCAGTCAAAGCCGAGTCAGCCTTCCCAGACCGTGCCGATCAACATCGAAGACTCTCCCGGTTCTGACATGCCAGATCCGATGGCCGGAGAGCGGAACAGGAACTTGGAAGAAGTCTTCGAGCAATTGGAGGCGGAGCCCAAGAGTCCTTCGTTGGGGCGCGGGATAGCGATGTAGAATAAGTTAGGAAGGATAGGATAGGAACGGATCTGGATTAAGTAATCCGATGCGGTAGTGTTAGAAGGACCGGAAGTTAGAATCTGGATTTAGGTTGACTTTTAGCGGCTCTTTTTGCCTTTTGTTATTTTGGGAAGTTCTCAAAGTGTATATAATTCAGTCCTTGTGCTGAGGACGGGGAGTCTTTCCTTCTACATTTTCTTTGTGTTCTCTCTTTGTACTTTCTTGTTGTACGTTCTCCCATGTTCTGGCAGAGTTGTGCGTGAGGGAGTTCGGAAAGCACGAGCGGATGCGTTGGGATTTCTCCCCTTGGTGTTTTCTTGGTTCTAAGTGCATGTGAGCGGATAGGATATAGTTGGGAGTGAACTTCAGTGCCTTAGCGCTTCTAGAGTTTGAGATTCCGGGTGAGAAAGCCGTTGTTAGGCTAGGCGGATAGGGAGGGAGTCCTTAGTCGCGCTAGAACTCCTAGGTGAGAAATCCGGTTGAGTGTCCGATCTCCTGTGAGGTCTCACCATCTTAACAGTAAACGGAAGAATTCTAGTTGACGTTGGAATGGACGGGTGCACTTGTAACCGCCTTAGCTTCGCACGGAATAGGATGACATCAGGGTCGTTGTAGTATTGAGAGGATCGTACGGGGGGTCTTTGTGTGACCAGTGGACCGGATTGCAATCTGGATTGCTGTGAAGGACCAAACCGGATCCGTACTAGCCTAGGAAGGAAGAGATTTGGAAAGTGGGTCTTCAGCCACTATAAGTCACGGAAGGTGTGGTGGGCCTACCACTCTCAAAAGCAAGCGGCGAACCCTCTGATGGCTAAACAGAGGTAAAACCAAACCGGATAGGAGAAGAAATGGTTGTGAGTTGTCTAGAGCGGATTGGCCTAGACAGATATCCGGACCGGAAGAGATAGGATCTTGGGGTTGTGTTGGATTCGACAACCGGAAGACTAGTTGGAATCGGAAGAGAGCAAGAATCCGGTCCTTTGTTTTCTGGGTGTTTTTGGTTCCGGTCATAGGAAGAGGACCGGAAAAGATGACTGTTGTCCCTGACTTGACTTAGTTCGTTAATAGAGTTAGATACTTCACAGAATCTCGTGGGTTCGATCTTTAGAGTCACTTTGTTATGCTTTAGAGTGGTTTTTGGGAGTATAACATGGGAATTGCTTATCCTGTGCTGCGACAATCTCACTACCAACTGTTGGTTCAATCTCCGTGGTAAAAAGTGCAGCCGTTGCTTGGTTGACAGGATAAATTACTGTCCTTGGACTTCCAACCCTTTTCTTAGAGATGTTTATTACGCTTTCCCTGTCATGTGCAAATCCTGAACTTCATGAGTAGGTGGTACATAATGACGGCGTTTGAAAAGCCTCAGAACTAGACACATTTGTGTGTCCGGGTCCTTGGAGACTGGTAGACGCTCTCCCTTCTGTAAATGCAGAATTTCATTTCTCCGTTTTCAATTCTGATTATCGTTGTGGTCTTCACTATAAGTTGCTCCTGATATCAGTTGAACTTGGTCTTGCTTGACTTCGCCGTGACCGCTTCAGTTGGAGTATTACTGTATGTTGTAAGGTCACTGAATCCTACAACCCTGGCTTTGATCAAAATCATATTGGTTTCCTCCTCGTCATCGTGCTTGTTGAAACAACAACACAACTGCCCGCTGACTACTTTTGTTCTACTGTGCAACTCCCTATAATTGTATGACTGTACTGTAACTGCAAATGGACTGCTCAATGACTACTCAGAGACATGTTCTTGCACGCCTTTGTCCGCCATCGTTGTCGCCCCAAAAAACGCAACTGCAAGCATGGCTTGGAAATAACTTCCGCAGTCTTTATAGAGTCACCGTAGACTCACCTAAATTCCCGTGACTGCTACATAACTGCATCATGTCTAGCCACGTGTCACTAAACCCTGCACCATCGGAATAAACCCGTCACAACTCGTCCGTGACTCTGAAATGATTGGCCACGTGGCTGTCCATGTCAAATGTTCTGGGGTCTCACATGACTACTGCGTGACTTTGCCATGACTGTCCACGTCAAATGTTACGGGGTCTCACATGACTGTAATATGACTATGCCGTGACTGGCCACGTGGCTGTCCATGTCAAATGTTATGGGGTCTCACATGACTACGACATGACTTTGCCATGACTAGACACGTGGATGTCCACGTAGGATATTTTGGAGTTGCACAGTCCACGTGTCAGGTGCACACTCATTTTTTTCTCCTGAACCATCTTTACCACTTGGATGTATCATGAACCTTCATCCATGTGAACATCCCCAGCTAAACTCGTTGGTGATAATAAAGTAGCCAATCATATATAAACAACTTGTCCACAATGACTGCCACGCCACAAAGTCATGACTGCGAAGCCACAAAGTCATTCTGCAGTCACTACTGTCCGATATGACTAATATGAGTAATTTTGAAGTCATTTTGAAGTCAAATATCGCAGTCACAAAAGTACCCACTTTCTTGTAGTGATTGCTAACGCCTCCCCTCCACGCCCTTTTTGTTTTCAAACCACGCAACCCGTTGCGCCTCACGAAGTCCTCCCATTTGCTTGTCAACAACCACCTTCTCTCTAAGCTCCATCTCCTTGAAGGACACCTTTTCTCCAATTCAATCTTCCTGAAGCCACCTTCCTTGTTGCATTGAATGAAGAGATCGCTACCTTCACTACTTTCACTCATAGTTTGTAGCCCACTCCACGATATTGTAGGTTTACAGGAAGCTAGCAAGTAGAGGTCTTTAGGGATGCATTTACAACCACCTTATGTTCTTAGAGAGAGTGGGGGATGCCACAATCATTATTAGTTTGAGTAGGTTTACGCCACATAACTTCAGTTATGGCTGTGTTTCAATTTTGGGGTTTGGAGGTTTGGTTGCATATTGTGGAATTCTAGTTTGCAGGTATTGTGAGCAATTTCAGTGTTGTATTTGGAGCAGTATCCTTCTGCCAAATGGTGTTCAATTTCATATTAGCTTCTTTCATTGAGTTGAGGTTTGGGAGATCAGTTGTGGGTCGTTGGAATTTTGTACAACTTTGGGGAACTATTGTGGAGCAATATCCTTCTTCCAATTTGTGTTCAATCAATTTAGGATTTTGTTCATTGAGTTGGGATTTGGGAGATCAATTGTGGGTTGTTCAAATTCTCTCATGTTTTGGGAAATTGCTAGGTAGTAGTTGCTTCAATATTCTCCGCAATGGCGGATTCCCCTGCCATTCTTTCGGACATCGGCTTTGCAAGCGCTACAAAGGTGACGTATGACAACAAGTTGCTAGAGAGACGTCAACGGAAACTTCTCCAATTGCAACAAGAGGCCAAGGCTGCGGAGAGGAAGGCACAAGCCTCAAAGCGAGTACTTGAGGCAGAGGCGAGGAAGAGAGCAAGATTAGCAAAGACAATGCAAAGCTATTTTACTTCAAGTAGGAACTCCTTGAATCACGGTCATGTTACATCGGGCGATGTATGCGGCGTTTGTGCGGGGTCCTCTAGCAAGCAGTTCACAGACACAGAGTTGGGGACTTCTGAGACAATGGACACGGAGATTCTTCTCTCTTGTCCTGTTGTTGTCCACGTCTTGGAGGAAGAAGGAACAACATCTAATTTGAAGGAAGACTTGGACCTTAGTACAAATGACATACTAGATTCTGACGACGCAACTTTCGTTGATCGTCCACTGCATGATGGAAAGAAGAAAAAGGCTGCAGTACCTTCCCCTGCAAGCATGATGCACAAACTGAAGAAAAATTATGGCATGCATCACAAATTCCACAGCGAGTGGGCAGTAAAGGAGCCGTGGAGTGAACCAGTTCTGGCGAAAGACGGTACTATACACTTGGTGCAGTGTCGTCCCTGTTCTTTAGTGCGGGGGAAACCCATACTTATGGCTCCCAAATGGAATATTATTTTTAAATATGGGCAGCGGGAGATTCATAAGAAGTGTAACTATGCTAATTTATGCAACTCGTGGACCTATGATTGTTGCAGAACAAATCCAAGGGTGCAATACGGCAAGTTCACGCAAGAAATGCGTCCAATTTGCGACCTTGTTTCGGCTATTGGTAGGAAGCAGGTGAATGACGGAGTTCGAGGCTCGATTTGAACTCTATGAGTTCCTTGATGTCCTTGAGCTTCCTCGCAAGCATTGGGCGGATGGATCAAGGTGGATGATGGTGGAGCATCTATACGACTTCATCAAGCAAAAAAACAAATCTTTGGTCTCAAATGCTACATATTGGGCCCTATTTGCAGATGAAACCACTGCGTGCAACAATAGTAGTTGGATTGCAATTCACAGGTATGTCATGATCAATTGGTGTCGTGTTCCTTTGTTGCTGTCAATCCAAAAAATCGACTCCGATGGTGCCACTGCGAACAAACTCACCGCTATAATTATGGAAGCTCTCGGTTTAGGCGAGGGTGTCACGGAATTGGATATTGCTCAGAAGCTCCTGTGCTTTGTCGCTGATGGCATGAGCTCCTTCCAGGGCTTGAAGACTGGTGTTACTTCACAAATAAAACAAAAATTTGCCCCTTTTGCCACTGGAGTTCATTGCTGTGCTCATCGCTTGAACTTGGCAGCCTAATCCCTCTCCCAAGTCCCAACTGACAATGATGCATGTTGTCGAAGAAGTTCTCTATTTGACGCACTCCTACTTTGCGCATTCACCGAAGAAGGCAGCTGAGTTCTAAGCTTTCTCTCAACAACTCAAGTCAAAAGGACTGAAGTTCCTCAAGAATGTGAAAACGCATTGGATGAGTTGCCTTACACCAATCCGGAGGCTACTTGTGGAGTACAAAGGTGTGATTGCCATGATGCTGGCCAACAAGAACGACAAAAAATGGGACCAGAGGGCATGGGTGAGTTTTTTTTGTTCATGCTATTTTTGTCTTACTTCTACTTGATGTTTGTTTAAGAACTTCTTTGTTGCTTGGTTATGAAGTTCTTTATTGTGCACTTGTTTGCTTTTTTGTTGTTTTATTTTTGTTGCATTTTCTGGTTAAGTTGTTTGATTTTTTGTTTCTTTGTATGTCTCCCAATCTTCCGATTCTTGTAGTGTCAGAGTCTTTGTCGTATTTTCTTTCTTTCTTTTGTGGGGTTTGATTTTTGTAACGGATTGGCATGTGAACAAGGGTGTGTAGGTAGAGTTCAAATTAGAATCTGTAGAATGTTGCTTTTGTGGTTTATGTGTCTGTGTGCGGGACGTTACTTGTTTAGGGTTTAGGTGTTTTTTTTGTTACAGGTTGTTGTCCAAGTTGGAGAAAAGAATGGTGTATTGACACTTTGTGTTGAGATGGCCATTTATGGAATGATTCAGTGAATGAAATGATTTTTTTACCTTGAATCCACAACTCGTTGTTGAGGAGCTTTATTTGCATCTGATTGGATTGTAAAATTTCAACAAAAGATTTTTCACTTTTAGTACACACATTTTAGACAATGAATTGGAGTGGATCGGTGGAGAGATCACTTGTTTTCGTTTCTGTCTGTGCAGGAGCAGGCTGTCAATGTTGTTATTATTCTAGGTTTCTTTTGTATTTTGTAGCACAACATATATAGTGGACTCAAGAAACGGACGAAAGTAATAATTTCAGGAATGAGCTTATGAACGATCAACAGGAAATGATTGCAAGCGTGTAGGAGTGGATCGCAAAAGCTCATTGAAATTTGCTGAAATTTGTTGGTCTGTGCGTGTAGGAGTGGATCGCAAAAGCTCGCTGAAATTTGCTCCAATTGATTGTTGGTCTGTGCTATGCTGTCTTGATTGATGGTCTATGCTATGCTCGAAATTTGCTGAAATTTGTTGGTCTGATTGTTGGATTTAGAGGAAAGGTTCATGCTGTGGGTTATATTCCCACAATTAGGTTCAAGGTGGTGAAGGTTTCTAGTGTGTCTTTGTTGGCTCAAAGGAGAAGCCACGATCAGTGTTCATATTCATGGTCATCGATTTGCGTCTCTTTTAGTTCGGTCTTTGTAGATTTGAAGAAGAATGGAGACATGATTTGCATTTTGTAGAATAGATGAATGACTACTTTCATATTTGACTCCGATCGATTGCCTGTAAGCATATTGTGATTCTTGCAGTCAACTAGGACTAGTGTGTGTATTTGATGTGTATGTCTTGTTGCAATTCTTGCATTGAGTTAGTAGGGTTCTTTGCCTTTGGGTTTTCAAAGTGGTGTCACATGAAGCCTAAGTAGCTTACACCACTGACCTTCCAATTCCAGCAAGTGTGCCATTGCAATGTCAGTACTCCCAATAGTCCATTTGACTTAATTCTAACTTATAGAAAGAACAAGAAACTTCTCTTAAATAGCACATGGACAAACTTCAGTATCTCAAAAGAGGATGTTGAAGATATACCTCCAGGACACAATTCCAATTGACATCAAACAAATGGTACATGAGGTCTAGCTCACTCTGCACATGGATATCAAAAAAATAGAATTGAATTTTCAAGAGTGTTGCATATGCATAAGGAAAAACATTGATTCTTTGTTTCTTTTTTTGACGTTGTGTGTTGTTGAATCTTTGGCTTACAGCTACCTGAGGTACCTCGCTCTATGCTATTTTGTTCTGTACTATTTTGTTCTGGTTCTATCATATTACTGAGGTTTGTCATACCTTGTTCTGTGCTATTTCGTTCTGGTTTGTGATATTGCTGAGTTTTGCTTGTTAAAATGTTTTGGTGAATACAAGACTACCGGAAGATTGGGGGTGACATTGTGGGATTTTTCTATACGCAAGCTAATCTTTCTTTGCTCTTGGACCCATATGTATTGCTTGGCATGATGGCGCTCCTTCCCATGTTAGAATCTGTGGACACTCTCATTTAGTGGACCCAGAAACGGGACGCTTTTGTTTGTGACTTCGTGGGGGCATTGGGCAAGTGCCAAAGCAACCTATTCACCTTGTATCTGAATGCGGATACAGCCTTCCGCAAGGATGACTTACATACATACAATCAAGTGTTGCAATGTTCTCACAAGCAAATTCTCATGAAGTGGAAAGCCAATCTCAACTTGCTTTATGAGTCTTTGTGCTTCGTGGTGGGCAGGGAGACTCTGTACGCCTTGCACGATGGCTCCATGGTCAATCGGGAGGGATATGCAGCAATCGCTGCAACTATTCAGAATGATTGCCAAGGTGAGCTTTGAATCCTTCCCCCCAATCTCTGAATTTTCTACCTTGTAATTTTCTACCTTCTCATTTGTCAATGTTTTCATCCTCTAGTGATTACATCTTTCAATGTTTGCATCTTTCAATGTTTGCTTATAATTTTAATTTTTGCCTTATGATGCCAATGTCTAGCTTTGTAAGGGAATGAGTGTCAAGTGAATGAATGAATGATTGTCTGGTTTTATGTATCCTAAATCCTCCCTTAATAGAGTTGTTCCTCTTTTTCTGACAGAGGCTGCATGCAAGCTGATGGATGAAATGGCATCAAAGTTCCCTGATCACAGTCTCATGGATACACAAGGTGTTGTATACTCCCAATACTGGCTGCAGGGGGATTGCAGCACCAACTTCCGTAAGCTTGGATTGGATTCGCATTGGATTCCGAACAACCACTCTTGAAGATTGCAATGATTTCCAATGCCCATGGAGCCATGGAGCTGCCCCCGGTGAATGCTCCTGCGCATCAGCTAGTGAATCCTCTGACAAAACTCTGGAGGATTCTGGAGGCCTACACTTCACTAGGCAACAAATTTCTAGAGTACATCAAACTAGCCCAAATTGCCATGGTTCATGTTCTAGGAAGTGTGGAAGATGAATGCACCTTCTCCACATTGTCTTTCCTGAAGGACAAGTTACGAAATAGACTAGACTAACACCTTGGTGTGGTTGTGAGCATGCAAATCCAAATGTTTACAATCTGAAGAACTTCCCATATGATGACTGCTTCAAGCAGTGGGTCCTCACCATTGAGCGTCAGCGTTATGCAATGACAATCTAACCTGGTTTTCAACTCTTTCTTATTGTGAATTTCTAATGCATGCATCTATTGTTGTAGAGAGTGCAAGATAAAAGGGAGAAAATCTTGAATGGGCCCAAGTGATGTGGGAATGAAAGCTGACTTCTTTAAACCCATGCTTCAAAGGTAATGCTTTTTTTCTTAACTTTCAGTTCATTGATCTTCCTTTGATCCGTTTATTAGAGAACTTTGATTTAAACTTTGATGATATTAACTCTTTTGAATGAGCATATGAGTATCTGATTGAAACTAAGGACGTTTTTGTTTTGCAGGTCTAGTTTATGTTCTTGCAAGATTAGGAGCAGTAGCAACAATTTCTTTAACTCGTAGTTGTTACTTTGAAGTTCTTTTTTAAGAAATTGTATTTCCTTGTTCATTTTAATGAAATTGCCATATTTGTGTTGGATGCTTGCATATTATAGTTAAAATGTCTTCAGAATTTTGCAATTGTTGTAAAGGTATAGCCAAAATTAGTCCAATTGTGCACTTGTTGTAGACCCAATTCATACAAGCTGGAATTTGTAGTCGCCACTTCGTGAAACTTATGAATTTCAAAAAAAGCCAGTGTCCATTAAAATTAAAACCAAAAAATACACTTTGAAGCCAGTGGCTTCACGGAAAAAACGCCAAAATAAGCTCAAAAAAAGCCACATGGCTCGCCTACACTTGCTCTCTGGAGAGAAAGTAGCACCTACACCTAAATGAAAAAAACCCCACTGATGTAGCAGAACAATTTCAACCGTTGATTGTAAAAATCAACGACTAAAAATACCATTGCAAGTATTATAGATTACTTGCAAGTACTGAAGCAATGTTATAGGAAAATAAAAGATAGATTGTCACAAAAAATAGAAACAATGAGTTATAAATTAATAATAAATAGAAAATCATGAAAAAAAATAATTCTAAAAATTGGCCATTTATGAGGAGTTGACGGTGATCAAATTTCACCCAAAAAATGAAGTTGACATTATCTTCAATGTTCATAAGTGCTCTTGCAACGGAGTCCTATTTGCATGAACCTAGAGGACATAAAATAATATATTTTAAAATTTCCCTTAGAAGGCATATACCCATCTAGTGTGGGAATAGACCACTAAAATTTCAACTCCAAATCACTCAATTTGGGTACAATAAATGTATTGAAAACTCCTAAACCTTAAAGTATGACAAATCAACAAAATTGACTTTTAAATATAAAGTAATATTTTTAATTTCTAAAAAATAAAGGATCTAATAACCATCAAGTTAGACATCTCCAATAAAAATTTCATGTGCAAAAGGGTCAAATTTCATAAACCTGTGCTTCAAAAGTTATAGTAAATGATATTAGCATCGCTCCAATTGTGACATCTAACAAGTAGAGAATACATTGCTATAAATAGTGGATACCTTATTAAAAGCTGGTAGCCTTGGTCCAGTTTGAAGACACTTCTTACATAGGGATAAGGCAATTGAGGCAATGTTGTCAAAGGTAGTAGATGATCAACATGAAATTGCTAGCTGGATTTCTTGTGTTGATGAGACATGGATTTATCATGGCAACCTTGCATTCTGATGAAATTTATATAGATAATACTACTTCCATCTTCACCCCACTAGGTCCCAAGAATTAAGCTTTGAACAAAATTGTTGAGTTTATGATGACTATGGTTTTAAATTAAACAGTTGTTTTGTTTTAGTAAAAAAATTGAAGTTCTCTATTTATTACAAAAAGACTAGTGTAACCCTTTGAGTTTTTGTTTTAAATATTTTTTCACTAAATGAAAAAATGATACATGTACCTACCACAAAATTCATATTGAATTTTCCTAGTTTTGACAAAGTTTGTCACTAGCTCACTATCCCCTCAAAAGTCAAAAGGGGCTATAACTACTTGCCACATTGTATTTTCCCATAGCACCTTACTATCACCGCAAGAGGTGAAGAAGGAAAAAAAAGCCTTTGTTTGGGTTGCTTCTAAAAAACAATCCAATCATCACCTCAACAAAGGTAATCTTTCTGAAGCATTCATTTGATCCCATTTCAGCTACAACTGTATGCTATATATGAAGAAATAGCAAGGCATTTGATGTGTAGTGACTTTGTGGAAAAAAAATGTGAAACTAGCCATGCAAAATTTGAGATATATCTGTATTTATATAAATGGGATACAATCTTTGTATTGAAAATGTTGTGTTGTAATTTCATAGCTACCTTAATGAGATTTCATATTGTTTTATTTTGTTGTCAAAGTATGTTAAAAGAAAATATAAACTTACAAAAATAAAAATCTAATGACTAGATTCATCTCAACAATAATATATTTTGCCTAAGAACTCTAGATCTACATTTTTTTTAAAAAGAAAGTAACTATTAATTAAAAGTTTAAAAAAAAAAAGAAGGAGAGAGGCAATAAGCTAGCTAGGGTCCTAGGCAAAATGAGTGAGATTTGAAGCCAAAATAGAAGTTAATTTCCACTAAAGGGGAATAAACTTTCTTGCACAAAATATATTCCTATCATAATAGACGCTACTAAATTCCTTGTGAAGCATCACCTTACATTCCTCACTACACTTGCTGAAGTATTTGAGAATGTGCATGATAGCTTGCTATGTGAAGTAACAAACCTCTAGGAAATTGAAGGGTTCATTTTAGGATAAGGTGAAAACACCCATTCCCGTCCCTGTACCTTGCCATGGACCCTAGACTCACCCAATTATGTCCCTAGACTTTAGTTAATCCGTCAGCCAAATGCTTGGCTTTAATTGGCTGACATATTTGAAGGACACTTACCAATATCTGACTGGCTTAAGAGCTGATTTCCGCAGGGTTCAGTTTTGGGTGCACCTACATGATGGTTCCAGTGATCTAGAGACCCACAACTTTGAAAAATCATAGAAATTACATATGACATCCGAAAAATCTAATTTTTTTTTGGAAAATTCATGATTTTCTCTCGCTGACATCAGAAATTTTTTATTTTTTTGAAATGATGCCTCCAAGTATGCTGAATTCCTTAAAGTGACGGTTTTGGGTGCTTCCACCTTAGCTTCCAATTCTTTGTGCACCAAATTTGCCACATGATCACTATTCTAAGCCATTACAAGTGGTTCCTTGGAGGGTTGATATCTTCTATCATGGGTGTATGTTGGGAGACCCTTGGCACCTTCTCCTTCTACATTAAGTGAGCATTGCATCTCGTGGAAATGTTCATTTCCAAACCCTTCTAGCAATACACACGTTTCTACCCCCCATGCAAGTCACCCAACTACCTATTGGTAGTTCATCCAAGTTACATTGCCATACAAAAAACTAAAGCTTAGGTGACATACTTGTTATAATTTCATATCAATCTGATGGCTAAAAACAATCTCCTACATCTACATCACCTTCCCTACTAAGAACTTATTGCGATTAGCTTACATCCTATTAATTTTTAATAATTTCATTATTACATGGTGTTATAGTAGCTCAATAAGCAAATAAATGCCTTGAAGTTAATATGCTTCTATTATTTTGTATGGTAGAAGGAGAAAAATCACATACACAAATGTATGCCTAGGAAGTAGCAATATATTTATATCATCTTAAACATAGAATAAAAAGGTGATGCTTTTTGTATATGTAATAAAAAACCAAAAATACATCAAAAAAATTAATATCATATAAAATTAATTACCATATATGTATATACATTAGCCATGTCTATTTAAGCCATTGTTTGAATAATGTACTCTTAATGTATTTAATGTTATATTGGCACATTTCTTACCTTCTTTAAAGCTTCCAAATTGATTTAATTATTTCAACACCTACAACTACTCTCGGTCATATATCGTAGTTTCCACTAGCAACTTGATTAAAATATAAATAATTAAAAAGGTGCCTACATTTTTGGAAAATTATTGACTTAGTTTGCCCCCTACATATATAAGGATTGCCTAATTCATAGAAATTCAACTTGGATGGCATAACGTCTTGGCATCTCAAATTTATTCAATTGCAATATCTCAACAATTTCATAATAATGAATAGTTGCAACAATTAGAGTAGTCTTTGCAGTTGCATAATTATAAATAGTACTCCCTTTGTCCCAAAATAATCTTCCTATTGGCATATATTTCTTGTTCCAAAAAGATCTTCATGGTGTGACGTAGAAGGGAGGCCCACAGACTGTGAAGAAAATAGTGAGATGTAATTAATACTTGGACATGGGTCCCAAGCTTTTGTTTCATATGGAATTCAAGGAAGGATATTGGCTAGCAAAAAAAAGTAGTTCCTTTTGGCCTTGATTTTTGGCTTGAGTGATGTCTCTAATTGGTTGAATTGCTGATGAAGTCAAATCAGAGAAGCTGTGCAAAAGCTGCAAACAGTGCAGAGCTATGTATGTGATATTTTTTTATTAGTTTTTTATGATGTTGTTCATCTTTTGTAACCCAGTCAATGGAAATTTTTGGTGACTTTCTGTATAATGCCTTAGACAGTGCAGGAAGGACAATGAACACCACGGGAAGGACAACAACCAGCGTAGGAACTGAGGGAACCATTGGCTAGCGGTGCTCCTTCAAAATGGCAAAAAAATTCCACTTTTAAAACCTCATAACTACACTTTAGAAACTAATTTGAAATTCAAACTTTGAGGACAACAAGAATGCATCTAACTCTACTTACATATGAAAAAATGGTTTAAAAAAAGGTATTTTCAGCCTTAATCTGGACCATTTTGTCTAATAAGAAGATCATTTTGGGACGGAGGGAGTATTATAATCGTATAAGTAGTTGTAACAATCATGAGCACAATAATATTACTATTGAAATATGCAACTATTATAATATTCATACAATATGTAGCTTCCTGACAACTTGAATGAATGCCTAACTTATTTTAATCATATTTTTAAAATTTCCCAAATTAACACTTCTTGGGAGGCTGCCTAAATCACTGTTTTTTATACTTCTTAGGCAGAAAGCTGCCTCAACTGCGAGGAAGTCCTTCATGAAACACAATTATTTGGTGGCCCAAGCCTACGTGTCCCCAAATCGTCCCTCATTCAATTGAAAATGACCTGTTTAAAATACCCCAACACGAAGACAATGCTTGGCTAATCAGTTGACTGCATCAAGACAACTGAATGGACGAATAGCCCAATTGAGAGTTGTGTTCACACACACACACCCCGCAAAGCCCTAAATGGCACAAACTTCAAATAAGCTTGAAGGAACTCAACGATACACACCTCTTCCTCTGGTGAGGCTCAGTTGCAAGGCACCCACACTTCGTCCAGATCCAAAGAAGCTTCCATAGAACGAGCTTGGAGCCTTGGACCCTTTGAAAAATCTTGATGAACTGGACGACTGCCTTTGCCTATTGCTCCGCATTGGGGGACTTAGGGCCTCCTTACATGTATCGGTGGGTGGGAGGAGTCAACATGGTCGAAATATAGAAAGCACTTTTATGCTCCTTCGACTGTGCATTAGGTAGGTACACCCAAATGTGCCACTGGCCTTAAACCGCCATCTATATTACGTGTACATCTCCAAAATCAGTTCTGTACCTGTGGAAGAAACGCTTTCAGAACCAAACTTACAAGAACGTATGAAAATTTGACCAGTCTAATAATAGTAATTAGGCTCAGTAGCAAAAAGTGGCGGTTTGGGGTGTACCTACCTTAATCCACTGATATTGGTGGAACTCTCTCTCCTACTTCCACGCTTACCGATCATCGGTGGCATTGTTCTTGTCTTTTAGTTGCTTTCTTTGCCCACCGGGCTCACATGTAAGCTGGCCCTTAGTTCCCACGGGTGACTCACTGTGGTCGGGCTTGATTACCATATCCACCTGGTTTCAGAAAACCCGGGGGAAATCATTAGCAATGTGCAATGTGAAAATCAGCACAAAAATGCATCCACAACTTCCAAATTATCCGCATTATTGCTCTTCAAGCACAACCAGCAAGACGACCAAATGGAGTGGAAACCCCACAATGGACCAACAAATGCACATGCAGTACTTCCGTGAAAGAGTTCCAGGGGGCAGACATATCGATCGTAAGTCATCGAGGATTTTAATGTCCACAACAATATAATGGTCGTGATGTCATCAGTCTGAGTCTCAAACTGAAGCCATAACGGGTAGGGTTATGCCAAAATTGCAGCACAAGATTTCCTTTGGATCACTGTACAGTACTGTGCTTGGCAACTTGCTGCAAAAGTGTGGAAATATACTCAGTATTGACACACTCCATAGCTTGGGCACTACAATAAAGTCAAATACATATGTTACCAACTTGTTCAATTTCTTCTTACTACCTTATAGGAGAGTCTCAACGAGCGTGCTGCCTTGGAAACACTCCATAAGTAGACTTTAATGCATAATCAGGACACCTTCACAGGAAAACCCTAAAAAAGTGCTCTTCTCCAAGCACATGCAACAAGCACATAACAACGTAATACATCATATAGCAGATGCTTTAAGATCAGTTTCAACTCCATTCACCCGAATTTTCCAAGTACAATTTGCATGTGGTTGAGCCTCGTCCGTTCTCTCTAGTACCCGAAATTCACAGATCGAGTAAAAGACCTCTAGGCTATAAAGGAACTGATCTACTTTGGGATTAGGGTATCTCTGCTGCACTCGGTCGAGCTTCATGTTCTAGAAATGGAATCATACTTACAAGAAAGCAAAACTTGAGAGAAAGATGGATACAGCAATTGCAAGTCTAAACTGGAAATGTTCAAAGAAATTCAGTAAGTAGGTTTGATTCAACCTAATAAGCAATACCTTGACGTGTAGCACTACTCAAGTTGTGCCGAAGGCATGAGCTCCAGCAGGGAATTAAGCATCCATCTAAAGAAAGGCTTGTGCACCTAAAATTGACATTAATTACAACTAAGCATAGTTTCTATTAATAAACATAATGTACTTTCCTTAGATCTTGTTGGCAATGGAAAAAGTGGGTTCGCATTTTGGGCAGCGTTGATTACAGGTGTGCAGACCTTTGTCCATCCACCATTACTTGGACCTAGGAGAAAATTTTGAAATGTCGCTTCGAAAACGCTGGAAATTATCAATCACCACCAAGTGAATAATCAAATTTCGAAATTTTGAGTTCGGAAAGGGAACTGATATGTACCTTGGGATTAGGCTGTAAGGTAGAACTACCCATTGCCGTCAGTCACCCAATTTCCACATCTGCTGCTCCCATCTCCCTTCATATCAGAATCCTAAACAGCTCCAGAACCCGCTTTGCTTCCCTGGCGCCACCACCTCATTTCCGCATCCACACAGAGTTACCTGCAGCTGATGCAAGGGTGTACTCGTCTCCACGGCGTCGTCAGTTTCGATCTGCCACCGCGTCTTCTTCACGAGATCAGGAGTCTCGATATCCAGCTTGTGAAGCTCCACCATGTCGGGCGCCACTTTCGTAAACTGTGTCCCGTATTGTCCAAACAGGGTCTTGGGGCAGTAGGCGCGTCTCCCGCCTGGCTTGACGGACAGCGCGATGCGATCCGTCACGGACCAGTGCAGCTTGGCGCCGTTCGTTTCGATGGCTTCCCGGTCGAACCATTTGTATACCCGTTTGTAGTTTCCGCCGAGGAAAAGAGCGTACGAGTCTTCGGGTGTGCGCAGGGAGACGCGGCGGGTAGGAAGGGGAGTGCCTTGGGAGCTGCTGCTTTGAGTGGGAGGCGAGTCGTAGGACCAGTAGAAGCGGAGGCCATGCTTCATGGCGTGCTTCTGCATCCACACGTAGGAGTATTGCCAGAGATCGTCCGGGTCGTTGAAGTCGTCTAGATCTGCGCCGCCACCGACGTTGGAGTGACTTCCCACGAACCAGACTTGCTTAACCTCTTGATTTTGTGGGGTGACTTTGTCCCAGAGAGTGGGAGCGAAGTGCCCACGGTGTTCGTCGATGGCGAGAGCGTGGTAGGCGTTTTCCACGATGCACGAGAGGCCTTGGTCGTGGAACTGGTACTGCTTCTTGCTGTATCGAGAGAAGGGGTAGACGTTGTCGTCGAGGGCTTTGAATCCCGTTTCTGGGATGCCGACGGCCCCGACGGTGTCCCACACGCCGAGCATCTTGACTGTCACGCGTTGAATGCGGAAGCTAGCTTTCGTGGCGGTGGTTCTGAAGTCTTGCCATGCGTTGTAGAAGTCATTGTGCAAAGCGGGGTCTTTCTTGTCTTTCCCATCGGAAGTGGTGGTTTGGACGGACGCGTGGTACATGTTGTACGCTTTCACCACGACTGGGCTGCTTTCCTCCAACTCCGAATGATTCTTGGCGGCTGTGAATTCATTTTTCAGGACTCCGCCACACCGGTGCACGAGCGAGACGAGAGAGCGCGCGGAAAACGCGCCGCGACTGAAGCCGAACACGAAAATCTCGTCTCCTTCACAGTAGTTGTTGGATAACCAGACGTAACCCGCGATGACGTTTGCGGAAAGGCCGTAACCAAATCCTAAACCGGATAAATGGCCGAGGACGTCTGTGCCCACCCCTTTGATGTACTTCAGCAGCTGCACGGGCTGACGCTCGGGCTCCAGCACGGGCTCCCCGCTTGAGACGCCAGGACCGACCTTAGTGTATGGCGCGTAATCTTCCGGCTTCGAGTCGTCAATAGCCTCGAACATACGGGCAACATTCGATAAGTTGAGCCTCTGGTTCCCCGTGCCATCAAACATCAACACCAGACGACGATGGGGTGGTTTCAACGGGTCCTGTTTGGGAGCTTTCGAATCGCTATGTCCATTTGAGGTGCTCATCCTGTAATCAAAATTTGCAATTCATGTCAAACAAACTCAGTCTCAAAATAATATTCCCGTATTGGATTCAACTGATCGAAAGCAACCCAGCAGTAGAGGGAGATGTTTATGCAACTTGTGATGCGCAATCGATTTGCAAAACATGCTGTAGAGCTCATTCTGTACAGAAATTTCCAAGCCCGATTTCTAAGAAAGCCGCTCATGAGCGGGAAGCCCACAATATGAAGAACATATTGTGCCCGTAACGTCCACCTTCATACATTAGTCACTCCTAAATCGTGTTCTACGGACAGACAAGATTGCCGAAGGAAAAACAAAATCAGCACAGGGGACACAAGTTTTGTAAAATGCTAGTCATTGCAGGCAATTGCAACCAGCTTGATTCCAAGCATTATATTGACTCCGATCTTGCACATACAGACTCCAGAAAAGTAAATGAGATTGTTTACCTGCGCAGACCGCGCAGCTGTGAAACTCAAGCGCTTACTCAGAGATTCGTTTCGAATGGAAGGATGTTCAAAAACTACACGCGCTAGTCTCGCTCAAGATAATGCAGCAAGCTTCTCAAGCTACGATGCGCCTGGATTCACTATTCTCGACCACAAACTTCTGAGCAAGTCCACAGATTTAGAGCCTCAAGGACAACCCGCAGCTTTTTATATACATATACCACCAGTGACGAGATCCACCAATCCCCGACAGCGTCGCAACATCCCAGAAGCTGCTGTGCTAGTCTGTAAGTTTGACCCAAGAAATGAATAGATTAATATATCCGCTCATTCCAAGTCTTGTTGGGTACGGCAATTCTCTTTTCAGTCACGGATGGCGGATCTGGTCATCTCCGATACTGCGAGTGAATTTACTATATTAACGTTGAAGATGGCGGACGCAAGGTCTTATGTGGACTGTCGGAGAATGAATCATGGTTTCATCACCTGCTATCAGGTCTTATGTGGACAGGCTGGGGGCGAGGAAAACATGGATCGCGGAACTGGGGAGAAAACGCGAAGTCGCGAACCTCTGGAAATATCTGAACACTCGGAGCGCAATTTTCCTTCAGTGAATTTGCTGAGAAGCTTCACGACATCATTAACGCTGTCACGCCGCTGCGGACACTCGGTGTCCGACGGAGATAGAAGTGCAGATGTTCATTCTTGGAATTTGTGCACGAAAGCAAAGGTCTTGCACAATAGGTTGACTTACCGTGAGTGCTTTTGATTTTTTGAAGTATGGTAGAATCACCCATGGTCGACCACTTAAGCAATTTTGCATATGTTATGGAGCAGTAGAAGGCGATGTGAATTTATAACCTTGTAGGAAGATAGAAATGATGGGCAGTGTCAAATTTTCGTAATTTTTTTTCTTGAATTGGATTTATTATAAATGTTTTTTTTGTTTTTTTTGACACAAGTAAAGAGAACTTTACTGCAGGATAAAAAATGGAAGGACCCCAGCCGCATACAGCCTTGGGGGGCAACAAAAGAATAGAAAACATAGAATAAAAAAGATAGAGCAAGCAACAAAAGAATAGAAAACATAGAATAAAAAAAATGAGCGCCACCCGGAGGGGAGGGCTCAATCCGGAGGGTCGAGCACGATCCAACGGGGCGCGAGCCGCCTATGGCGGCTCAAAGATGAAACCAGAAGTAGGCCCAATGAGTTTATTATAAATTTTTGAAGTCAAAAGTTGGCCTCAACCCATCTCCACTTTGTAGAGTCATGCATAAGTGATCATTGTGAGAGTAATTGCTACTAACTTGAGCACACAAAATTAAGGACATCTAGCATCACAACTTTAGAACATTAATATAACTATCCAAAAAATTAATCATGGTATTGTGTCCTAGCTTGTACTGAAGTTGATACACCCTAGTGGTTGGCCCCCAAGGCTGTATGCGGTTGGGGTCCTAGTTGGTGATGGATGGTTCTACCATAGATGATTCACATTGTACCCAAAAGGATGATTTTCATGGTGATGAGTTTGTACTTATAGGGTTATCCCTTAAAGGATGGGCCCATGACCATTGATTTCAAGCTTCATTGTCCATCACTTTGTTTGCTTCCACTTTGCAACTAGATATGAATGAAAATATTTATATTTATTTTTCTTAGATGAAGTCATGTATTTATTGCAATTCTTGAGATTTTCAAATTGGGGGGAGGGGGAGGAATTTGAAATTACTGTGAACTTCTTAAGAGAAAAATGAAAAAAATTCATATCAATTATCAAATATATATATATTAACCCCTAAAGGACCAAGGAGCCCACTTTGGACTTTTTGAGAACCCAGGCAAGCTCTATTGACTTCATAATTTGGAATTTTTGCATAATTTTTTTAAGAATGGATACTTTTCATCATAATTTATATATGAAGCTTTGTTTTATGTCATTTTGATAAATATTGCAAAAGTTAGGGTTTTTTTTTTAATTTCAGTGTCTAACCGGGCAACAAAAAGTATATTCTAAAGAAAGATTAATTAATCTTTTGGAATTTTATGGATTGATACCTATTCAAAAAAAATTGAACCATTGAATTCCAAATAATGAGGTAAAAGTTATGAGGAGTTTTATTTTGCAAGCACTAAAGGTAAGGTCATATTTGTTATATTGAGACTTTTTGCATTGTCATTTTTATCCTTAACTCAAGGATAAATCGATTTAACTCTTATTAATATTTTTTTATAAATAGATAACAACACCAATTTTTAGAATTTCATTATAGAATCACTATTTTAGAATTATTTATTTTTTATTTCTATTTCTATTTTTTTAAATGAATTTTCTAAGAACTAGCATTTTGTTTCAAAATCTGCAAAAAGTCTCAATATAACTAATATGGCTTTAGGTAGAAAAAACATATGAAGTCGTCTTCTCACTCTTTTGTTTTCAATTTTTTAAAATTTCAAATAATTTTTTTTAAAAGGATATTAATTGTTTACTAGAACATTCTCACCATTGGAATTAACGATTGTAAAATTCTTTCAAAAATTATTAGCATATCAGTTATATCTTTCATTCAATAATACCTTCTACCTTTCAACTTAAAAAAATTGAATATGGAATTTTTTTTGGTTAAAATTATATACATGTATATTCTCAAACCATTTTTCAGCCAATTGACTAAAGTGCACAAGTTATAGGACATACATGTTTTTTCCTTAAAATGTTGAAAGACAAAATTTTACCTTTTGAAAGGATTAGAAAAGCTTACATTTTGAAGTTTAGGCACATTGAACTTGCAATCAATGGAGATATTTATTCTAAAATTTTGGGCCAATGTACTTAAATAAGCTAACAAAAAGATCATATGGTTGGTTTTGTTAAAATATAAATATTGATGAAGATTTTGACCTTGCTTTGGGGACAAGTATTTTGAAGTAGTTTTGGGCCTCTAAACATGATGGTCCTTTAGGGGTTAAAAATATAAATTTTTTACTATAGATGTATATTATAGTGTATAATATCGTGGTATAGACCAAAGTTATTATGTTACTTTAAAATAAGACAATTAATAAACCATGGTTGGGCACTTGACAACCAATTGCCATCAACTATGTAGTAGAAAAATAACTTGCCCCTATTGTACTTTCATGTTTGAATGCTCAATTCTCTAAATTGAGAATGATGAATATGTTTGAAAAAAGTGTCATTCTTGGGATAATCCAGTGAGTATGTGACTCACGTGAGGATTAATAAAAGTGTTTGATGAATGAATTGTAAGGAAATTGTAAGAACAAATAATGCACCTATAAGTGATTGCAAGAAACGCATGTATAGTAACTCTTGTCACATGTAAATTCTAGGGATAGAGGTGTACCACCCCCCTTGAATGCTCAATTATCCTCTTTTTTTTAATTTAAAAAAAACAATAATCATCAATTAAAGTGCCAAGAAAAAGACAAATCAAAGGGAGCTCAATTGGGGTCCTAGACAAGCCTAGAAAGATTAGTGGTGAGAGAAGGGACTAACTTCCTACTGGAAATAAATAAGGAAACTATTGGAGCAAAAAACATCATTTTTGCACCAAACGGTGTTGAATTCCAAAAAGAGCTGTGCGTTTTCTTTATAATCCCTACTATTGGAGTATTCCCTAACAATTATCCATCTTTGGGAAGATGGATGTTTTGAAAAATGTACTTCTAATTAATTCATTAAAAATAAAAATAACTAAAAATATTTGAAAAATTGCTCTCAAGCAAATTGTAGACATGAATTATGCTCAATTATTGTATAAGAGATTACAAAAAATATTTGTATTGTTACATGTCTAAAATATATAAGTTTTTATACGATAACTTTTCAATTGCAACTTCAAATGACTCAAAAAATTTAGGCAAGATACTCTTGAATAATTTACGTCTCAAATATTAAGAAATCAATTATGTTTTTCAAAGATGTTTTATTATTTATAAACCCCCTAATTAGATGTCATAGTGGCCTATTTTTTTAAATTTATTTATTCAATTTCTACCTCATAAAAAATAAATTTGGATCCATAGTCATTATTTGGAATTATATGAACTATTAAATATATATTTTTAAATTAATAAAATCTTTATTTTGAACATGTAAGGTCATATTTGTTATATTGAGACTTTTTGCAGTGTCATTTTTATCCTTGACTCGAGGATAAATCGATTTAACTCTTACTAATATTTTTTTATAAATAGATAATAACACCAAGTTTTAGAATTTCATTATAGAATCACTATTTTAGCATTATTTATTTTTTATTTCTATTTCTATTTTTTTAAATGAATTTTCTAAGAACTAGCATTTTGTTTCAAAATCTGCAAAAAGTCTCAATATAACTAATATGGCTTTATGTATTCAAAATACTCTTAGTGTATATGGGTGTAAGATTATAGAATAGTTTTATTAAGATAGCATTAATTGACTTGAAACCTTTTTAAGTTGAAAACAATAGCCTATTTGTTTTATTGATTTTTTGAATTGTTATGCTATTACTAGTTTTCATTAAATTCAAAAATCAAATAATGTGTTTATGAATTTTTTTGTTTACATACTAGGGCTCTACACTACTAAGCGCAATTGTCAATGATTGTTATACATAGACCAAGACATTGAACCTCAAAGAAATAATTGAATTCTTACATGATCTAAACAAATAATTGAATAAGTTTAAATTTAAAAGTATATCAAACATCAAATTCCAAGGTAATATTGTCTCTAACTAAAAAAATGAAGTCAACTACACCATAGTTCAATAAACTTCATTAACCCCTAAACGTCCAAACTGCCTTTTTTGGCAACATAGCGATTTTGGGCAGCTCATTGCCTATGGAGTTTTTATTGTTTTTTGCTGAAATTTTCACACAACATGGGGACGAGGTTTATCTTTAAGGCCCAACAATTTTCATAACTTTTGACTTCATTGTTCAAAAGTTATTGCATGATCTGTAATTTTCAATGCTCGACAGGCAGCCCAAAAAAAAATCTAAAAAATCTAAAAAATAACTTTTTTCAAAAATAAAAATTTGAAATTGGCTATTTAGATTTATATATACTTGGAAAGCTTTGAATCATTTCATTTTGATTTATGAGTTGAAAGTTTTGAGGTGCTCTAGTTTGCGGGTAGTTATGGATTCCCTACTCAAAAATAAACTTTGGAGTCCTTAATTTAACTCAATTTTTAATATTTTTTGAAAAAAAACCCAATTTATAATATAAATTGTTTATTACTATATTACCACCGTTGGGATTAGAATTTTTCAATTTTATAATTAGACTCTTAACAATTTAGTGTTTTGAATCATTCTCTACTTCTTTCTACTTGCTATACTTTTTCTATATGTTGTACAATTCCAAATGATCTAAATTTTTTTAAGCATGTAGCCAACTTGCCTTGAAGAATGAATCCAAAGAGGCACAATCATTTTGGAGATTTTTTTATACAAATGTGACCTTGTGAAGTGCAGCTGCCCGTATTTTACAGGGCTAAAAAAATGAGTTTTGTCACTTCAAACGTTAAAATCTTGCAATCTACACGGTGAAAAATTCTGAAATTTTTTCCACATATTTCCAAACTAGTTTACTACAAGATCCTATGGTTACTTTGTCCAAAAATGTTTTTTTTATCTAAAATTTGGTGCTTGTATCAGAAATGGCAGTTTTGGACTGTTTTTGTTGAAAACATAGTCTCCAATGTTTAGGGGTTAATAATTATATGATTAATTTGAAAGAGAGAAATGAATAAAACCAGAATGGAACAAAAATTTAATAAAATAGATGAACAAATGAACTTTTCAATTATGCTTTTTGGAATTCCTTGAGTCATTTCTACACCCAAAGAGCTAGTTTCTAAGCACTTACAAATGTACCACATAAATTTATAATTCTTTGTATGAATAATGCTTGTCCTAATATTTTTTAGAAGATTAAATGCAATAAAATGTGTATTATTGAGATATAGTACTCCAAGAATAAAATATGATTTGTTGGAATTTAGAGAAGTGGAATAGAAGGTTCCAAATTAGGGCTTTACATTATTGCAAAGAATCTCATGGAAGCATCTCAAACTCTAATAGATGTGGTTCTTTAGTAGTTCACTATTGCAACTTACTATTTTCTAAGTGGTAAAAACTAAAGTTAAACTTGAAGACACTGTCTCAATGATAGGTACTTGGTCAAGAATTATTCAATTTTTGAACCAATAGGTGCATTCTATGTTTCTATAGTAACAAAGAAAGTCATCCATCAAACACTTCTGGTCCTCAATGTCATTTCAGGGTTAAACAAACATGTTTTCATCTTCATTCCAAGATCACATGATGTGGGTTCACCATATGAATTAGCTCCCAGCCAAGATATACGTATCTGCAAATATTGACATTCACTCTTCAGCCACACAAAATCGCCATAACAAAGGCCACATCATGTCCAAAACTTCTTGTAACTCAGTATTTCCAGGACCTAAAAACATGATGAGATGTTGAGTTTGGATGGATCTGTGGCCTGGGTCAAAACAAATACTGTAGGCCGGACGTTGCACAATTGAGGAGTACAACAACAGTATCATGTTCAAGCTTTGCAATCGTGAGATCATATCACAGATTGCTTTAAGCAAACAACGAAAGAAATGATGAAAATGATGAAAGGAATGGGAGAAGTCTGATCAGCATGAACTCGAACGAAACATAAAGAAGGCTGCACTTCTGCTGGACATAGCCTATCTAATTCCAGAGCCCAAGGCAATTCATCCAGCTGCTACGAGAAGGGAAACTCACACAATACCCCTCGAGAAGGAATTTGACAGCTCTGGATTGTTACTTAATTAAAAAGCCACTAAACTGACGTTTCTGATTAAAATCTGTCATCACGGAGCAGAACTAAGGAATTCATTGGACAGAACAAAACAACAAATAAAATAATATCGAACCTGGGTGATAGCACCCTTTTATGGTTGCAATGCACGAATTGCAGTTTTAACAAGTCCATAGGCCACAGAGTCCTGCAAGGCGTACAAAGTTCAAATAATCACAGCAAGAGAACAAGGAGGCTCAATGCATGCTCAACAAGTCTCAAATGCGAATGACGGAATTTGGCCGCCAAAAAATTCAATATTTCTACTTCATTACTTGCATGATGAGGATATTTCATAATATATACCGGTAATGTTGAGGTTGTGAACGCTAGCTTATAAGCACTCTTGAAATTTGTTCAAAGTTGTCACGAGACTCAGGGATTCCGGAAGCCATTGTCGTTTTTATAAATTAGCGTAATTGCGACTATGACCTTGAAAACTGATACTTGAACTCTTGCCCTTCTGCTTTATTGAGAGAACCTTCGGTTGCAGCAATGGTGACATTACCTGCACTGCTTTCGCTTTAGTTTTGTTTCGAGACCGCTTCTCTGCATTCCCGTTTCAACCCTTCAGCTTCGTCAAGGCCATCTCGCCGACCTCTTGGCAGGGGACATAAGCTTACATGTGGTCAACTTTATCCCTGTTCGTCTGAGATCTGGGAGCTTGGTATGATAATGTCCCCGAACTGAGATAGTTTCAATCCACAAAATTCCAAAATGTGAATAAATTACAAGTTTTTTGTTTTGTGTGGATTTATGACGTCGCATTTAGAAATCAAGAATTGAAATTTTGCTCACGGCTGCAATTCAGTTCTCTTGTTCTTCTGAGAATCTGAGGGGCTAAAGAATTCATCATTCCAAACTTCCTATTCCCAGGACGACACCCTAAACCCTGGATCCAACACCAGACGGACACATAGAGCAAATCCGCGAAAACACAAATAGAATGACAACGACACGAGGTACAACAAAATCAACGGAATTAAATATATAGAATTTTCCATAACAGTGGCAACATCTAATTGTTTCGCCAGTAGCAGAATCAAATTCATCATCGTCTACGCAAAAATGAAGAATCCAATGAGCAACTACATTTTTTACCTCTAAAGATCCGTAGCATTGGCCGTGACCTGAATAATGAGCTAAAGAGATTCTCAAAGACTCCCAAAAGCAAAACATTAGGGCATCTACTCCCACTCACAACCGTCCTGTATAAAAGAGAAGGTTTCCACACTGTACTCTTGGCGAGGAATGTCGGCATGCACAACTCACAACTCACAGAGCATTCACATCAATTCTCGCCTGAGAACAACAGAAATGCAGCATCAGATCAATGAAAGGTAGAGCACTCACCGCCTTGGACAATTGCACATTCCATTCAGAAATATCTCCCCAAGACTTGGGCAAATCTTGAATCAATCGAGACTCGACCAAAGCTGAGTGCGACGTTGTTACAGTAACAAGGCCCAACCCTGGCTGAAACCCAACACTCGACGCAACTACAGTACTGTACACTGACACCCCAAGTGCTGGCGTAGTGTTTATGATATAAAGTAGAATTTTCGGTTTGCAAAGAATTTGCATTTTGCCATCGTTGAGTTTTAAATCTTGTTAAGTACACTAATGCAAAATTTCACAAGCAAATATAGAGTGTAATTGCAATAGTAATAGGTCTAAACAAAGCAATATATACTAGTCAGTTTTTGATAATCTCTTATGCATTGAGAAATCTATTTTTTGGAACATCCAAATATTGAAAATATGGTCCACGACCTTCTACAAGTCTTAATTTTTTCATAGTAATTTTTTTAAATATATACAGTTTGGATTATTCATCCTTCCCAAGTGTTCATAGTCTTCATGAATTCTTCAAAGTGAATGCATGCCACCACTCAAAAATTGCTTCTGCTTCCAACATACAAGCATCTGGGGTGAACCACACAATTCTATTTTGTGAGTGTGACTCTTGAGCCTTTAAATGGAAAGTACAACTTTGTAAACCTTCAAAAGAATATATGATCTATGAATCATATTTTACACCTATTGTTTGAAAGTCATCATTAAAATATTATTCTAAGTTATATTTTATAATACATCTTTATAATTTTAGAAATCTAGACTATCCTTCGGTCTTTTAGGGGTTAACCCCTACCCGGACCGTTTGTTCCCTCAAGGGACAATTTGGGTCCGGGTAGGTTCTTATTGTCTCAATTTGTAGTGAATTTCTTTGAGATTTTTTGAAGTTGTGTAGTTTTGCGAGAGCTCCATGGATATATAATTTTTGTTTCAATCGGATGCCAGATGAAAAAGTTATGGCCCAATAAGCAAAAAATAGATATTGGCGGGCAGCCCAAAAAACATCACAAAAGTCAAAATAATTTTTTTTGAATTTTTTTTCTAAAATATTATGTTTTTTTCTATACGTGAAGATTTGATTCATTCTATTTGGACTAGGGATGGGAAAGTTATGGACAATCTTAGTTTTTTTGGCAATCTAAGCATTTTCTTCAAAAGAAACATTTTGTCCAACTTTGAATGCTAATATCTTCCAATCAATATGGTCAAATTTAATGAAATTTTTACTACATGATCTCAGACAAGTTAAATACAAGATTTTACGGTTAGATTCCAAAAAAATTATTATTTTGGTTTCCTTAAATGAACACAATAGAAGTGATAGTTTTGAGTGGTTTATGACAAAAAAACACCCTCGCGGCTTTACGGATTAAGAGGTGGTTGGTGCAGAGCATTGGATCTTGAGTGCACCGCCACATCTCACAAGTACTATAAGAAACCCACATTTTAGGTGGTGTTTTGTAATGTTTTTAAACATACTTTAGGTGACGTCCATTGCAACTATTCCATGATTTTATGTCAGCAATACGTCCAACATGACATCAATGTTGACATAAAAACATGGATTTGTTGCAATGGACGTCACCTAAAGTACGTTTTAAAACATTACAAAACGCCACCTAAAATGCGGGGTTCTCATACTGAAGGCAATAAGTGCCTCACCACTTCTTGATGCCATGGTCAAATTGAGTGCAACTGGTGATGATGCTCTAAATAAACTATAACTTTTCAAAATGCTAAAATTAAATGTACTTGAAATCTACTCCAGGGTCTCATGAATGAAGGGTTGACACTTATACGGAATATATTTTAGGCAAGAAGGGGTGACAATTACCTTATAAGTATGAACAACTTTGGTTTTTGTACAATGTGCTATTTGACCGAAGTTCCTTGGTTGACAAAAACTAAAATCCGACAACTGAAACTTCCTTGACTCACTACATGAAAAGGAGCTCAAGAACCACATCTGCAATATTCCATCTCTTCAAGCCGAGCAAAACTGACCGTCCCTAATAATTAAGAAACCGTCCCAGCCCGGCTTCCGCTAATGGTGGACGATCAGCCAATCTCCGCGATTCTTCATCCACGTGGAGAGTTCTTAATTCATTCATCCATATAAAACCAGCCCTGCTCACGCCATATTGTCGTCACGGCTTCTCGAATGCCGAGGATTGCTTCCCGTGAAAATCCCTTCCTCACGCAAACGAAGCAATCTGTTGCGTTTTGTTGCGCGTTTTCACGCTGCATGTTATTACTCGCTAGGTTTTCGAAATCGATGGCGACTCCGTTCCATTGAGCACACTAAGTTTTCAGATTCGTGTTGCAGTGTGGAAGAGACCATTCGCAATTCGAGGAGCGAGCTCCTAGGCAGAGTGAGGTTTTGTAGGGCATTCTATTATGTCCATGTAGGGAGCGATGGGAAGATACCGGCAGCCCGAGGGTTTGACGTCCAGTGGCAGTGGGGGGAGCTCTTCGTTGGAGAGGGTGCTGCAGCAAGCATGGCTTCAGTCGCAGAGACCGAAGGTGCCGCCGAAACGAAGCGCGTTGAACTCGGATTTGGATGTGTCTATGGAGAAGCGGGCCTACCTCACGCCGCGTTCAGCAGGTGCTTGCTTGCCCGCGGGTGGTAACTCTTTGTTTGCTTTGCATTGGGTATTTAAGAGTGACGTTTTGGAGTTGATTGATGCATTTAGGATATGTTCTTATACAATACAAGAAATTTAGAAGATTGGGACCTAGCTTGAAGACATTAAACGCGTGAACTGAAGAAAGTCAGAGCAATCAAATTTAGGCAACGATTCTACAGGAAACAGTGGAAATGTAGAATTTGCATTGAATTGCAGTCTTAACAGAATCAGTGTAGGAAGGGGAAATTATGATACATGACTCACAATGGTTTTGCAGATTTGTGAGGAAATGGGAACACTAACAAAGCAAAAGAAATTGAAACTGAAACAGAAAAAACACTATCTTCGAGTAAATTACAGTGTTCGAAGGCAGGCTGTAAGGAGAAACAATATTATTCCGTTTGTTTCTAAATAATACCGGTGTTTCTTTTGTCAAACACAAAGGGAACACCGGCATTATTTGGAAACAGAAGGAGTATGTTTTAGTGTGCACTACATTTTTTAATAAACCTGCATAATCGTTACTAATTTATTAGGCCTACTTTGTATTTATAACCCCTAAAACCCCGTTTGTCCCATCGGGGGACAATTTGGGTCTGGGTAGGTTCCTATTGTCTCAATATGAAATGAATTTTTTTGAGATTTTTTGAGGTTGTGTAGCTTTGTAAGAGCTTTGTGGATATACAATTTTTGTTTCAATCGGATGCCGGATGAAAAAGTTATGGCACAATGAGCAAGAAATGGAGATTGGTGGGCAGCCCCCAAAAAATTACAAAAAGTCAAAATAATTTTTTTTGAATTTTTTTCCTAAAAGATTATATTCTTACCTATACTTGGAGCTTTTATTCATTCTATTTGGACTAGGGATGAGAAAGTTATGGACAATCTTATTTTTTCGGGCAATTTAAGCATCTTCTTGAAAAAAACTTTTTGTTCAACTTTGAATGCTAATATCTTCCAATCCGTACGGTCAAATTTGATGAAATTTTTACTACATCATCTCAGACAAGTTAAGTACAAGATCCTACGGTTAAATTTCCCAAAAAACAAAAAAATTGGTTTCTTTAAGTGAATACAACAGAAGTGGTAGTTTTGAGTGTTTTTTGGCAGAAAACACCATCGAGATTTTAGGGGTTAGGGTTGAATTATTGGCCAATTTAAAATTGCCGAAATTAACTAATAGTAGTGCTTAGATCCTTAAATTGGGTCATAAATTGGGTCCATTGACTTCATATTGGAAACTAGACCAATTCTCTTTTGCATCCAAATGATCCAATGGCCTTTTATATGGTGCTTACATGGCGGTGTTTGGGCATCAAAAAATTGGGTCCAAATGCTAATCATTGACTCGCCATAATCCTTGACCCAATTATACAGCTTGGGCCTGATTTAAGTTAGCCCATGGATTGTAAATTGAGCCAACTTCAAATCAGGCCCGGGCCCTAATATGAAGAGGGCGTATTTTGACAAATCAATCGCAGAGTCTTGCTATAGTTGTAATATTCCTATTAAGATTATTTAGGCAGTTTATGTTTGCATCATTGTTTTGAAGAACTGCTGATTATTTCAGATTGAGTCTTTGGACTGCACTACAACTTTTACCTTGAATGGTGTATACCAAACTGTTTGTAAGCATCCACATTTTAGAATGATCTAGTAGTACAACTTTTGCATAAGAAAACATATTTGTTTTCTGTAGTCTCCTAGAACTGGATTTTAAACCTCTTTGTATTTAATATATAGGATAGGATAGATGTGACCGATAGTATTTCTAAAATCAGCAGCAATTTGACTAGCAACTAATTAGTCTGTGCAAGTACACACCTCATTCTTGTTTAAAATTTTGGGATTGGCGTGTATTTTTGAAGCCATTCATGGAAATTTCTTTTGTGCAGTTATTCTTTAAAGGCACAATAGGTTATTTGTTTCTTCATTTTCATGTCACTTTTGTCCATGCTACCTTTGAGTCCTTTTGGATTTAATGTGGTCCACTCTGTTTATTTTCCACACTATTCCAAATTCCACGTTATTTCAAAAATAATTTTAGTTTTGCATTATTGTCTATAATTTGCGTGTGTTTATGCATTGCAACCTCTCAGGTTTAATTAAAAAGCGTTGGAAAAGAGTTCGAATGGACTCTGAGGTAGAAAGCGTGAGCGTTCTCGAACGTCGTTCTTCCTAACTATGATTTGCACTGATTTTCGGACCACTGGATTCGTCTCGACTTTCTTTACACATCCACTTTGGTAGTTTCAAGACCTTGTCGTTTTGATACTAAGGTATAACACAACATACTAATCTTGCATAATCTTGTATGATAATTGCAGGAGCTGGTGTCATGGGATCAGGTGCGGACACTGGTGATTCCTCGGGACCAGAGGAAAGCTATCTTCAGAAGACTAGGTATTCGCCCGAGGATGCTTTACCGGAGTTCTTGAAAAGGTTTGCTCCACCAGAATTGAAAAGCTACTCCGAGAAGACGGACTTACCGTTGTCAGGAAGAAGACCCTCCGTGAGCAGAGTTAGTGATGGCGTATCTCCCGCTGTGGCGTCTTCGATGTTGAGTCGTTTAAAAAGTTCGAAATGTTCTTCCAGTTCAAATGATACGCAGGTGTCTGTGGACGACTGTTTTGATGCTGTGGATTTTGAAGGTGGCTCAGCCGATATACTAAGAGAAAGAGAAGGAGAGGCCTCAGACGATTTTCTGGATGAAATCCTTTCCAATGAGAAACTGGAGACAGAAAAATGTTTGCTTCTACTAACTACTGCTTACCTCGCCAGCGGAGTGGGTGTTACCGATTATTTGGGTGTAGATGATGATGATGATGCTTGGGACCGCGAGGCTGCAAATATCGAGAGCTGGAGTTCAGAGCTCTTACCAATGGAAGAGATGTTACTAATGGAAAAAAGCGGTGCTTATCAAGCCATGGCCGAGGAAATTTCCCAGCTCCTCTCTTCGGAGCCCACGACATTTGATGCCGAGGTTGGAAACCACGAGTCTTGCAATAGAGCTAAATTTCTGCCATCCGAAGAGAAGACAGCGTTGAAGTTGATGGAAGCATTCACTTGTATGCTCAGCAAGCACATTATGGATGTATCCATGAGCAACGCAGAGACTGTGGATTATAAAACATGGGTCACTGAATCGGATAAGCTCGATGCCCACTTCGATGACAATTGGAAGTCCTATTTGGGAGAATATTTTCATACATCTTTGGGGACGTCGAGCTTGACGTCCAATTTGCTTCATGGAACAGGGTCGAATCCTCCTCAAGATTTACCTAGCACCAATATGAAGGAATTGCTGTACAGGTATGGTTTTGTTCCTTAGCGTGGTAGACTATACTGGTGAGAGATTATAGAGCCTGACGTTTGCACCACATTTCGAGCTGAGCGGAGTTACTTACAGACATATGACTGAATGTTTTTACGCTCAGGCAGAATGTTGTAGCAAAATGTGTCGTGGTAAGTCATGGCACAACTTTCGTCACACCATTCCTCAATTTTTGTTCCAATAGGTCTATGTGGTTCTTCGATTACGATGCTGCAGTCTTTGAAGGTTTCCTGTGTAATTTCTTAATTCATTATTTCTAGGGTTTTCAAGAATTGTCTTCATATCTGTAACACTAAATTCCATCCTGAATTTGGTTATATATTCTGGGATGTTATAGGTGCGCTCTGGCAGTGAATCGAGGAGATGCAGGCAGTGCCACCGACTGTTTAGAAGATTTACGTAAACACTCGTCTCCTGATGGCAATTCAATGGAACGCATGGCACATTATTTTAGGGAAGCTCTGGTAAAATTTACGATCGAGATAAATCCATGAATTTTACAAATTAAGCTTGTACGCAGATTTCAATTACCCACGGTCAATGCATTCTTCGTTACACAGAAAAGTCTTGGGATTTTCTCATGCACAATATAGAGGGATATGTATAGAGCAGAGGCCGGTGGTGGCCGCTAACGTTACTCAATTGACTTGCTATATTGTGGCTAGATAACCTCGTATAGTTCCTTGTGTTAGTTGCCGGCTATGATGCATACTCCACGGGTATGGATCTTTTCTATTCCGGGCTTCTGAAGATTTTCCAACGTCATACTCTTTTGACTTGCAGGTAGCAAGAATGTCAGGCACCGGTGAACAGCTTTATACCGTGATTACGAACAATCACCCCAAGAGTGCGACAATGTTGAGAGCTTATCGCCTATATGTTGACAACTGCCCTTACATCAAGCTGAAGTATTTCTTTTCAATGAAATCTATTCTGGATGCCTTTGAAGGTGCTACCCATGTTCATGTGATCAGCTACGGCCTTATGTTCGGCATTGAATTTCCCAGTCTTATTCAACATCTCTCAATGAGGCCAGAAGGGCCGCCTCAGTTTCGCTTGACAGGTGCCCTGAAAGCTCTGATTTCTCATTCCAATTATACAAACCGTCGAGAATGTGTCACTCATTCTATGACGTTCAGATTATGCTGCACATTTGCGAACTTTCCTCCTTCTGAAGCTTTTCTTCCGCTGTTACAGGTATTGATATTCCAGTCCCAGGCGACGATCCTCTCAAGAAATTGCATGAAAATGGTCGGAGGCTTGAAGAGTTTGCGAAGAGATGGGGAGTACCATTTGAATTCCAGGCTTTCGCTGGGAATTGGGAATCATTCACGGCAAAGGATTTCAATCTTAGGAAGGAGGAAGTTCTTGCAGTGACATCCTGTACAACGCACCTAGTTCTTGATGAGTCTGTATTGGGTGCAAGTCCTCGTGAGGTTCTATTGAAGAGGATTCGAAGCTTCAATCCCAAGGTACGCCTATCGCAGTTGGTTTGTGATGCAGATTCGGATCTGGGAATTAGGCCTCCAGGGCACTACTGTAGTGACTATTAGCTCGGTGTAAATCATCTTTGGCACGGGAGTTTCGGAACGGCAACGTTGCAACCTCTGTTTTTGTAACTACTAGTCAAATCTCTGCACTCGTCGACCCGCTTTTGATTCATATTTGTAGCTCTTGATCTTCATGCCTTATTTTTGCAGGTATTCGTCCTCTGCGTGGAGAGTGCAGCGTGTAATGCTCCATTTTTCATGACCCGGTTTCGGGAGTGTGTTAAGTATTACTCTGCAATATTTGACGGGTTAGGGATAGCGATTCCTCCAGACGCTCCTGGGAGACTCATTCTTGAGGAAACTTTCTTCGGTCGACAGATATTAAACATCGTTGCATGTGACGGACAAGCGAGAATCGATCGTGCAGAACCGTACCGACAATGGCAAAACCGATTGATTCGAGCAGGCTTCGTTCTTCAACCTTTGAAACCAGTAATCTTTTCCAAAATCAAAGCTATGATGGCTTCTTTTCACAAAGACTTTGGGATCGCTGAAGATGATGGCTGGTTCCTCGTGGGGATAAAGAACCAAGTCGTGAGTGCCTGCTCGGTGTGGGAGCCTAAACCTGTATCCAGCTTCATTCCGGAGCCCAAACCTGTATTGAACTTCATTTATTGAAGTAGCTCTTCATAGAGACTGAGGGTCTCCTTAGGGAGATCGTTCGGCAAATTTCAGTGCCCCAAAAGTATAATCGATCGACACACTTTTGTGGCGGTTGGATTGTAACAGAGGTGGCTCTCAGAAACATTTGTTGGACACATAATTCACAGGGAGTTCTCCCTGAGAGATATGATCGTCGATACTGAGAGAATCGAGCGGAACACTGTCACAAGTGTCAGAGCGGCGATCGACGGGGACTGGCCTTAGGGAGGATCAAGCACGACAATTGTGGAGTTCTTTGAAAGAGGATCGTAGCGGTGGATCGTACCTTATCGCATAAGACTTGTGACTGGCCGTGGTTCTATACTTGCAGCTTTAAAGAAATTCGTTTTGACAGGAAATCCTGTATGACCCTAACACAGCCTCATGTAGATAGAAGGAAGTCTGTAATTAGAGTTGAAATTGCTGGATGTTGAGGCGTAGTTCATTAGCGTTGACTTTCGCTTGCTGTACTCACGAGTCACCAGTCAGCACCAAGACCCCACTGTGCTTATGTTATAACGTCTTTCAGCATTTTGGATATCCGCTGCACTGGACGAAAAGTTTGCAAGCCAAGTATATATATATATAAACTCCGGTCTTCAAAAAGAAGGCCGGCGTGAATAAAGTGTCTGTTCGTTCGTAATGACAATGACCCAGTGTCCACCGGATCAAAGGCCATTGTTTCAAAACTACTCTCCCCTTTCGAGAATAGACACTTTAGTTATCAGTAATCAAATAATAGCAACCAAAATTAAGGTGATTGAGTAAATGTAAAGTATAAATACAATGTGAGGTGGTAGAGGGTCGCTAAGTCATGAGTTCAGAGGTTGGTTGGAGAGGAGCTATGTATCATGATTTAAGCGGTCCAGGTTCAATTCCCATCGGGCCTGTTTGAGCGTTAGCATGGTAAACGCAAGCCAAGTACTAGTAATGCACTCTAGTCTTTCCATTAAGTTGTATGCTATTCTTCTAAAAGATCTACCAAGTATTGCAAAAAGGATCCAGTGAACATGAAATTCAAAATAAAGGTTTACATGGCAATTGTCAACATACTTAAATTTTTCTACTTTTTCAAAATTAATTTAGTAGGACTTTTGAAGGAGTTGAACCAAATCATAGTCTTCTATGGACTTTTGAAAATATGATTCAATTCAACTCCTTCAAAAGTCCATAACTATTATTTTAAGATCAATATCAAGTATACAATATAATTTCTAAGTGCCTCATTCTACACTACAATACATAATGAGACACTAGTACAATAACATGAATGTTCTCTTCATTAAAAAGACTCTTATAAAATGCTATATGGAGTTTTCTGAATCCAATTTGCAACTTTAATAGGTTCATAGCTCTTTATTTAGAGAGGAGACCTTCTAAAGAATTACATAGTGGCCTTTGCATTCAAGTTGAAAATGTATAATCAAATTTCTAGCTACAATGGTGTAGTGAATTATCTACAATGCATCTTGCAATGCAACGGTCTTGTTGAAAAAAACATTGTGACATGAATAGTGGTCTACTCAATTGTGCACACACTCATTCCCATCATGATGTCCAATCAAGCATAAGAAAACCTTAGAAATAAGATATCTTAATTATGTCCACCTCTCATTATGTCTCTAATATGTAGATGTTTGTGAGACTCTATGTAGACCAATAAAACTTTGGATATACCAAATTACAATCCTTTACAACCCCAAAATCTCATCTAATGCCTAAAGGTTTTTGACTACGTTTTCACCAAAATCGCTACAAAACTGCCATTTCTAGTACAAGTACCAAATTTTAGAAAAACAAATAAATTTGGACACATAATCGTAGGATCTTGTAGTACTTTGGTTTGAAAAGATGTGGAAAAAAATTCATAAATTTCCATTATGTAGATTGCAAGATATTATTTAGTGTTTGAAGTGACAAATATATATTTTTTGGCCTTGCAAAAAACATAACAGCTGCACTTCACAAGGTCACATTTGTATGAGACAATGTCCAAAATAGTGGTGCTTTTTTGGATTCATTCTTCAAGGTAAGTTGGCTATATGCTTGAAAATTTTCAGATCAGTTGAAATTGTACAACATCAAGGTTGACAAATTTGAATGTTCCGAGGCAAATCACGTCCAAAAATTAGACGTTTGGATGTTCGGACGCAGCATCAGTAGTGGTCACCATCCGTTGGACAGCAACCGGTGAACGGGTGGATAGGTTGACGGGCGGTTTAGGTAAAATAGGGTTCTAGGCAAGGCATTCTATTTCATTTTTTAAGTAATATCAAAGTTTTCATAAAATATTATAGTGGATTATTGGTGTTCTAGATTTCAACATTCCCTAACATATTGGATAGAAATATCATTTTAGCACAATCATATCACATGTCTACAATTCGGTTTTCATTCACAATTTGAAAATTTCATCCAACTAGTTTTGGATAATAGGTATTTGAAAAAACAAAACCTTGATGGTATGCTCAACATCAAGGAGCAAACTTGTACTAAAACAAAAAGTTCAAACAATCAATTGCCATGACATGCTGTATTTATCACATGCTTGTCTGCCCAACAGTCCGACCGCCCGATAGTCTAACCGCCTGTCTGTCCGTCCATTAGACGGGAGAACAAAAAAATCCGGTATGTGAAATGACGTCCCATGATCAGCGTCCACATCTACTGGACGGACAGGAGGACGCCAAGATGCCATGACACTGTGTCAACCTTATACAACATATAGAGAAAACATAGTAAGTAGAAAGAAGTAGATAATGATTCAAATACTTTATATATGGAATTGAAAAATGCCAATCTTAATAGTTGTAATGCTGTAATAAACCATCAACACCTAATATTTTGATTTGTTGTTTAAAATATTAAAATCCAATTAAATAAGGACTTCAAAGTTTATTTTATAGTAGAGATTTTATAACTACCCACAAACTAAAACTCCTCATAACTTTCATCTCATTAATAAAATAGAATGATTCAAAGCTCTCCATGTATATATAAAGTGTTTTATTTTTTGTTTCTTGAAAAAAATGATTTTAAAGAATTTTAGAAAACCAATTTTAGTTTTTTGTTTCTGAAAAAAATGATTTTAAAGAATTTCAAGAGTTGTCCAAAGATCATTGAAAATTACATATTCTACAATATCTTTTTAAGTTTGTAGGAAAAAGTTATAAAACTTTTGGGGCCTTAAAGCTGTTCCTTAGGCACATTTTATGTAAAAATTTCAAAAAAATAAATAAAAATTTCATTCATATTGAACTGCCCAAAATTGCTATGTTGTCAAAAAATGGTGTTTGGTCCTTTAGAGGTTAAGGTTTGTGTTTTGGTAGGAAAAGGATTGACTTGGTAGTTTTATTAGAAGAAAACCATGTTGAAATCCATGTTTTTTTCTAATGTGTACGTGTTAGACGGCCAATTTTACATGGTTCTTGGGGCCACCCATTGTATTTGTGTTGAGAACCATGTTAAAGCTAACTAATATGACATGTTGATTGTTTAATCATATTTTGATATGCGGTTTCATCATTGTCGATTTGTGTTAAAAATAAATGTAGACAATGTTAGCCCTAACATGAATGACTAATTGTGGCACCACATAGAATTTCATGTATGATTATGTGGAAGAGGATGTGGTAGCATATTTTGTCTGTAGTTTTAGTAGATGGGATTAAATATGCATTTGCTATACATTCATCTATGACATCTGTTGACGTTAGGATTACATTAGATTTTAGGGTTCATCTCTCTCTCCTCAAAACCTCTAAAATAGTATTTGTATTACATCACAAAATCCTTTTTGACAGATTTTCACTACTGGAACCCGGCTGCTGTTGTCTTCTAAATATTTTTTAGCGTCTCTTCTTGTTGCCCAAGCTTGCTTTTGTTGTTAAAAAATGGCACATTGGTTGGGTTGAGGAAGTGATGGCAGTGCCTGTGCTTTACCAAGATGGGCGCAGCAGAGCGATTTTGTGTCGGATGCGTATTTACTTAAGAAGTTTAGGTGCATGACATGGGTAGATCCTTGTCATGCTTTCCACGTAAGAATTTCTTGTAATCCTTTTTTCGGTATGAAAAACCATTGTGGTTTTCATTATTTCAATTTTTGTTTGGATCTCGTCCCTATTTTTGAGAGGATTACAATGCATTAAAACATGTGTAATTTGGATTTCAGGTGAATTATTGACGATTTTTTCAATGAGTGATTTCCTGGTTGGAAATTTGTCTTTCATTCTTTGGTTGCATCTTCAAGTAGGGTAGGAAACCATTCAAACCAATGCAATATCATTATTTCAAATGCATATTCAATTAGCCGTTTTGCACTCTATTTTGGAGAAGATGACAATGCACTTCAGGTTGTTTAATTTGAATGTCATTTGAATTAGTTATGGTATTTTGTAGTAGTTTTTAGGTACAAACTATCTTGCATTCATTTCTTACATCTTCAACTAGGGCAAGGAGTCCATTGTAGTTTCTATTGGTTAGAATAAATCTTCTTTCACTAGTTCTTGTCTTTGTTTTTGAGAGGCTTACAATGTACTAAAATAGGTCATAGTTGGATATCAAATGAATTAGTTGTGGTTTTTAGAGGTTTGTAGGATTAGATTCCAGCTAGGATTTTTGTCTTGCATTCCTTTCTTGTGTCCTTGACTAGAATAGAGAACTCATTGTGATTTCTATTGTTTAGAATTGATCATATTTGTATGATTCTTGTCTTCATTTTGGTGAGGACTACAATGCATTAGAATAACTCATATTTGGATATCATATGAATTTGTTGTGCATTGTTGAGATTTGAAGTAGTAGTTTTAGAGACAAAATTGAGCCCAGTCCCTTTCTTGCGTCTTGTGTCTTTAACTAAGGTAGGGAATTCATTGTGTGTAGTCCCTAATATTTAGAATAGACCTTTATTGAACGATTCTTGTCTCCATTTTTTAAAGGATTATAAAGTATGAAAATTTGATGTATATGGAGTTTGCATGAATTAATCATGAGTTGTTGAAAATTGAAGTATTAGAATCTCCATCAAATTACCCTTGAACCACGAGTATGCCTCTGTAGTTGGAAAAGTTTCCAATGCTGTGAAAAATCAATAAGTTGATGAAATTTTTTGTGTATAGAAAAAAAAGGAAAAAAAAGAAGTTCTTGCAAAGGATTTCCATTCCATTGCGTACATAGGACTTTGAAAATGTTCCTTGTGGCATTCTATTGAAACTTTGAAAGAGAAGATTGCCCTAATCTATTTGAATGCTTGATTAGATGATTGTTGAATGTTAGGAAGGATGTTTGGATGAGCCTTATAGTAAAAAACTTATAATTTGGTAATAAGTTATTTCTTAACTTGATATAAAATTTACATCAATATTTCTTTAATTTGTTTACTAATTAAACTTTCAATTCTCATAAAGATTGTAAGAAGTACATATGTTGGTTTTAAAAGAAAATGACATTAATTATTTTATAGAAAAATACCTTCAAAATTTTAAAAATAAATAAAATTACAATTCTTATTTTGACTCTTTTACTCAAGTCTTTAGATATAGAAAAAAGTAGTTTGTATATAAATTTTCAAGTATAACAATTTTTTGCTTATATTTTTAGCTTTGAAAATTATATAAATGTGACAAGTATAGCATAAAAATGACTCACAAATTTGACATTTCTAAATTAATAAGAATAAATTCTTGCTTGTTTTGATAGAAAATACTTCAAATCATTTTTGAGCTCATCTACAATATAATATCAATTTGAAAAGTAGATTTTTCAAATGTAATAATTGGCACTCACTTTCATTCACAATGTTTCAGTTTTTTTAGTACAACATACATTTTATATAAATTCATCTATGAATTCACCAAGATCAAATTGAATCATATTCCAACCTTTATCAAACCACAATGGCAATGTATTTACAATGTTGATGATAATGTTTTATTCTAATAAAATTTAAATTATTGTTTTTAAAATGAACTATATATGCACATATAAACTATTTGAAAAAATCAAAACTATTTGAGATTTTTTAGTAGCTTCATTAAGATTTTAGGGGACCATAGTCACCATACTCCAAAGTTAAAAAAAACATGAAAACTTGATTATGAAAAATTAGAAAAATTTACCATTAAATATAATTTTAATTTTTTTTAAATTCAAAAAATAAAAAATACAACAAAAAAGGTATCATGCATCTTTCTTTGAAACTTCAAATCCATTAGCTCTATAATTCAAAAATTATGGTAGAAGACATGATATATATGCAACCAATGTGACACCCAAACAATAAAAGTGTTTTATGGAATCACCCACTAGTATTTGAACTTCAACCTAGTAGAAAAATCTTATATTCTTTACTAATAGTAAAAGAGAAAATGAAAAACTAATAGCGAATGCTTTTCTTGGATCACAAGAACATAGTATATAACTGATATACACATCTCCACTTATTTCCAATAGATTGGATAATATATCATCATCAACTACCCCTCTAATATCCTTTTTGTGCTTCTAGGAATTTGCTCTAAATTGAACAAAAAGCCAACATTTTGATAAGTTGTATCTAATTTTTTTGAATTGTAACCATACAAATTCAAACTAAACATGTTAGAATCACAGAAAAAAAATAAAAAATAAAAACACAATATCACTTATGGATTGAAAGATTATAATGTTTGACCATAAGGGTGTTAAAACTAAGAAAGTGATTTGAAGTCTTTTGATCATTTTTTTACATGTCAAATTAAAAAAGTTGGTTGCCAAAAGAATATGAAGATAAAGGGCCTAACATGCATAACCCCAATCAATTTATGACTTCTCAAAATCTATTCTACAATTTTTTTAAATAAATTTCTAATGTGATTTTTTCTAAGATCTAGTGTATTTGAGTCTCATTTCCAAGAGCCCTCAACCGACTATGGAAAGTCAAGATTGCAATGGTCACTTTGACTTGCTCAAAATCTTAAGTAAAAAAATCATAATCAATCATTTTTAAAATTAAATTTTTGATACTAAAATTAGACTTCAAAATTTAGAAAAAATTTAAACTATTAAAAATACCAACTTGGTTAGGTTTTATTTAACTTTAAAGTATTATTGACATCAAAATTTGATACCTCAACCATTTAGGGATTAACATTTTGACATGTCCTCCAACGAGGGTTGTCTTGTCGGACATGTTCACGAGTATTGGTGACATGTTGGACGTCTAATGTCGTGTGTTGTACAGGACAAATGTCAAACAAGCAAAAATGAGGCATCACCCTCCAACCATTTTTGTGTGCTAGTCCAAATTCAAATTACAAAAACAAGTCCATAACAAAAAATAGACTATTAAGTAGACATAAACATATTTCCAACAAACAAAAATCTCATAGAAAAAATCTTTGGTTATTGAAAGCTATTTGATAAAGAATATAAGTATCAAATTTATAATTCCAAATTAGCGTTTTTTATACATTATTTTGTTAAAATATGTTAGGTTTAAGAATGTTTAACAAATTCTAATAGCAATCTGCCAAGAAAGAATTGAAAATTTTAAGACGGCTATTATGACAATTTTCTGTTTTCTGTTAAAAATAGTTATATATTCCATGCTTTAATATATTTCAACATATTTCAACAAAATCCAATAAAACGTCCAGAAAATAATCTAAGAAAATTTAGTTATGTTCTGATCCATGGATGGATTTGTGTAAGTTAAATGTACTAGTATTTTTCAAGATTATATTTTTGCATAAAAACAACTTATGAAAACTATTTATTTGAAAATCTTGGAAAATTTATTTTTTGCTAAACTTACATTGAGGAACAAAATTAAGTATAGATTTGAAACATTTTCATTCAATCATACCATAAGCATCAATGGACAAACTCTAAAGAGTAGATATATGGAAGTTTTAGTATGTGACATATAACACATTGCTATGGAGATTTAAAGAAAAAATTAGTTGTGATTTGAAAGAAAATTAATTATAAATTTAGCCATATTAAAACTCAGTTTTGTTTGCAATAATTTGGAATTACTTTATATTTTGTCAATTTTTTGAAACGCATTGTCATTTTCAACAAATATTTCAAATGCAAGGACATTAAGATGTAACAATGGTTCATGTTGCAACCTCTACTTTCTAATTTATTGAATGTAGTGAATCCATGCATGTGTTTCTAGCTATATCTCAAGGGGCCCATGAATACTTATAGGAATGTTGAATTCTAAATAAAATAGGGATTTTCTCTCTTTAAGGATAATTCTATATATTATACAAAGTTGAATGATATGGAGTAATTTTCTGCCCAGAATTTTTTTGTGCAATCACCCTAATGTTTTGTTTTTTTCCTAAATTGAGATTTAAATCCCACCAACCTCAAAGAGGGGTCAAAAGATTTTTAGCACCACAAGAGATGAAAATTTCTTTGGACTGCACTATTTACCAATTTGAAATTACTTCAATTACTTCCTAAAAACATTTCTATTACCAATATTTTGGTAAACAATAGTTAAGTTATGGAAATCTATAAGATTCCACATTGAAGTAATTTTTAAAGTTCACTTTCAAAACTAGGAAAAGTCAATTTCTGAGAGAAACATGGAGAAACATGCTTGCACGCTTTAAATTAAATCGAATATTTGCTACGAAGACTTTTTTTAAAAATTGATACAAATGTTACAAATAACAGAAAAATCAAAGAAATCTTTGAACTTGGATGAAATTCGTTGTTTTTGTGTCCCTTCTGTTTGAAAAGGGTCTACTGGGCGAACCAGTGTGACGAGCCAAGCGTAAATTAAAGACATTGAACGTATTAAAGATTTTATTTTGCTCAGGACCTTTCGCTCCAGTATTTCCAGACCCAGGCAACTCCATTTCAATCAATTCGTTGTAGTCTCATGGCCTGACTACAAACGAATCTTTACAATGTAATCTCTAAATGGCAGAGAATTCTAATTTCATCACCAGTGCACATCCTGCCCAAGTTTCTGTACAATGTTGCAAAACCTCCAGTTCCAAAATCTGCAGAACGTTTCACACCAAAATCAATCAGCATTGACAGTACAAAACCCGGAGATTTCCTAAGGTAGACCTTCTATCACACCTCCCCAATAGATGGAATAGCCCTCCGATACACCAACGGATTTTGATTAAATCGGTAACTTAATTTAAGTTAACCTCATTAGCAAGGCCCCAATTATCGAGAGAGACAAAGAGACTCCGTTAAAACTGGTTATTAAGGTTATGGTAGTTGAATAAGGAGCTCTCACCTGAGGTCTTTTGCAATACGATCGATCACGTCGCTTCTTGCTAGTCAGCAGCAGCAAGGCCCACATTCTCACCCAAAATCATCGGTATCTTATTCTCTGGCAAGGGTTCTGTGGTACCATACTCGTCCTTGACGACTTCCAGAGGTTCACTAACCAGGCGAGAGTCGTTGGCAACTTCAACAGAAGTTGCAAGTGCCAAATCTCCACGAGAAGTGGATGTTCCGCCTTCCTTTCGAAGTTGACGCTCAGCTACATCAGCTTCCGCTGTTTCCAACACAACACTTGCCTTCAGAAACTCCCCTGCCAACACATCAAACGAAGGCATGGCCGACCCCGCTGCCTGATGCTCCTCACTCTTGCCTTTCCCCAGCAGGAACGAGGAAGCCGTCTCCCCACGAGCGTTTTTCAGTGCGGGAGTGGGTCTACGAGCTCTTCGTTGCAGCTTGTGACCATCTTGAGACGTCCCCGTATGGCCTTGCTCGTCTTTCTGCTCGTCTCTTTCTCGCTGCTGTTCTGTGACTTTGTCTTCCTCCAGGGAAAGCCTTACCACTTCCTCAAGTGCACCCTTCAGAAGTGGTGTCTCAATACGACTTGCACGGTACATCTTGCGGCGGGAAACTCGTCTTCCAGACTTCTCTTCCGTGTCGCCTCCGGAACGAATTTCATCCAAGCCCTCGTTTGTTCTGTTCCCCTCCGAGATCTTCAAATCATCTGTAAGTCGTGTAGATTTATGCTTCGAATCCCCAGTAAGCTTCTCAGAACCTTTGCCCTTCAGAGCAGCTCTGACAGCATTTGAAAGCTCCTCCTCGCTGTTGCTTTCCTTCAATGTGCTCTCCAATAAATCCACCTGGAATGAATTGGAGTTGCTCCGAACTCCAGCAATTGGCCTCGTACCGCACGAGCTTGAAGGTGCCTCACTAGATGAAGGTGAATCTGGCTCTTCATCTTCACCTTCAACTGCTTCTGATTTCATACCATCAAGTGAAGCTCCTAAACTTCCCCTCTCGTCGATATTGCCAAACATCTGGCTTGAAAAAGGGGACTCTGGTCCTTCCTCGTCATCATCCTCTTCATCGCCATCTTCGTCCTCACCATCGCCTTTTGCTGCTCTAGCTTTGATTCGACCTTCAGCGCCCGTCATGACTACGTTGTTGCCGACAACCTTCACAGTTGACCTTAAGGTCTCAATCTCTTCAGGTAAGTTCAACTTCGCTTCCTCCCCAAACTGCCCATAACCCACCTGCGAACCACATCCAATACAATTACTCTCAGAATTTGCTGCCAAGTCGCTTCTGGTCATCAATAACAGCCTACCGCTGCTTGCAACAAACACATACATAATAATCTAATGAACAGAATTCCAAGTTCGAGTCCCCCTTTATGAGAATGATTTAATAGAAAGAAATCCATCTCCAGTTCCGTGATCTCGTCAAACAATAATGAGCATCCTGGCCGAAAGAATACCTGATCATGAGCACGAGCAGCCTCTTCCGCAGTCAAGAACGTGCCCAGGTAAGTGTGCTTCTTGGTCGCAGGATTGTAATATATCGACTGGAACTTGTGGCCGTTGCAATACACCCCCCTGAAGTCGGCTCGACGGGTCATGCTTCCTCGCCTACTCGGCTTCTTGCTCGCAGACGTCTTTGCGAACGTCCCTTTCTTCGACCGCATGGACCTCACCGACGCCTTCTGCGACTGATCTTCTGCAACAGGGATATCCTCCTCGTCCTCCGACCCGCCTTCTTCCACTTCCACGCCAACGGGAGGAGACAAGGTGCCTGCCAACGCAGGTTTACTGCGCTTCCCTTTCAAGGGCTTGCTTTCCGAAGTGCTGTCCACTTTCGCACTCCAAGACTCGCCATCCTCCTTCCCAGAGCCCTCCGAGTTACTGGACTCCATGGTGGCGGCTTCCCGAGCGCCTGCCCGACGAGCAGCATCCACTGAACTGAACACACCCACCGAATGGTACTCTTTCAGCTTCGGGTCGTAGCACATCGCTTCGAAGTCTCCAGCATCCGTCAGCTGGATGAGCACTTTCTTAATCAACTGCTTGGCTTTCATGTTCTCGTGGAATGACTCTGGGAAGTTCAAAGGGGCCGTCGCACCACGCTTCCGGTACGCTACTTCGTCGTAAGCATGAGCTGCCTCTTCCGGTGTGTCGTAGATGCCGATGTAAATGTGCTTCTTCGTCCTGGGAACGTAAATCTTCGCCTTGAATCGCCCGCTCGGAGTTGCTTGCACTCCCATGTAGTTTCGCTGGCCCCTTCGATTCCCACCACCTTTCCCTGAGCTTTTGCCTGCTGGTCGGGACCGTGCAGGCTCCTCGGCGACTGGTGGCGTGCGCTTCGATTTCGACAATGGGGGCTTCCTGCTGCCTTGTCCACTTCTCTCCTCGCCAGCTTGAGTGTGTACGTCCTCGTCTCCTTGGGGTTTTCTCTCCCTTCGTGACTTTGATGCATTCGGGGTTGACCCCTTCGGAGAGTTCACTGGGCTCTTCTCTGCACTGGCAACCGCAGACGAGCTGTCAGATCTTCTGCCATCCTTGTCCAGCATGGCCCTTCGCTTCGACGTCGTCTTGTAAACTCGCGCGTAATCAGATTCCACGAAGCTGTCCGCAAAAGCCCTGTCCAAAACACACTCAGTTCAGTTCATGCCATCACTCTCAAAACCGTTGGAACACCAACAGCTAAACGAAGACATAGAAAACTGCCAAACCTCGAGAGGCCAACCTGAATATGCTGCTCCTTCGAGGAGCTTTCTGAGCAACTTGCCTTCCTTGACCAACGCCAGATTCCTGTTTCACGACTTCGCTATCCTTAGCAGCACCTTTCAGAACAGCAATAGCCTCTTTACTGGAGGTTCCAGTGATTTCAGCCTTGGCTTTGGCACTAGGGGCACGCCGTCTCTTCACGGTTGCTTCTTCGGGCTCCTCCACCTTCTGCTTCTTGGGGTTCAGAGCCTCCTTCTCCGCCTCCATCACAACCTCGGATTTCCGCTTTGCCTTCTGAGACGCAATTCCAGGTGTCTCGCTAGCCGGTTTCTCATATCCCAAGCCTGCGCTGCTCCTCGGCGCCTTTCCTGAAAAAGGCTTCTTGTCTGGAGCCGTGAAGTAAACATACGCATTCCATCAGTACATCTCCTCATGGACATGGACAGCAGTCCACAGACCGACCTCGGCCATGAAAGACTCAGAAGAGCTGGACTCTTGTAGACATATTTTCAAGAAAGACACAAAGCCCATCATATCAGCAATTCAAGTTCTACATTCACTTAACACTTTTCTCGGAATCAGCTAACATTAACATGACCTTGCAATGAAACTGCATTGCCCTCATTTCACCCATGACAAGGACAACAACCCAAACGCCTTAACAATAGGAAGTAGTGATCACTACTGGAAACAATCTCCATAAGACCCCTTGGCTGCAAAGACCACCAGACCTGAAGCTGTCGTCGAAGCTTTCGAGGCCGCTCCCGCCTCAGTATTCCGCAACTCTTTTCCATCAGTCTCACTTGCTTTGCTTGCGTCCAAAGGCTTCGACTCGGAGGTACCCAATCTGGTCTTCTGTGATCTGGATTTCAAGGATTTCACTTTACTGTGCACCGCTTTCTCCTCACTATCTGGCACCTTGCGCTTCAGCACATTGTTTGTGACAATATCTGATTTACCTTGCGTCGTCAGGCGCTTCTTACTGAACCACTGTGCAAGATCTTGAGCTTTGGGCTTCTTGCTGCCATCCTCACTTCCCTTCGAATTCCTATTTCCCTGCAACCAAAAATTACCTACGTTTAGAGCAACTTCCATCGCACAAAAACTAATGGTATTACTTGACAGCTCTCCTCCATATACAATTTATCTTATCAGTGCATATACTGACGTGTCTGAAACATAAATACGATTACGTTGTTTCTGTGCAGTCCTTTGACACTACTCTACTCAAGATGGAAATAGTACAGAAGAGTTTGCACAATAGTCCAACCCAACAACAGAGACCACAAGAGGCAAACTGTACCTGACTAATTAGGTACCAATGATCCCCAAAACACAGAAGCCCAGAGAACTTACATTCTAAGATTAGTCACATGTACAGAACAGAAATTCTCACAGGACAATTGCCGACAGATTCAAAAGGCTAGTCGCAAAGATATTCAATTCAACAACACGCAAGAGGTGGTTACCAGAGGATTGACAAGAAATGCACCCGGAATCACATCTCCTAATAGACAATTTAACGACTTCCGCTGTCGCTCAGTCTCAAAGAGAGATGCTGCTTCCAACAATGATCCTACAAATAGAAGATTTTACCAGTTCAGCGTTCGAGTCGGGAAAATTCAGTGATGACATGAACCCCAAATCCACAGCTCTCTGGTCACGAGCACGCGCAGCCTCCAGCATCGAGTTATACATCCCAACATACACTTTCTTCCTCATGCTGCGGTCGTAGATCGTGGCCTCGAATCTCCCTAATTGAGACTTCCGCACGCCTGCTAACCGGAACTCTGGGTCACCGTTCCCCAGTTCCAACAGCTGCTGCTTCTCCTCTTCGTTCAATTCCCCAGGAATGAACGGCTCCGCAGATGAAGTTCTCTGCCGCGATCTCTTCCACTCGCTCGACCTGCCTCTCTCAACCAGATCCTCCTCCATTTTCACCCGAAACCCGGACGCAAAATCCAGTCCCAGCTCTGTGTCTGAAGGCCCGTCGGAATCGTCAGCCGACTCGGCACCAGAATCCGATCCAGCCGGAGGCGACATTGTGTGCACCTTGGATCGATCGTTTCCAGAATCGAGCCCTTCCTCCATTTCCATTCCTTCTTGACTGATCGCAAAATGGCTCAACAGCAGCAGACGATCTGGTCCTACCGCAGATTCACCCCCATTCTTACCTGACCAGCTCAAGCGACTCAAGTCCTCTTCCTTCTCTGGACTCGCTTCCTGAGCTGTCGCCTTCTGAGACTGTTTACGCCTTGGACGTTCCTTTGTCAGACCACCCGTGCCTTTCGACTGACCGGCTGTCTTATGAAAACCTTCAGATGCACCGAGCTGCTCAGCTTTTCCAGCTTGCGAATTCTCCTTACTCTTTGATTCTAAAGTACCCAACAAGTTCAATGTCTTCACCTGGTCACCAAATGGACCAGCATTGTCGCTTGATCCCAGCCCGTCTGCAGTAACCACATTCGACTGGATGATCCCAAGGGTCACCACTTCTGGGTCACCATCCACCTTCTTCAGGTTCAATGCAGAACGCTTCTTCGCTCCCGGGCCGTCGCTCACCAATTCGTCTTCCAAAGCATGGGAAGAAGAGCCCATAACAAAAGGAGAATTCATCCCAAAGTCGAACTCAGAACCTTGCACAAAGTTGGTCACTGCACTCTTCCCCCGGAAAATTCTTGCAGCGTCGTCATAGGCGCGAGCAGCAGCTTCTTCGGTGGTGAACGTACCCAGCCACAACCGCTTCCCCTCAGGCGTACGAATCTCAGCCCCATACGCTCCCCATGGCCTCTTTCTCACACCAACAAAACGAGAGAAAAATACCCTTCGACCCTGCATGAAATTATTCCAAGCTCTTCGATCAGGCATATCCGTAGCCACCATCGGAAGCATGCAGCTCTTGAGCATGTCAACAAATGCTAGGCTTCAAGACAAGCAACAACTAAGAAACTGCTGTATTCTCACTCCTACTGATACATGGTAGGTGTTCAAAGAGCAAACTAACATCCCGACAAACGCCTAGTAATTCCCAACTCTCGACTATGGATCTGATTAACACCCACCTGGCCTCGCCCCATAGAAGAACTGTCGTTAGCAGTTTGCAACTTCGACTTGCGTTTGATAGCCAAACCAGGAATGGCACGCGGTTCTCGTGGTCCACAGCGAACCCCCATTGTGGCCATATCCAATCCTCCGAAGTCGATGGTAGGAGGGATATTTAACTGCTCAATGGATCTTTTTCCTTGTACTAGCGCTCCGGTCAGGTGCTGGGGACTGCAAATCAATCCTACCCTGGTCAGATCAATGCCTCCAAGATCCACCAAACATGGAAAGCTTGGTGATCCAAATGCACGTCGCTTCGCAGGCCCCCCATTCACAAAGACAGGGACTTGCCCGAGAGTGTCTGGGCGAACAAGGTTGTCCAGATGTGGACTCCCACTGCGATGGGAACCTCTACCGCCTCCGCTCGATGCACGATCTGCACCTGCTTTCCCTCCAACACCCGGCCCTGTATACGGAAGAGAGATGCCATGGCTGCTGAGCCGGTTACCTAGCTGCGCACGGAAGTGCTCCAACTCACTTGCCACCTTGGTGGAAGTAGACCCGATTTTCAATGGCGTGTTCACCACGAACGTCGAATCTTGATATCCACATCCTCTTGCTCGGCAACTCGCAATGTCTAAGTTGCACTCCAAGCAGATCTTGGCACTTGCTCCAGATGTGCTCCCAAAAGATCTTCCATCCTCCTTCATCTGCAAGCTTCCTGTGCATACACCTAATAACATATTCAGTCCTCCACACATATCAAACGTCTCGGAACGAATGCCTGCCAAAAACAGCACCACACGGTAATGTTGTAAGTGAGCATATCTACATGCCAGAAACACGAAGGTGTTTCTTTCTCATTCTCTTGATTAGCTTGCACGCTCTTCCCTAAACACTTTCAATTGGTTTCCCAATCAATGTGTTCTGTGTATGCCTTCTTTCATTATCTCGAAACTCTAGATGTTGCCACCACTTGGGGAGATCCATTGCTTTCAAAGTTAACGCATGTCAACACGCGGTCACTTTGATAGTCATCGTGATACCCTCACATGGAGCTGATTCTCAGTTTCCTGTCTACGGTTTTCTTCCTTCCGAAAACACTTCTCAAATCCAGTTCCAACGCTAGTCTTAGTTACTCAACGTACGTAAGTTGACGGGGGACGGTATATCACCTTGCGATCTTCTTGCAGCTGCCTTCGGATTGATGTATGCCCCAGTCTCCACCTGCTTCAGATCACTTTGCAACTGTGCAGCTACCTTCTTGCCACTGGAGGACCTCGGCAACTCAGGTGTCCCGAATTCCACCTTTAATGAGCAATTCTCAGGTGACGGCGCAACCAGTGGTGTCTGACTCACTAGCAAAGAAGCCCAAAGCCTAGGAGGCGCCACAACCTCTACCTGATGAGCAACAGCAGCCGCCAGGACAAGCACTGAAAATTCCCCGAGCACAGGATGCTCCATTTCTTGTTGGCTTTTTAGTGTACCTGGATTTATGATGAACCCTTTCACTTGCTTGTGCATCTGACAAAATCTGCAACATCCACCAAAACACGTTTTCAAGACGGACCTCACGAATACACTTCATCTTATGACTCCTGCAAGTAAGATAGGCTCCACAGCAAAAACGCATTCACCAATTTGAATATGAGTGGACTTCATAAGGAGGCATCGACAATTCACCTCAATTAAATCCAATCTTTATGTCTAAGTAATTTTGCAAAACAAGACTTGTCAGCCGATGACACATTATTGGACATATTCTCACCAATGACCATCGAAAGGACTCCTCACTACCAAACCAGCAAGTCCACATCAGTGCTATATAAAAGGCCGATTGGGCAAGATGGGAAAACCCCTGCACACCTGGTGTTCTCCGACTTCAACGACACGGGAAAACGGCACCGCTCTCGGCTCGGAAACTCCACAAATTCACACTGCTTGTACGGCGCACAAGGATCCTCCAGTATGTGCCACAGACAAAACTTAAATCCCTGCAGGCAATACTGAGAGCAATTCTGTCTCGAAGAATGGCACATGTGCCCAGATCGCACTTTACTGTTACTCCCATTACTTTGAACAGGCCGTGGTGAAATTCGAGGTAAATTCGTAGGAGGCAGAGGGACTGGACATCCAGCTGCAGGAGTCAAGCCGGATGATGCTCCTGGCACTCGCCGGTGCCCAGCTGTAGTCAACGCCAAACCTGGTGGATAAAGGGAAAGGTTGCCTGGTAAGGAAGACAATCCAGGGGATGCAAGGCGGATACCTGGAGCCGGGGACAAAAGCTTCGGAGTCAATCCCATAAGACCTGAGGCAGGTGGTAATGATCGATAAGCCACAGGAAGTGTGCTAGTAAGGAGGGAACTGGATTCTGGCCTGGAAGTGTCATGCCCCACTCTCTGACCAGGAGCAATAACCGTGGCAATTTGAGTGGCCAACGTCGAACTCGGAAACTCCAAGATTCTCTGTCCAGCTAGCACTGGTGCCCCAGCCCCCGAGTGAACCTTTTGCCTCCAAACAGCAGTCCTTCCTCGCGACGCCAGCAAATTTCTGGAAACTGGACTCACAGAAGGACTCAAAACCATCGTCTCCGTGTCCTGTCCCACCTTCAAGCTCAGCTCCGCCAAGTCCAAGTTGGTAGTCACCAACTTGGATGTCAAGTCAGCGTGATGGGCCGTGGCTGGTGCTTCAGCTTCACTGGCCTCATTCACACCTGGCTTCTCGATGCTGCTATCCATCTTGAGCCAATGTGGAGCTCCCACCTGCACAGATATGCTTGTTGTGTCATCAAATATCGATTGGTGCTCGTACGGGACAAACAATGAGAACCCTATTCCGACTAAACACTACTACCTAAATCCGACCTATTATAAACAACTGTAGACCATCCATACCACAAAGAGTAGATGCACAACTTAGCATACAGAGTTCCATTGGAGAATGGATGTTCTACAGCCAAGAAGGTTTACACTCCAACATTAAACCACTGAATCGTCTTCGAAACGACAGGGCATGCCAGCTGATCCTACCATGCATGGAATTTTTCAGATAAGAAGGGAGATAACAAAGGATGCCAACATAGAATTCCACGTATACATTTCATGGTCAAGCGGAAGGCCATATCACTGCCTCCTTAAGAGTGTGTAACCTTGATAGTACTCCCTACTCCTGCCAAGCACAGGACTCCGGCGCGCACCTGTGTCCTGTGCAGTTTCCTAATGGGTCTAAGCTACCGGTTGTCCTCTCATCACTCTTCAAATTAGTGAATTCAAATATGGCCAGTAATGCTCCTGTAATAACATCTGACTGCCACAAAGTTCTCCTTGACACTCCACACATATTGCAATCGTCAGCTGGGATATGAACTGCCACCACGACGTGACTGTTGACCTCATAGTTGACTCAATAGATTATCTCTTCATGTGACCAAAAAAAACATTTTTCTCCACAGAAACGCAGCTCAATCCATGAAAGTGCTGCAACGAATTGAGCTTCCTCGAAATTCAGACCTAAAGATGGCTAGATCTGCATCAGGACTTAAGCTTTAGCTATTACGACCAATCGTGCACGGTAGGACAAGCAGTAAAGAAATTACAGAAAATAGTTCATAAAACATTGATTGTTCTACGAAATCCACTCGAGTCTCATGTTGTATAGCATGCCCTTTATTAGGTTTAAGGCCAACGACGTCGACAACCTGCTTGAATCGCGAAGAGTATACTACACTCACTGAAGCAGAAAGTTCATTACCAGAGCAATTGAAGTCTATCATCCCAGGGAAGCAAAAACTACAATCAATTACAGCTAGGCTGATCCGGGTGGCAAACAGGCATCATGTACACACTCCCTGAGCTTGCAAAAAGTTGTTGGCAAAGCAAGAAGTAGTAAGAGGATGTAAGTCAAAAATTCGAACCTCTGCTCCTCTTCAGTCCCACTCAAAATTGACCCTCCAAATACAGCACCCCGACCCCTGTCATTGCCCAATTCGGCATCCTCAAGTCTCCCACTGCGTTCCTGACAAGTTTTGACAGCGAGTACCTTGTGCAATGCTTAATCATACCTCTGAGGTTCCTCTCTATACTAATCTTGTCCTCCCAATCTTTCTCACAACTTCAGGTAATCCTTCATCTTTTCAAGATCAGTCACTCCTCCACGGTAGCTAGGAAATGCAGTGTGAGTGAGCACGAAGTTGTCGGACCAGCTCAAAGCCGCCCAACAATGACCCGAACCCGTTACTCCTTCAATCTCCAAACCCTAAAGGGTGACAACCACTGACATCTCAAGATTCCCACTAATGTGCATTACAACCCTTACTTTCTGCAAGTAATCCAAAGGTCAAGTTGAACATTCTTCATACTTTCACGGCTAAGTCATAATTTTCCATCAGAATTCCAATTATCAATCCAGCTTTCTTTCTTCAGAATATGAGTAAATCCGGAAGAACAGTTATCCTTCTTCTGCCATACTTTCTGCCTCCTTTCCTCGGCCTCAAACCGGGTTTGACCAAGCAGGATGCAGGTTTCCCTTCTCCAAACTTTGGCAAGCTACATTCTGACCAAGGAGTCTCAAAATGGAAATCTATCGGCAGAAATAAGAGTCGGCTGAAAACAGTATCATTCCCGCATTACATTCGCCAGTGTGCAGATTAATGCTCTGGTACCCACACATGAATCCCCAAACCACCTGAATGAGAGTTTTCAACCCCAATACTAAAGGACTCGAGATCAGCTAATACTCTCCTCTGAATGTAGCAAAGCCTCGAAACAAGGTTATTCACTGATGCAGCTGCCTTGAGCTCGAGGTCAGGTTTAGGTTTACTAAACAGTCACGACCAGTGGCAGCACCCAAGTCCTGTTAAACTTTCGCGTTCAGATCACGCACAATCCAAAATAATTCAATTTGTTCACTCGTTCCAGCAGGTGTTCTTCATGTTCAGAGCTCCATTCTGCCAAGATAGACGGACACCTATTTCACAAAGTCCGACCCTGCGATTGACGAGACTAAAAGCAACACAGAGCTGATTCATTTCCTGAGATACAATACAACGTCTCAATCCATCCTGTAGTCATCCTGCTTTCCCCCTGAAACCTCGAACAACTGTTGGGAACCTTCCTGAAGGTTTTATTTCACAGTCTCCCTCCGGGTCCACGAGCTCGCCAATAGAAGACACCGCGAAATTGAAGTTGTGTGTCCGATTACGATGAAAGCTGCCCATACAACAAATTGCCACCGTCATAACCCAGCACAATACTGCACATTACAAACTACAATATTAGAACGAGTAAACAGAGGTTGCTGTACTCTACCACACTTTCCAGCTCCGTTCCCACTATAGAAAGGGTCAACGAGAAGCTACAAGAGTACACGTCGACTTCACTAGTTAGGTTAATTGGTCCGAATTGAACACACATACAGTCACATTCAGACCCCAACCACACCCAGTACTGAGCATGCTGGTCGCCACTCTCGACCTGTTCCGAAACTGCTTCAGAATTTTGTACCCCTCCCAGAAACTTTCGCACTACCTTGAACTGCAAGTCACAAAGAGTCAGAGAGTGTCCAATCGCCGGATCTAGCTGTGTGGGCCCCATTCTAGCACAAAGATGTGTGGTGTGTAGCCCGAGAATGCAATTCGTCACCTACAGAGAGCAGCGCACTCGGCTTGTGCACTTCCCAGTTGCAGGTCCGGAGCCGCCGGCTCTCTCGCATGGGTTATCCCCAAATGATTCCATGTCCACATATACAATACATAAAATAATGGACAAGGGATAATATGTCGGTCGTACTGAAAGACCTAACCTCAACACTCTTGCAATTACCGGCGCACCTGCGAAATTGGCTCTGTACCCACGTGCACAGAGCTACAACTAGTCGTCCTCGCAACAACGGATTCAATTTGTTGGGTTCCGACGGGATTGAAGGTAACAACAGAAAGCTGAATTATCATTGAGCTCTTGTCGGAAACTACGACTAATTCTCCCCGAAATCCTGCAATTAAAGGAAACGGAATCTTCCATGGCAGCCCGAGTAGCGCAATCAGGAAACCCGCGAAGTCAGTAACAGAACTAAGGCCAAATTGGGAAGCGCCATGAATGGCATACAGGCCCACTCCATCCCATCCGAAGACCTACAAACTCAATCATTAACGCGCTTCCTGATTGCACTACTCGTGGGGGCGTTAGATTTATCAACGAGTAGGGTACGCCCACAAAAACTACTGCGCGAAACCGCCCCCGAGGAGGAAATTCAAACCGGAACTGGGCGAGCAAGCAAAAAGGTCTACGAGACCCGAAACAAGCAGGTCACGTCTCTGTAGTTGACGACCCCACTCTGCCCCCGCATGTCTAAGACGCCCAAACTTACGACACCCACACAAATAGTCGCAAGTCTAAACACACCCCCGCGCCTCTACCCCGGGTATGCCCCGGAGACGATGAGGCAACACGAAAGCATCGCCGTCGCCACCATCATCTCCACACCATACCACAGCTTCCGTCTCTCCGCCACCCAAGATTCGTGGCACCATACCCAGCAAATCTCTCTCGCTCTTCCTTCAAATCGTCAACCACACCGTAACAGCAACATACACATCTGTCGCCCGCCCCTATCACTCACAGACAGCATCCACACCATCCACACCATCCACCATCAGATACCCCCTACTCCCATATATACAAGAAAAAATAAACATCGTTCGTCACCTCTTCTCCCCGCGCCTGCCGATCGTCCCTCCTCGACTGCGACGCCCTGGCCTCCATGCAGCCCTCCCGCAATCAGCAGGTATACAAAAGAATCCGCGGTTTGGGTCTGCCTGCGCTTTCTGGACTCCCTGTTAGCTGCGCTGTGTGGACTCTTGGGGCGACATCGTAAGCGCGGCTGGATCTGAGCTCGCAGCTGGAAGCGCTAGCTGAGAGCGACGAAGGCAGAGGCGTCAGTGGAGTCGTCGTGGGCTGAGTAGTCTCCGCGCAGGCAGGAAAGGGCCGCGCGCAAAGAGCGAGAGGATGGGCAGAGAGGTGCGCAGACCCACAGGCAGGCAAGCAGGCAAGCGAGTAAACGAGCGAGAGACTGAATGATGATGAGCGAAGGCGGCTCGGCTGCCCTTCGACGACTCCGTCGCCTTCTGTCCGAAGGAAACGACGGAACAGAGACGTTCCGTCCAGAAGGGGACGGACAGAGGGCGACGTGAGCTGGATGGGGGTCGTCGGGGTTGCGCGCTTAGTTCATGGGCCAGTTGCCAGCGCAGTCGGAACGGCGCAGTTGGCGGTGCGCGCGGATGGAGACTGAGTGAAGAAGAGCAGACGTGTGTATTGACGAAGTTGGTGCTTTGTTTTTTGAGTTCATGGCTTTTGGGGCAGGGATTTTGAACAACGTTAATTTCTTGGGGTCCAGCCAGATCGTTCCCATGGCAATCAAGCCAAGGTCAGGGAGAGAGAAATAACTCCAGTCCTTTTACAGTTTGGCAAAAAACAAAGGGCTTGATCATTTTAGGCAACCTCAAAAATATGATCGAGTGATATGGAAACTACAACATTCAAATGCAATGTTTAATTTGTGTGGCTGATTTGAGAAGAGAGCGAAAGAACCCCTTAGCGCTCCGACATTCGAAATCTTGGTCAGAGAGGTTCTAGGGGCTTTTTTGACCACGACAACTCTCATTCATCCCAACATTAATCAATGCTTGATATTTAATTTGATGAATTTGAGATAAATAATACATATTTTTGAATATATAAGCAAAAATATGAAAAAATTCAAGAAAGGATTTTGGCACTACAGTTAATCTTGAAAAGAAAAGACATACATGGATCATAAGTGATCCGGTTTGAAACCGATAGGTGCATTCTTCATTTACACAATAACCTTGAAAGTCATTTGCTTGCAAGTTTTGGGCCTCAACATCATAATTTGTTTACGATGGAAGGTCGCAACTCTATCTCCAAAAATTATAAGATGCATGGATGAAAGCCATACATTGGATATTTTTAAACCTCATCATTTTTCCTTGATTAACCCCTAAGAGTCATAGCATCCATTGTGGGTTAAGCTCTAAGAATCTTAGTATTCAGTAGGAGGATTGTGAATGTCTTCAAGAGCTTAATATGGGAGCTATAGGAAATGGATGAATGCATACATATATGTTTTAAGAAGTAATTTTTGTCTATTCTTCAACAATGTGAACAGAGGATCAATTAATGTTTCATGACTTATTTGCAATGAATCATTTCATGTAGGGATAAGAGGAAAAACATAACTTTGTGAAAATGAGTCTAGATTCTTCTTAAACCATAATTTATTTCTATCTAAAAAGCTACAAATCTACATCATGTCCCTATTAGAGACGCTTAGAGGTCGAGAAAAGTATCCATGCATTTTTAACTCCATTTGAATTAAGTAATTCACTTTATTCATAAAGAATAGGAGAATATAATCATATCTTTCATTTCAGGATTTTGGGGGATTTATGTCAATTTAGTCATCAAATTTTTGACAAAATGTTTTATTGTCACTTTATGATGTTGACTATCAACCTTGGAAGGACAAGTTCCCCATGACCAAGGTAGGCACCAAAATATTATAATTATTGAACCAATGGGTGCATTCTTTGTTTCTTCAATTAATAGTGAAGTCATCCATTGGACCTTTAGGTGCATAGCGTCCTATAAGGTTAATTTTCAATTTGGGGTCAAAAACAATGACATTGTTTCTCTAGACAATTGGTAAATAAATCCTCCAACATTAGAGTATTTCATTGCTCAATATAAAAGTAAGATCAATGATCTTTAAACTATTTAAAATTCACATTGAATGTACCAAAAAAAATTATAAACTACTTTGCTTGTGCAAAAAAGGTCCCTTGAAATGATTTTTGAGCCAAGTTGCACACATCATTTGGGGTAGATGGACAGATTGAGATCCAAATGAGGGGGGTACATAGTTTTTGGCATCTCGATCTTATCCCCACAAAATGATTTGTAGCCAAGAATTTGACAACAACCTTCGAGATTTAGCTACCTATGAATGCTTCTATCATTACTTGTCATTTAACTCCTTGGTTTTCTTTACAAAGTTTGTATAAGACTATAAGTACATTAAATTTGAATGTAAAATTATTATTTTTAAATGATACTTTCAAGCAATTTTTTCGGAAGTAGCCAACCATCAGTGCCAACTCTAACTACATAATCCTTAACATGTTGTAAATATTAAATATAAGCTTTTTTTAAATTAAAAAAAGAATCAATATAAAAAAATCCAACAATTCCAATTCTATCATTGCATATGGATATTGCCAAATTTTATACTCGATGAATTAGATTTAGCCAAAACATCTAAAAATCTTAAGCTTGTTTTGGGTTTGATGGATAAGACTTAGATGAGTCCATTTTGATCTGCATTGCTTCTTTAACTTATAGGATGGATGCAAATTTCTAAATTTTTATTCACATTCAGATGAGAAGGCCACAACAATTGAAATTAAATCATTTTAAAATGATTGAAATTATGAAGTATGAATTCATAACAACTTTTGTAAGTGTGCTCAAATAGCACAAAAAGCATCAGTAGCCCCCCCCACAAATATATGTACAAAGACACACACAAAGATGCACATATATACACTCATATATAAAGTGCATCCACAATAGTCATGCTAACCATATACAATGACTATTGTTTTCTCCTAAAACAACTACTATTCATCACATTGGAGTAGTCAAGTTTGTATTGGTTTTACAACCAATAGATAGAAATTCCTATTGTAGTAAATAAAACACTCTAATATTGTCTTTCAATACTTTAATAAAGGCCACTATTCATCCCCTTGTGGTCCAACTCTCAATCCTTAAACCCTTTAACGATTAAATCTTTCATTGGATTTTTGTTCATTTTGACTTATATTATTTTTTCCATTTCCATTCTTTTTTTCTTAAATTTTTTTTATTTTCTTAAGATTCCAATATTACTTTGGACGAATAAAAAATAAGTAGGACAAACATTGTCTAAACTAGTCACTTTGATAGTCATTCAAAGCATGGACTTTAGAGCATTTAGAAAAGGTCACTTTAGATCAAATGCATGATTATTATGGTCCATTCCTAATTGCTTAGAATGGTTAAGATGTCTCACATTGGACCTTTTTACTTTAGCTCAATAGTCGGAATTGCAAGACAAAAAATCTTGAATTCAAAATTTTGGTTTTCTAAATTCTAATTATTTCCAAAGAGAGACAGTACTTTTAAAAATAAGGGATTCACAAAATTCACTACAAAAGGGGCAAATTCTAGAGCATTGCCCTAGGTATGGGCACCTATTTTCTATTCCTTCATATCACCTCTTTTACCTCTATCCATTTTCTTGAGTCTTTGAGAGTGTCAAAGCTTCAACATGTATTGGTTGGTTTTTCTTAAGCTACACATCTTTAAAATGGAATTTGAAAATCCACTCTAAATTCCAATCTTGACATCAATAAATAAAGAGGGTGATTATGCAAGTACATATTAATAATTTAGACCAATGTTATAGAAAAGAAGCACTAAAATTTAGTGGTATTCCATTATTGGACATGACTACATCACAAAGTTTAGAACCTGCAATATGTCAATAGTTATCATGTGGTTATTGTTGTTTTATGGGTTCACACATTAATATACAATTCATTGCATCATTATGATGCATTACTTTACAATTTATTGCATCCTTACGATGCATTACTTGCAATTGAAAGTAATGCATGATAATGATGCAATAAATTGTATATTAATGTGTGAATCTATAAAACAACAATAACCACATGATAACTATTGACAAACCACAGGTTCTAAACTTTGTGATGTATAAAAAGCATTATGATAATGTAATAGTACTTCATACAATTTTGATCTAAATCCAAGAGATATTATTATAGGGATGCATATCTATTTATTTGGCATTGTTAATCCCAAGATCTCTAACATCTAGTCTTAATAACATATCAATTTATTTTTGGATTTGAGATTGTTAATTGTAAAATTGATTACATAGACATATGTATGGTTGTGATGTTTAAAGTACCGTCACTAGCAAAAGTGGTGATTGCATCAACTAACCAAATAACCATATAAGTGACTTGTAGATGGTCTTATAAACCTACTATACTAATAATGACATTTAGGATTTGCAACGTTAATTACAAACTCTATCACAAAATGGCAACAATGTAACAAACACTAATGGCAATTACATAAATAGTAATTGCCAATTACAATAATTTTTTTATTGTTATCAAACTTTGACATGTTCAGATTTAGTGTTAGTGAAGAAATAATTCATTTACAACAGAGACTATAATCATGTACACATATTAGAAGGTGAATGAAAATCAAGTATATTGTTAAAAAAATTAGAAGTGCAAACTTAGAATAAGCATTATTTGAACAAAATAACAATGTTTGAGAATTGAAAATGTGACTAAGTTTAGAATATGTGAGAACCATTTACATCACAAAAAATCATGCATTATAAAATAGGATTAATAAAACTTCATATTTATGAACAAGTCAAAAAAAACATAACATACATCTAGGTTGGCCTAGCATAGTCAGGTACATCTTACCCTTGAGAATATTGGTCATATTTTGCCACAATTACTGGAAGATGTGGGAATAATTGGTTCACATTCCAAGTGCCATCAACCGCTAATGCCATGCCATAGCATATCATTGCCTTCCTAGTATATTCTTGCAATCTACTTCATTATTACATCTTCTACACTATCAACAATCAACTCCATTAAAAAAAACGCTTACTCAAATTGATAAGCTTACTTGACCACTATCCATCTCCACTAGCTGTATTCTACCAAACATTCGTTTCAATCAACTTTAGGTTTTGGGATTTCCCAACGCTTGGTCCAAGCATCTTTGATCTTAAGATAGAAACGTGTCCTTAAAGCGCTTAATTAGGCCCTAAAATTGCCTACCACCTCAAATGTACACTATTTGTACTTGTTTTTTTTGTTGTACTAGCTATGTACAAATAGTGTACATTTGAAGAGGTGGATGATTTTACGGGGATGCTAGTTTGTGAGCTTGTGAGCGTGAGCCTGTGAGCCTGTGAGCCTCCATTTTTTTATCCATTTAGTATTCCTAAATTTGTTCAAGTCCTATGACCGTGGAAATAAATGTAAGGATCTATAGTCCAAATGAATAACAAATGAATATATTCCTATGAGATTTTGCCCCCCAGAATTGAACCATTCTATTTTTTAAAAATGAAATATTATAAAATAGGAGGTTTTTGAATGTAACACATAATGAAAATAGGTGTATATAGTGGTTTAGAATATCTCAGTACAAGATATATATTAAAATAATACAATGCAACATAATACCAAAATTTTAAGGGAACATTTATCAATTTAAAAATAGAAGGGACAATAAATATGGGTTGTAGAGATTGAATATAAATTGAATGATAGGCAAAATTTTACAAGCATTAGAGCATGAACAATGGTCTTGAGCTTATAACTAAGTGATAAATGTAGTCTTAATTGTTGACCTTCATGTAAATTTAATGAATGAATCATAAGCTCAAGACAATTTGGGCATAGACAAGCTCAAAGGCAATGTGGACATGAAGTGAAGTTGAAGGCCATCAAATGGAATTGTTGCCATTTGCCACATCATGCATAGTTAGATTTAGTTAAACAAAAAGTAAATAGAAATCAAATATAAAAGCATGAAATTGAACTCAAATATCGTCTGACTCAGATGCACTGAGTTCGAAATAAGAACATACTCTGGGATCATAAGATCTATGAGGTGATAAAGAGATTGAAGATGAATCAGATGAAGCATCAACATAAGCTAATGCTAAATGTTCGGCATAAATAGGTAGGCCACAAGGACTCAAAGAAAGACTTCTAAGAAATCCAGGACGTCGATAAAAAGGCAAAGTGCGTCTTGGTGATGGACTCATCCAACTGCAAACAACAAATCATATGTTTGAGTATATAGTAACAAATTAAAATTCAAAATACAAAACTTTGAATCGAAATTATTGAAAAATAAAAATAAAACTTACTCACATAAGTCAAGTAGTTCGACATCTTCAATTGGAGAGTCATCATCAATCTCCATACCATCATCCGAGGTAGTAGAATCAAGAGCCTTGGAGATGATTGTAGGTGTTTGTAATGGCTTCAGTATTTCATCAAAAAGCTTGGCATCACTTTCTAATGCTAAAATATGACGATTAGATGAATGAGCTGCTTTGATGGAAGAACCTGTATAAGACAATAAATTGACATTACAAATACATTAGAATTTAAGGGTAGATAGAAAAATCAAATTAGAAAATACAAAAAACAATGATTCAATGATATAGATTACAATACCTGTAGAGGCAGTCATGTCTGCCACAATACCACTTGTAGGGGTCAAGCCATGAACAAAAAGCTTCATGAGAACCTTTGACTTCTCCTTAGCACCCCTCCATGGCTTGCCATCTTCCTTTCTACGTGATTTAGTTGTCGTCGTAATAGTGTTGAAGAGGACGTCATCTGTAGTTAAATCAACCTCAGGAATTGAGGGATCAATAGAAATCTGAAGCTCTTGAGGTTGCCTAGCAATGGGAGAGGCAAATGATCGAACCAACAACAAAGCCTTGAACTTCAAAGTCTGCAAATCAAAATTAAAACCAAGTTAGATTGTACATTTAAACGCAAAATTCATTATAATAAAAGACTTCAGTGAATTTGAGAAAATACTGTTCAGGTCCAGTCCACCTGATCTGCACCAGAGTTTGAGAAACTGGAATGTTGAAGTGACGATAACTTACTCAGATTTTGTCCAAACTGGGCATATGAGGTGTTTTTTGACATCTACAGATTCGGTAGATGTCAAAAAACACCTTATATGCCCAGTTTGGACAAAATCTGAGTAAGTTATCATCACTTCAACATTCCAGTTTCTCAAACTCTGGTGCAGATCAGGTGGACTGGACCTGAACAGTATTTGAAATCAGAGATTGGAAATAACAAATATGTAATGAATATGGTGTTAGAATTAATACTAAAACTATAGGAAAGAAAGATAAGTACTTACTTGAGCCCACCATGTAGCTTTATGAAGCCACTCTGGAAATTCAAGGTCACTGAATTTTGGTTTAGGGAACTTGAGAGCTTTACGAAGAGAAGGAGACTTGTTCCATCTCTCAAGCCACTTGATCTTCATGGAAGTATCCATTGCTGAAGTTGCCAACATCCAAAGTTTCTCTTGGGTCATCTCCGGATTGTCGTCATGAGTTTCATAGTGAAGCTTGACTTGCTCCAAAAATGCAATCGTATGTTTTGGATCTGCAATGGGAAGCTGCTTCTTCAATTCGGAATGAGAAGTCACCTTGACCTTATCAATAGCTTTGGAGACCCACTCAGAAACTGCAGTTGAAGTCCAATCCGCGGAATCGGGATACTTTTCATAGAATTTTCTTTGAGCAGCAGCAGCAGCATCCCCCAACTCTTGCTGCACAACGTAAAGAAAATTTAAAAATAAACATAAATGTTCATGAGAACAAATGTTTTGCATAGGAGAACAAGGGATATGAAATCAAATTAAAAAGAAGAACTAATGTCAAGAAGCCTAAACATTCAAGAAAATATGAAAAGTAGAAAAGGAAATAAAGAAGTAAACCTGGTACAAGACTCCATTTAGAGCCTCAATAGTTAGAGTGAACCAAGTCCTGTGTTTTGATTTTTGCTTGGCTTCAGCTGCAGCAAGATCCTCCTTAGAAACAAGTTTCTCAAAATACGACAGTGGCTGCCCGGCAATATTATGAATGCGATAGAGCTTGTGAACAAGATTTATGGAAACATGGGACTTCTGGTTTCGCCTGCCAAAACAAAATTTACTATATTAAATCATATAAATTAAACATTCAATTAAAAGAAGGTAGGACATAATGATTCAAAGTGAACAAACATTGGAAACGGAAGACTTGAATAAAATGGAAATTCATCAAGGATGATAAGGAAATACCAATTGACTTCATGTAATGCTGTCAATGTAGTTGCAACATCCCCTTTGACTTCCAAAATGATACTTTCAACCGCATAATGCCATTGAAAGTCGTCCGTATGATCTCGGTTGATAAGAGGTAACCATGCTTGCAAACGATGGTTTCCATCCCATACCATGAACATCTTGCTAGAGAAAACTTTGAGATCTTCATCGTTTTGCAATTCTCTCTCAAATGCAGCATTTGCTCTCAGCCAATTTGGACTCTAGGTTTTGATAATGTCATCCGTGACATCCACTGTCTTCCCTTCATTGTTCTCCAAGGCAACATAGAAAACGCCATTTCCTTCCATATAACCACAAGTAACAAAGTGTGCAGCTAAATTCATGACATCATTCTTCAAAAAAGGCCTCACCACCGGTAGAGATATCATACGGCATAAAGGAATGTTGATCTTTGATTTAGCTCGTGGTTGATACCTCAAGCGCTCAAGACGAGAAGAAGTATTCACAGTCTCCTTCTTCAAAAATCCATGCAACTCTAACTCAAGTTGATTTTGAGAAAGAGGCTCAAGTATAGCATTGACTCTTGGTGCTTGTGGATCTCTTTCTGTCGGCATCCCCAAAACAATGTATACATAAAGATTAGAAGAAGTTTTGGTGGAGGCCCAAGAATTTTCAGCATAAAATGACATAGATAGCATACATTCATAAGCAAATGTGTGTCTCAAAAAGTGTGGCCGTCAACGGCTGGGGTCTAAGGTTTCCTAGAAAATTTCAGATTTTGATAAGCATTGAGGAACATAGCATACATTCATAAGCAAATGTGTGTCTCAAAAAGTGTAGCCGTCAACGGCTGGGGTCTAAGGTTTCCTAGAAAATTTCAAATTTTGATAAGCATTGAGGAACATAGCATACATTCATAAAAGAATATATGTCTCAAAAAGTGTGGCCGTCAACGGCTGGGGTCTAAGAAGTGTCTAAAAAATTTAGCTTTAGACAAACATAGCAATGTAGTATATTTTGACAAGCAATTTATGTCTCTAGAAGCATGGCCATTAACGGCTATGGCCCAAGGTCACAAAGATTTCAGCATTTGATCAAATCTCTAATGTTGTATAGAGCCAAAAGAATTCAGCATTAGCCTAAATCCCTAATGTTTCGTAGAAGGAAATGTATGTCTCAAAAGTGTAGCCGTCAACGGCTGGGGTCTAGGAAGGCTCACGAAATTGTAGCATCTTGATTCTGAAATTAGAATTCCAAATATTGTGTCCGTTCAAGGCTGTTCATTAGAGAGGAAGAAAAGAGCCGAAAAAAGCGCAGCCGTTAACGGCTGGGGTCTAGGAAGGCTCACAAAGTTCTAAACTGGAATGCAGAAAAGCGTGGCCGTCAACAGCTGTCCATTAGAGAGGCGATATTGAACGCAAAATAGGATCTGAAAAAGTGCAGCCGTCAACGGCTGGGGTTTAGAGAGGGCAAAAAAATTAGCCACGCACCTGGATTGGCTTCATTCGGCGTACTTGCTGTCCTCTTCTCTTCCTGGATCGTCATTTCTCCATGCTCATCTCCACGCTCCAAAACCGCCGCATCTCCCGCAGCAGCCTCTCCTGCAGCCTCCCCTTCCTCCATCGTGAAAGTTTCTTCCTCCGGTACCTTCAAAGTTCAAAGACAATGTGCGAAGAAACCACAAGGTTTAGGTGAAAGCAAGTGTCCAAAAAAAAAAAAAAAAACAAGTATAAAATTGGTAGATGTATCTCAAAGGAATCATGCAAAGAATTTTTTCAATTTTCAAAATTTTAAGCCAAATTTTTTTGTACTTGTAGATTCTTCAGGTCAGAATTACTCTGATTTTTTTCAAATTTTTTGGACACTCGAGCGATTTTACAAAATTCACCAATAACTGCTGAAAATCAGAAGGCTGGATTTGGCCTCAAAATCAGCGGATTTTGAAGATTTCAAGCCAGATTCCAAGATGCCGTTTTAGTTTTTAGGCCGTAAAATACTCAATATGCATCCGTTTTTTCCGTGCTATACACCGTTGGAATTGGGATTCCGACGCGTACAAAATTATGTCAAGTTCCTAAAAATCTGGCTCGCTAAAATTTTCACATACTTTCTCATTTAGCATTGCTTGGAAAAATTATTTACGTACCATTCTGTTTGTAACTTCAAGCTCCATCTCCAACTCTAGCGTTGGAAGTAAAAAGTGCTCATGCTGTTGTTGTTGATGTCCTTCTCCCCTGTCTTCATTTTCTTCTTCTTCATCAATGTGTTCATCACAATCACTATAGCTACACACAATCTCTAGTTGAGCTTCACAAGATGTACACCCAACTTCTACAATATCCTCTCCTATTGCTTCACATGGACTTATATCTCCATAAGTCAAATTCCTCGTTGAGCTTGACAAATCAGCTGTACTAATTCGGGACAATCGTCTAATCATTCTAGCCCTTAACAATTGCTTCTTACTCGAATAACGAAAGTTACTTCTCCTCTTCTTCTTCCTCTGTGGAACTTCACTGTCCAACACTAACAATGGAGGAAGCAATTCCTCCTGCATCTGAAATAATCAACTATCAAGGCATTACAATATCAACATCTACCATACTACATCACACCCTCTTCTGAACTTACATTTCTATCTACTACTTCCTCATGTCCTGCAACCTTTTATATTCGATGAGACTTCAACAACTTCTTCCTACAAGGATATAAGTTCATTTCATGACTACATAACGGCTACTTCTATTTGCTACTCATCATCATCGATTACAATATTCTCGACCGGCCACTAAATATATTATTATAATTGTAAATGTGTCCTACGTCGCCATCAACTCTACTGCTTAACGTCTTGACGTCTATTGTCAGTGACAGTTTTAACATTGCCAACTTGATTTAATTCATATTGATATCTTTCATATTGTAATCCATTTATTACTGGTGATGTGCTAATTGATACCATACAATACGCCGTCTTACCCAACTCCATTTCACCTACCTCTTCTATATCAAATCTTGATACGGTATTTATTCATGACCATTCAAATTATCAATCCAATTTCAAATTTAGTACATCCATGAAAAAAATTTCATTCAGTTTGAACAACTCTATTATTGTTCCTTTTAAATTCACGCCCTTTACACTCGTAAACATCATTGCTTACTTCTTCATTCTTCGTCTCTCTTCCCATTTTTTTAATGCTTCGCTATGGTTAGTATTGTTGCTAAAGGTCATGATGTCCCATTTCTTCTACCACTGGACAGTCAAGGTATTGTTCGTGTGCTTGCCCATCTTCTTCATGTCCGGTTTGGATTCACCCCTTCTTCTATTATTGTGGAGGAAGAACTCCAAGGAGATGACGGTGTTGTTACGGGGTCTATCTTACAATCAAGGTGTACTGATCATGAAGGATTCTACTGGCTTCTTCCTGCTGGACACTATAGAGTTTATGGTCTCCTGTCGGGGCTCTTACCACCTTCAACTGAAGGATTAACACTTACTTCTGATAAGTCAAAGGGACAACACCCATTACCACGTCTTGTAAAAGTGGAGTCCCTAGGCAGTGGATGCTCCGAGAACACAATTGCGTTCAATATCAAGCGTGAGTCTATAGAACCTGTCATTGAGTTGTCTAGCGATTCTGAAGGTCAAATGCCGATTAAAGTTTGCCAACCTTCTTCTTCGAATGTTCATTTCCCACGTATGGTAGATTCATCCATTCCTACTATCTTCCATAGTACACTTAGTAGTCCAGCATCGTCTGGATTTTCTCGTCCTCCTCTCCCCCCCAATCATCGCGATTCTTTAACCGTATTAGAATGCCTTCGCAAATTGTCTTCAGTGCCTGGTTCACGAAACGAACTTGCCCAAATTGATTTTGATGCCATGGACTACCACAAGGTTCAGTTTCTCCCGACTAGATTTGATGGTAATGTTCTTTTTGAGCTACCACCTTCTCGTGGTTCCACATGTGGGGCTAGAGGCATGGAAGGTATGGACAAGCGATATGATGGTCATACATGGTGTCGCACCATGACATCAAACATCCATAATGACTTAGGTTTGAAGTTTAGAAAATCGCATTGTGTTGGGCACTTGATCTGTGAAAATACAAACTGTGACTACCGCACACAAGCTCTGAAAAGCAATGAATCTCAGTGGATTGGGACCACCAAACATCCTTTTAGCGTAGGTCAGATTCCTCCTCCTGACTCTACCGTGCTCTGTAAAGTTTGTAGACAACCTCCTGTTTGTCTCAGTCTATGTAACTCGAGAATTTATTATGTACTTAGAACTGGAGAATTGTCACGTGCATGCATCCATTTGGATGTTCATTCACATCCTGTTTCTGATGGTCAATGTAGAGAGTCTCTTGAAGCAATAACTAGTCTAATTGCTAACGAGGTAGCTAAGACTCCAACAGCCAAAACTTCTGTCATTACCTTGGCAGCAAGCAAGGAATTCTTTGACACGTTTCTTATTCACGATGGGCCTGGACCAAAGGAGATGCTTCATGGTGATGCGTTAGAGAATGTCATGGATAAGTTCAAGCTCCTTAGCTCACCCAATGTGCGCAACATTGTTTCCTCCTTTCGGAACAACAATAAAGGTGCAGGCGAGATTGATCGAATTCTTGACATGAAGGGACGTGCCAAAATGGAGTACATCCACGATAGTGTATTTCCAGGACAAGGACAAGATAAGGTCTATTTATTCAAGATGCTTGTGAATGGACCTGGAAGTGGAGTGGATCTCGTGCAACGGATGCAACCAGGCGGCAACCTTGAAAACTGTTTTATCATGTTCAATCATGTCAAGAGAGTGAAATTATGGACGACTATTGTTTGTCACGTCTATGATGCCACTTATTGTAAAGTCATGACCATAGCTGTATGTGATATGCAGACTGAGGGCACCGAAGGCCAGATCATTTTTTGGCATTGTTTGAATAGGGTCATGGTCAAAAATGGAGTGTCAAATCCTAACTTCAAGGGATTTATGTGTGATAGCGCTCAAGCCAACTTCAATGCTATTCGCATTGTGTATGGGTCAGGGGATCCATCTGTTCCAATGGTGGATCGTGAAAGGACTTGTTTGTTCCATTGGGCGACAAGCATGCACAAGCACACAGAGAAACTAATCTCCAAAGAGTTCCAAAAACAGCATATCCGACTCTGCAGGCAGTATAAGGATGCAATGTCAATGGCTGAGGCAGAGAAGATGTATTTAGAAATTAAAGCTTGGTGGTATTCTTCTGGAGCTGCATCAGAACCAGCTATCTGTGAACTTGAGGACTGGCTAGCATTTGGGCACTTTCGATATCGTCAATGGGGCGCATTCATGGATACGGTATGATCTCTACTTTCATAATTTGGTTTTCTAGTTTTTATTCTACATCTTCAATGTTTTAAATAATGACTTCATTCAATATATTTGCAGAAATTGACAACAGAAGAATTAGCAGATATTCCAACATGCAATCTTGCAGAAACTATGCACAACAAATGGATGCAAGCTTCAGGAAAGCGTGGATCTGATTTGTTCATTGCCACATGTGATGACTGGGTTCAACCTTCATGCAAATGACCAACTACAGAGCTTATCTTTGTGGGGGCCCTTCCGGAAAAGGCCCCTCTAAAGAAGATTTGAAATTGAAGAGGGCTATGGCATCTGGAGATGGGAAAAAAATCGCAGACGCACTTAGTGAGATGCCTGGAGCTAAAGACGTTTGCACTCGAATTCCGCATTTGGAGAGTGAAAAAGTATTTGGGTCTAGCAAAAGGAAATTAGATCTTCCAATTGGTTCTGAGGGTGATTCTCATCGCCTTGACAAAGTAAACTTCTCTCATCCTCGGGTTCAAATTAGATCAGCTACTGGTAGAGTGCAACTTGGGTCTGCAGTTGTAGAAACTAATACGGTTTTATCCCATATCCAATCTGTCATGGAAACTGATTGCGATACATCAGAATGGCATATAGCGAGACTTTCTCACAAGTCAAGGAAACAGTGTCATGCCATTCAAAAGTATACACAAGCCAAATGCAAGCTATTGATTGTTAGGCATGGAATATCCACTGCTGCCCCTACTTATAGAGGACAAAAGCGTGAGTATAAGGGCACAGCAGTTCAAACTGAGGATTTCTGGTTTTGTGCAGACCAAATTGCATGATGCGTCATGGGACCTAAGCGTTCCCATGTTCTTACTCGACCTGAGATCCCTGAGATTTAGCCTGTTCTTATTGGTACAAATCTTAGTCGTACCGAAATTATAGAGTTTGAAGAAGCTGGGTTTCGCTTGCAATCTAGCATTCCGATGTCACCTCGACGGCTATTTACCTCATCTAGAATATTTGAGCCCATGTTGTGGACTCATCCTCGACCAGCACATGCTGAAAGAATTCCTTCTATTCGGAATGGCAAGCAAGTTCGGCGGAGCAGTAAGGCCCCCACCGAAAATCACCGCAATCAGTGGGAGAGTGCAAGGAATGTTACAGCAAGTATCACTGGAGTGAACTTCCTTCCTTACCCTGGACTTGGTGCCATTATTACACTTCTGTCTGGTACTGAACCTAATCAAAAGGTTTATAATATCACGCTTTCAAATTTTCCATCTTGTACATGTCCTCATTATGGAGGTATGAATGGAACTTCCATTGGAAAGCGTGGTATGTACATAAACTGCAAGCATCTTTATTACATCTTTCGTTACTTTTGCAAATTGAATTACAAGACAGACACATTCATCCACGCTCCTACCTTGAGTTCGGATGAAGTTAAGCAAGTGCTCGTTGCTGCCGGAATCATCAAGACATGCGAGTGAAGTTAGTGAACAAGTTAGTTGACTAGTATTAGCATGATATGAAGTACATCTATAGTACCAATATTTTATCTTCAAAATTTTCATATATGCAGATTATTATACTCATATTTCAATATCTATTCTTTTTTGCAATGACAAAATATTTTATTATCTGTAGGATGTTGAATTCTTTTTGATATTTTCATTGTATTTGTCTTTTTGTCAATTTTAGAATTCCTTTTGGATTAACTATTTGTACTTTCACTTTATAAGCCTATTCTAAGACAGACTCTGAAGATGTGATTTAAACCATTAAACTTGGATATAAAATTTGAGTCTGCAATAGCACCAACTTTTTAGGCTTTTAAATCCACGGTCATGGGTCCCATGGCAATAGGACATATTTTCAAAAAAAAACTTTGCTAACAAAACCTCAAATTTTTTTCCTTTTTAATTACAAAAAATTAGAAATTTCTCCAAAATTCAAATTTGTAGACTTCAGGCTCACGCAATTCCTGCTCACCGCTCATAGGCTCACGCTCACCGCTCATAGGCTCATGCTCACATGCTCACATACTAGCGTCGTTGGATGATTTTAGAGCCCCGTTCCATTTCAACTTCAAAACTTCATAATTAATTCCACAAAGCTCAAAAAATATATAAAACAACTTGAATTAGATGCCAATTCCATTTGTCATTCAAAGAAAATTGATTGAAAAATATTTCAAGAATTTCAGTTCTCCAAATTTAGTTTTAGCTCTTGAATGAGAGCTTTATGGACCTCTTATCTTAGACATGAGATACTATTAACTAATTGATACAAATGTGTGGAGCACAATGGCAAAAACCTAAAAACTATACTATTTATAGTCAATAAAGTCATCAACCTCAAAATAATACTATGGCAATATGGCTAATACAATTATCAATTAACCCATATCACTTTTGTGCGTTGGTGCACATTGGCTAGAAATGCACAAGGTTTTACAAAGTATTCAAGAAATAGAGCATGGTCCATCCAATCTTTAGGTCTCATCCTACAATAAACCTTTGGAATGTTGTCTTCCAAACCTCTAATAGGATATCTGCTATTTACATTCGTAAAAATGAGCACAGAAGCTTCAATCATTAATTGCTACCACTCAAAGATTCTTATTGCCATGGTCATAGAGTCTCTCCTAGAAACCACTTTGGTATATTTAACAATGGTGTCTCTTTGAAACCTAAATGTGCAACCATATTGACAACAAAATATACTTCATCTACATTTTTCATGACAATTTCATCAAACAAACTAGTTTTAAAACTTTAGGAATTTCATTAAAATGGTATATTCTATGTGCCATTTTTGAACCGCCCTGTATAAATTGTAAAAGTTCCATTGGAATTTGTATAGATTTCAAACATCTCGGACAATTATAGATTTTAAAAATATATGATGGATATGGATTTCAAACCACATGGGTTGAACTATAAAAGTGCCATCTAGGACAAGTATAAATTTCAGACATCTAGGACAAGTCTATATTTTAGACTGCCCGGTTTGAACCATAAAACTACCAAATTGTAGAATGGCACCATTTTAATGAAATTTCCCCACAACCCTTTGTAACACACACAAATAGTGTTTTGTATGTATTTCTATTTGTACATTGCCTTTTGGAGACTACAAGACAATCTCCCTTGTTAGGATAGCAAGACAATGATATAGACTTCTATAAACTATTGGATCCAATTATGACAAGTTTTAGTAAGCAATCTATTGTCTTTTGGATCCCCAAACTTGAATTGCATAAATACATGTTGTTTCAACAACATCAAAAGAGCCAATTTGCAATTTAGATAAAATTTTCACATCAACCTTTTTAATTTGAACTATTTGAATGCATCAAGGATTTTAGGGTGAAGTCACATCAGTCGCTCCAAGTATTTGTGGCCACAATTGAAAGCAGTTTTGTTTGCAGTTGCTTTTGCTTCCCCAAACGGCTCCTAGTGCAAAGAAAATGTCATGCGCAAGTTTGCATTTTCAGATGTGTTGTAGAACTTGGTCTCATAGCTTCCACCAATGAGAGGCCCTCACAATATTTGCACTCTTTTGACCTTGTAAATTTTCTAGAGAAAAGCCTGAATGCCATTGGTGGTCTCATCTTGAACCATCCAAGTGATCATTGACTTGCGCGTGACAATAGTTGAAACTTATTGTAAGCAAAGAGGGGTGGGATCAACATTCGGTCTAAAGTCGTGGAGTGGTGGTACCTTGTCACCTCCATGGGGAATTTGATAACATGAAGAAGCAAGGTATGAATGAGTTTGAATGAGTGAGGATTGGGGAACCGAGCGTGGGGGGAGCTAAGATAAAACAGCCCATTACAGACCTTTTACCCATTACAAACTCCTAAGAATGACCCATTATGGTTTACTTTTAGTGATTGAGATCAAGGCCACATTCAATGTCTTAGCTAACTGGAATGGAGTGATTAGTGACTACAATAGTAACTTTCAATTTTTTAGTGTTAGTTCATTGTAGGAAGTGCCTTTTTCACGTCTTCTATGTTAGAAAATATTGTGACCGCAATAGGTGAGTAAGATGAGCGTTATGGATCAATTTTGGTTGGTTTTGGGGTAGTCTACAGACTCTCTTAGGCCGTGGTGGGCTAGACACTTCAGAAATTCATAACAAATTCACACTTTGTCAAAAAAAAATATAGTTTCAAATGCTCTCACCATTTCTATCACTTGACTTTCTCTGGAAAAAAAAGTAAAAAATTTCAGAAATGACAAGTGGGCAAACTCCCCATTTGGTCTGTAATGGGTTGTTTTACCTTATCCCATGAGGTACGTGATTGATGTATCATTAGATGTTTTTTGGGGTGTCTGGAGGGCCATTTTGGGCCTGTTCCCGGCGATGTTCCCTCGGCAGTAAGAGAATGGTTGCTATCAGAAAAAAAAAAATTTAAATAAAAATAAAAATCTGAAAATTTTAAATTTTAAAAATTTTATTTTTATTTTTATTAGTTTATATGACATGACAGTCCCTCTGTCACGTCACGCAGCTGCTACGCTGCAATTCCAGAGTCTGGGAACCTTGGGGAACTCGCAACCCTCCACAGGGGCTGAAAAACATGTAATGGTGAGGCTGCCAATTATATCACCACCAGCATTCACAGAATTGGCTAAAATTTGCTCCATTGCTACCTAAAACTTTTAGGAGCTAAATGTGCATTGGAAAAAAAATTCTTAAAAAAATTAGATTTTAGACAAGATTACAACAACCAATAGAATTTGATAGCCAATTTGCAACTTCCTCCACATTGGAATTAGCATCTATTTAGTCAGTTTTGTGTTAGAGTACACCCAATAATCCTTCACAACTTTCAAAATCATTTATTTGTTTTTTTATTTTTTAATACTACTCACTCTCAAGGTAGCCAAAGATGCTTGTTTGTCTTAAAGGTAGCACATTGCACTAAATTCCATCAGGCTTGTGAAGTCTGATGCCTCATGAAAGCTGCCATGGTTGAGCTTCTGAAGTCAGAATTATTGTGAAGTGCAAGTGGAAGCTGATCTATGAGCAGAAACTGAAAGCTTGTTTGTGAGCTAAGAACCTAAGCTAAAATCAGAAGTTTAAAAACCAAAGCTGAGACATTACAAATGGTAACAAGGTAAATTGTAACTTGCTAAGCTGAACAAGGCCACATAGGCCACATGGTAATTGATAAAGTATGTAAACCACTCATTAATCCCTAAAGGACCAAGCTGCGTTTTTTGGTAACATAAATTTTTTTGGCCAAGTACATGTGACTAGAGATTTCCATATTTTTGGCCCAAATTTTAATAGAAGGTGTGGACAAGGAATATCTTTTGTGTGCACTAAATTTCAGGCCATCTGGAAATGTGAGCCAAAAGTTATGGCCTAATATATGGTTTGTTTATCAACTTGGGCAGTCCACTAGGAGATCTGAAAAAATCACTTTTTTCAGAAATAAAAAATCGAAATTGTTTTTTTAGATTTATATATACATAGAAAGCTTTGAACCATTCTATTATGATCAATGAATCAAAAGTTGTATGAGGTGTTTTAGTTTGTGGATAGTTATGGCTTCTCTACTCTAAAATAACTTTGAAGTCCTTTATTTAACTCAATTTTCAATTTTTTTGAAAAAAATAAAAATATAGGATGTAGATTTTTTTATTACAACATTGCAACCATTGGGATTAATATTTTTCAATTCCATAAATGAATTGTTAAAAAATTTGTATTTTGAATCATTCTCTACATCTTTCTATTTATTATTTTTTTCCTACATGTTGTACAACTTCAAATGATCTGAAAATTTTCAAGCATGTAGCCAACTTGCCTTGAAGAATGAATCCAAAGAAGAACCACCATTTTAGACATTTTTTCAAACAAATGTGACCTTGTGAAGTGCAGATGCCCGATTTTTCGCAGGGACAAAAAAATGATCTTTGTCACTCCAAACGCTAATATCTTGCAATCTTCAAAGGTGTAAATTTCTGAAATTTTTTCCACATCTTCTCAATCTAGCATACTACAAGATCCTACAATTACATGTTTTCAAAAATGATATTTTCATAAAATCTGGTACTTGTACTAAAAATGGCAATTTTTGAAAGTTTTTGGTGATAACATAGTCAACTTTAGGGATTAATCCATTTTTAAAATGTGAAAAAATCCAGCAAATCCAAAAAGATGGGTTCTGGACTAAAGGCTGCTATTATGTGAACCTAAGAGCATGAATACATGAGCCTAGAAGACAATACACTTATGTTATATTATGTCTATATTATGAAAATCTTTCATGATTATTGTGTAACTATAATATAGGTACCTATATTATAAGCACCTTCAATAGATATAGTGTATCCACTTATATATATGCTCAAAGTTCACATGCTCGCATTTTTATACTCACATGCTAACATTGTTGCCTTAGTCCAACAATAGAGACTAGCCTTGAGGGTGATAGAGATGGCAGCATGATGAAGACAAAGGTGAAAATACTAATTGTCCACATATTAACATTTGGTAAAACTAGGTAAAAGGGAGAACAATACTATTGGCGATACAATACTTAATATCATTATTAATATAGTTTTAGAACTAGGTCAAGATTGTCATATAACTAAACTATTTATAAAGTGCAAATTTGATGAGTATTCACCACATTTTGTTTAATGTTTAACCCTCATGTTTTATTGTTTGAAAAGAGATAGGATTAAAACATCAAACAAAATAAATCAATCTATATTTATGTGAGTGTACATGGTGTGAAGATGAACAATCAATACTTGAAGATACTACATATTCTATGATATTATAAAAACACTGAAAGGTATCAAAGTCCTCCTATTTCCAACACATTTATAAACCTTATTTGTATTTCTAATAATTTAAGTTGATTGGGATTTAATAATTTTTAGGCATACTAGCAAAATTGAATTATTTTGAATTGCAGATATACAACTCTTGGCAAGTGATTAAAGCGTCAATAGGAACAAAATCTTCAAAGACAAAAGTTCAAAAAAGATTTCATTGATTGAAGATAATAATTCATAATTATTTTTATTTTTATCTACAAATATTGTAGACAACCACATTTAGCTTGAACTTAAGCAAATTAAGGTAAACATGATCCTTCATCCATGGTCATTTGTTAGAGAAGTTATAGAAAAAAAAGAATTTGAACTTTTAAAGTCTTGAGTGTAGTATCTACAAAAAATTATATATGGGTCTTCTATACTATTTTAAGGAGCAAGTAGAGAGAATTTGAAAGAAGAATTACCAACAAGCCCAAAATGTGCAACTCTTGTATTTAGTCAATCCCAATTAATTCTCTAGTCTTAAGCATTGGTCTTTCCAATCAACATTCTACTATTCTATGGTCCTTGAGGATTTTATTAGATCTATCTCAAAGATTTTGAAAGAAAAATGCTCCTAAAAATTTGAAAAACATTATCCTTTAGCCTTTGAAGATTCTAAGTGGATTTTTCATCCATGAAGAATACTCAAGGAAATGGCTTGGGTCTTGACCTAAGTTCAAATCCACGTTGAACTATAACCTATCGATCATTCATAGCTTTTAGAATATTTGTATTTACTTGCTTTAGAGATGGTATAAACCACCATTCAAACTTTTAGGATTTGTCAACAAATCATTCCTTGTCTTTCTATCTTGTATATTTACTTTTATATCTTTAAAATGCATGCAATTGAAATTTATTGAAGTTGATTTATCCATAGAAAGTTTTTCCATGCTTACAAACTCAAATCAATCATTGAAAAGACACAAAAAGAAATGCATAGGATAAAGAACACTTTTATGCCTTGCTTTGAATTATTTTTTTCTTTTGTATTCTTAAAAAGGAGAATTAAGAATTTGGTTGAGAATAAATTATTTTGTATATTATTCTTTACATCTTGGTGAATACAATAGAATTTCTACACTTCTTAACAAAACTTCAACAATTATTTTATTAAATTTGATTAAATAATTATAGTTTTTACTAAACTTGAATAAGTAATTATAGTTTGTATTAGGCCACTAAAAAACTTCCAAAATTTGATAATATTGAATCCAAGAAATAATGAATGTTTAACATTTTAAAGTGAGTTTTAAAACAAATTTTGGCAATTTCTAATTTTAGGCAAAAATATCATTATGCAAGATTTGAAAGCTTAGTTTTTTACAAAGACTAATAAAAACTTAATTTAAGAATTTCATTTAGAAACCTGAAGATCTAAAACTTTGTCGTTTGATCCTATTTTATATTTCTTGTTTTACTTTTTTTTTGCATTTTTGAATAGTTTTAAAAAACACTTCTAAGTTCCCTCTTCAAGTTTGATGATTGTCACTAATTCTAAATTAATGTTTGTATCACATTATTTACTATAAAAATTTATTGATTCTAGAATGTCATTTGTAGTTCATATCATCAAATTTTATCTATACCAATGGCAATCTTCTCACAAATACATTTAACACTAACTAATGTAATTTCTATTAATTTTGATACCATTTTTTTAATATGAAATATTTTACTAAATTTATTCTCCAAATTAATAGGCCTAAAATTTTATAAAACCATTTTTAGGAACCTTCCTTGTAATAAAGTATCATAAAAGTCAAGTCCAATGTAACTGCTACTTTCTTTGTAAACTTTGTAGCCTTGTCGCTTGCACTCTCATGGTAAGTACTTTGATAATCTTTGGGGATGGTCAAATACTTCAAAGTACACTCAAAATTCTTTGACCATAGCCACGCAAAGCTCCTTGTATCATTACTAAATTTCCTGAAGAGTCACAATTCTTCTCCCCAAATACCACAATGGACATATTCTTGTGCATGATTGTCATAGGATTTTGTCAGTGTGTTAAATTGGCTTGGATTTTGTCCTCTTTCTCAAAGCTACAACCATAGTGTTGAGATCCCCATCACTCTTCAAATGACAATGCCCTTAGGATTCCCAATTGTACCATGTACATTCTTCAATTGAACCTTTTAGGTTTAACCTGTAAAGGCCCAAGGTTTTTTTTCTACCAAAAAACACTCAAAACTACCATTTCTATAGCAAAGAGTAAAAAAATTTGAAGAATGTTTTTTTTCCACGTCTAACCTTAGCACCTTACACCTAACTAGTATAAGAATGTGTGGAAATTGTTTCAGAATTTTTGATCGCACATATTGCAAGATATCTGTATTTAAAGTGAGAAAAAAAGTTTTTCAGCACATCGCGGGATTAGATTTTTGACTTCAAACATTTTTAACTTAAAAAATTTGCACTACAGCATTTGGAGCTTTAAATCTTTATAGTAGAGAATTGAGTTGAGAGTCTAGGAAAAAATATGTTCAAAAAGACTTAATTATCATTCTTAAAAAAATTGTTAAGTAGAAGTAGGTACAAGATAGAAGAAAAATCTAAAATATTCATATATTTTAGATGGAATTAAAATGCACTAATCCCAATGCTGAGATTGTTCTAGCAAGTAAACTAAACCACGCAAAAAAGAAAAATTTGAAAAATTTGAAAAATTGCATTCAGAATTGAACCCTAGAAGTTATTTTTTTTTCAAGAAGATTCTCTAATTGCCCCAAAAACAAGAATGTCCATAACTTTCTCATAACAAATCCAAATGAAATAAATCAAAGCTTTCCAGGTAGACAAAAATATATTCTTTGAGAAAAAATATTAAAAAAATAATTCAAATTTTTGCAAATTTCTTTTTTGCTGCCCACGTTGCCCCTCCATCCCCCTGTTTTGAGCTTATTTGGTCATAATTGTTGTTCCCGAGCACCGATTGTGAAAAGAATTATATTCTCACAAAGCTTATCAATTTTTCTATCTTCAAAAAAAGTTTCAAAAAATGACAACAAAAATTCAGCCCTTAGGTACCTGCACAAAATCCCATTTGTCCCCCGAAAGGACAACGGTCTTTTAGGGATTAATTGTCTTAGAGATTGATGTGACAAAGAATCTACATGGATAGTTCATGGGGTCCAAATTTGTTGTTGAATACATTGTACACATCTATCTTGGTTGGAAAATTACTTATGTTTAATAGTATAAATCTCTATAATATAGTCCTTTATAGATGCAAAAATAGTCCTTATATAATATGCAGAAGGTATATCCTTGTTGAACAATGCACATTTTTTAGAAAAGTAAGGTTTATTAGATTTCAAAGTAGCAAGTATTATAGGATTTTTTTTAAAAGATCTTTCATTTTGAATTTTTGAATTTTTCTCTACCAAAATTATCTTGCAAGTGCAATATGAGATTTTATGGATGAATATTGATTAGAATGAGATGTTATTATTGGAGATGAAATGATTAAAACAATGACATATTATATTTTTATTTAAAAAATGTTTATTCACTTCGTCCAAATTTTAGTCATTTTCATCAACTTTCATTAAATCATCTTTTATAATTCATCAAAAAATTAACCTAATTAGACAAAATAAATTCAAAA